>CM062294.1:337371659-337950288 GCA_031216915.1 Pictodentalium vernedei
CTCGGTCTCTGCGGTTCGGTGACGGATCTCATTCCTCTAGGTCGGCTGCATGTCAGACCTCTCCAACACTTTCTGCTCAGTCGTTGGAGACCGAATGTCGATCCTCTGGATCTGGTGCTTCGGTTCCAGAGTCTCTTCCTCGTCACCTTCATCCCTGGATGGATGTTCAGTGGATTATGCAGGGAGTTCCTTTGGACTTCCCCACGTCCGATCGTGTTCTGACGGCAGTCGCCAACGATCTCGGATTGGGTGAGACGTGGGATCCTCTAGGTCTTTCCCTTCACGGGTCATGGGACCAGGATCAAGCAGCTCTTCACGTCAACCAGAAGGAGCTTCTTGCTCTTCTGAGTTTCCGGTAGTGGATCCCCCACCTTTCGAATCTCCAGGTCCTTCTGTTGTCCGACAATTCAATAGTGGTTGCTTACATTCAGAACCAGGGCGGCACGCACTCTGCTCCCATATACGCATGGCTCGGGATCTTCTACTGCTCGCTCAGGATGTCAACGCCGGAGTGGTGGTTTGTCACATTCCTGGTCGTCCGAAGGTCCTCGCCGACTCCCTGTCCCGACGGGGCAGGGTCATTTCCACCGAGTGGATGCTCCACAGGGCAGTGTTCCAGTTGCTTTGCGATCTCAGGGGTCGTCCCCACATCAATCGTGTCACATCAATCGTGTCCCTGTGTCCAGATCCTCTGGCTTTCGCCATGGATGCTCTGTCACTCGATTGGAACGGTCTTGTCGGCTACACCTACCCGCCGGTTCTGATTCTGCCTCAGGTTCCAACCAAGATACGAACCTGCAGTTGTCGAACCATTTTGATCACTCCCGTTGCCTCATTGGGTGTGGATCTGTCTGCTCTGCTTTCTGTTGGCGGCGGTTCCGGCACGTCTCCCTCTAGGACTTTGCAGCTTATCCCAAGATGGAATCTTTCTTGGGTGCTGCTTCGCTGGGGGGGGGGGGGGGGGGGGGGGGGGGGGGGGGGGGGCATTCAAATCCTTTATCCCAGGTGGACATGGATGGCTTTTCTGATGGCTTTGCCACAGCCAGACGGGTTAGTGAGCTTCACGTCCTCTCGGTTGGCCCGGCCTTTTTCAGGAGCTCTCCCAACAGTGTTACGTTTACCACTGATTGCTCCTTTCTGGCCAAGAATCAGATACCAGAAACTACTCCGCCTCCTATTTGTATCAGGGCTCTTCCTTCTGTTGAGGGTAACCTCCCTTTGCTCTGTCCGGTTCGTGCAATTCGCATTTATCTCTATCGGATGCAGTTCATTAGGAAGGGTAGGAACCGATTTTTTCTGTCTCTTATTCCTAGTCGACAAAAGATCTCTCCTTAATTCCATTTCTTGATGGATTTGTCTTGCTATTTGCGCGGCTTACGCTCGTCTAGTGACTGGCGATTGTATTACCAATCGTATTTCTGTCCACGAGGTGCGTGCATTGTGCATTGTCTACCTCTTGGGCTTATACTAACCATGTCATGTTTTCGGATGTTATGCTGGCAGCCGACTGGAGAAATGCTACTTTCTCCACCTATCTGCGTCAATTGCAGGAGCAGACAGAGGACCTTTGTACTATGTGCCCTCTTTCTTCTACTCAGGCTGTTGTCTACCCTAGCCATTCGGCTTCTTACAAGGTCTGTTCCAGCTCTGTGCTGTTACTACCCTTTCTGTCTTTGCATCACACAGAACCATACGCCTCATCTCTCATTGTCTTTTACTAATGTTTGTGATGCTATAGGCCTAGGGACCTCTTCATCTGTCTGTCCACGGTTCCAGTGCAATAGAGTTATATGGGGGTTGGTTATGTGATTCCCTCCATCCTATTGTCTATTCAGCCTGTAGTAAACAATTGTAAGGTTGATAAGAAATTTAAATTTTATAGTAAATTTCCTTTTTTATTATACCTACCACAATTGTTTACACGTCTTCTTATTTGGGCAAGAATCCTTACTCCCTGCTGATCACATAACTCCTATGTTGGCGGACTCAAAAGAATGATTCATTGGTGACTGCCTGCACACTGGTTACAGAAGTCCTGGAATTGTACTAAAAGAAGAGTGTCTCCTACTGGATCTGCGCTGGTATCACTCGACCCAGTTTTGGCTTATTTTTTCTTGGTTCTTTTGCACCACTTTTCTTTCCCAAATCGCTTGGGAAAGATCAAAATAGAGAGTATATTTTCCGAGTTAGGTTCTTCCACTGTAGTGCAAGCCTGTAGTAAACAATTGTAAGGTAGGTATAATAAGAAAGGAAATTTACTATAAACTTTAAATTTCCAAACAACTAGCAAACGCTTTTATCGGTTTTAAAAATATCATTCAACAAACGCACCTCGCTTTCATTAAATAGTTTTTAACCACAAATAAAACTGCAAGATAATTACTGTTTTGCTACATCTTCTTCCGACTTGTAGTGTGTACCTTGCACTATCAGAAATTTTACCTGTCCCATCCAACTGCTGAGGTTTCCTCTGCGCTCTCAAAATGTGTGTAGATCGTGAAAGATCAATGGGTTTTAATTAACTGATGGGCTCAGAACGGTGCGTTATCTGAGTGCGCTTCTATGCAGCTGACAGCGTACATTTTGTGACAGGACTTAAAATTCTAACTGTAAATGCAACTTGTGCAGTCTGCCAAAGGAAATTGTGGAAGTACGTATGTACGTACGCTAATGGACGAGAAGTGATGGCAATAGCTCAGCTTGACTTTGTCAAGTTGAGCTAAAAATGATGACTCAGCACTTTTTCAAAGTCTCGGAAAAGTACCCTATGATAAAACTGATGGCAATTTTTTTGGACCATTCCTTTCTGTTGGTCCTAAGGAAGCTTCGCACCAAATAAAAATTATCAGTGCCATGTAGTTTTGGAGATATGGGCATTTAAATTTTTTTCTATTTTTAGCTCCTGTGGTTCCCATGGGGCGACATGAAAATATTTTTGGCATAAGTTAAGTAATTATGACCCAATAAGCCCTCATATCAAATTTGGTTCAAATCAGCCTCTCGGTTTGAAAAATAGAAATTTTGGGCTGGGCCAGAATTCTTGCCCCTCCCATAACGACTGCATATATATAGCCCCTCAAACTTCTCTTGAACAAATATGAGTCTACACCTCAAAAGGAAGCTGCACACAAAATATCAAGTCTCTTCTACTGCTGGTTCATGAGAAAAAGATTTTTTAGATTTAGGCAAACTTTTTGGGTATGGCCCTATCCAGGGGCAGGGCAGCTTGATTTGAACAAAATCAAAATGCGATGTCATAACAAACAATCATCTGAAATTTCACTTAAATAGGTTCAGCGCAGAGTCCAGCTGACCAGGCGACTGGGGCGAAAAAGTCGCCTTGGATTGCATAACTTCGCTCTGACATCACTAAAAAGCGAAATTGTATCGCCCTGTAACATGTAAATTCCCAATTGACCTACCTTGAAATTAGGTGAATTCACGTAGAATTTACAAAGTAATTTCCATCTGAAAAGAGTATTATTGCTAGGGTTAATTGTTATTGTGATTAATTTTCATAGTGACTAAAAATAAAATCAGCATCTAAAAACAATGCCCGATTAATAGTGTAATCGCGAACCGTCTTGGCTGCATTGAAATTTGGTGACAAGTCAAGTTAAGACAAGATTTTCTATTTAAGTTATCTTTAAAATAAGTAGTTTTCACACTCAGAATTTTTTTTCTGGGGAGCAGTTTTCATAAAACAACACTTTTTTGTAAAAGCTGAAGTTTTAATTCCAATCTGGATTTTATTTTTGTGCAGCGAAAACCTACTTACATTGACCTGCTTTTTACTCACTCTGGGCCAAGAAATGGACACACTTGAATTGTTTAATTCAAGGCTGATCTGCCTCTTCTAAAAAGTAAATGCCCAATTTGAATTGTAAACTTTTTCTTTTTATAAGTAAATTAATACAGAGAGGCATGTTTTTTTCTCGTAAACAGTTCTTTGTACAAATAAATTTACACATAGAGATGTGTTATTGCCCAATTGTAGTGATTTATTTTTGTGAGAGATGAAAATATAATATACCTGTAGATCATGCGAATGCAGAATCATCGCTCTACATTTTCTTCTCACTTCTCCCTGTTTCATTTTGACTTCACCCTAAAGTCAGTGGAGGGAGAAGTGACTTCTCCCTCAAATTACCCTCTAGGCTGGTCTCTGGTTCAGTGGTTTTGGAGGAGAAGTCGCAAACCCCATGTTCAAGGACGAGGACGAAGAGTGATCACTAAAGCTCATCCTAACTTTCAGTCAGGTGAGCTAAACAAGAAAATATAGCAGTGTCGTGCAAAAAAAGGGACGATGATAATATGCCAATGCAGTTTTACTGAAAAGCCCATCTTCAAAATAATAAGACTGAGTATCACAAATGTAGTTTCATGATTCGGACCAGATTTTTATAAAAGTCGTTTCGGCCCAGATCTATGGATGATTCGGACCATATTTCTGGGCGATTCGGACCAGATTATTGGACAATTCGGACCATGTTTGTGGACGATTCGGACCAGATTTCTGGGCGATTTGCCCAACAGACACACAAACTACACAAGCCAGCACAGACATACACACTTCACAGGACAGCACAGACTTCTCTTTTGAATTAATTAGGCCTAGAGCTTTATGTGCCAATTTCAGTGAGCCATTTACGTTAATTACACCCCACGCAACGAAGTTGGTGGGGTATAATGTTTTTGACTGTCCGTCCGTCAGTCTGTCGGTCCGTCAGTCCTACTTGTTTTCCAGACTTTTTTCTACACGCTTCCAGATATTGAGCTGATTTTTGGTATGTGAGTCTAACATGGTGGCCTACAGATCAAGTTTGCATTTTTTTCCGCTCCACTGATTTTTACCTAAATTACGGACCTTGGACTCTGAAAAATTCATCAAAATTACAGTTTTCCAGACTTTTTTCTACACACTTCCAGATATTGAGCTGATTTTTGGTATGTGAGTCTAACATGGTGGCCTACAGATCAAGTTTGCATTTTTTTCCGCTTCACTGATTTTTACCGAAATTACGGCCCTTGGACTCTGAAAAATTCATCAAAATTACAGTTTTCCGGACTTTTTTTCTACACGCTTCCAGATATTGAGCTGATTTTTGGTATGTTAGTCTAACATGGTGGCCTACAGATCAAGTTTGCATTTTGTTCCGCTCCACTGATTTTTACCGAAATTACGGCCCTTGAACTTTGAAAAGTTCATCAAAATTACAGTTTTCCGGACTTTTTTTCTACACGCTTCCAGATATTGAGCTGTTTTTGGTATGTTAGTCTAAGATGGTGGCCTACAGAATAAGTTTGGGTTTTGTTCCGCTCCACTGATTTTTACCAAAATTACGGCCCCATAGACTTTGAAAAGTTCATCAAAATTACAGTTTTCCGGGCTTTTTCTCTGCTTGAATTCTTTCAGTACCGTTGAAACTACAGAACACTGTTTTCTGCAGTATTCCTAGCATCTATGTTTATTTTTAAAAAAATGATTAGAGCTTGAAATATCGGGGTGCGTGGGGTATGTGAGCGTGCTCACTAAGGTTCTATATTTTTACTGAAAAAAATACCGATGTACCGGTTTTGTTTGTAGTTATCACAACAGATAATTTGGCGGGTAATTATGAAACAGTTAATCCTGTGCTTCTGGGTCATCTCAGGGAAGAGGAAAAAAGACATGACGTCAACATTGACCTGCCTGTTTTTATTTGCAATGCATTTTGGGTCTGTATACCGAATTTGGCCAAAATCGACCCAGTAGTTAGCCCATTGCTAAGGGGCACTCTCGTTGCTATGGAAGTCACGTGACATCAGCATTCACCTGTCTGTTTTCATTTGCAATGCATTTTGGGTCTGTATACCGAATTTGGTCAAAATTGGCCCAGTGGTTAGCCCATTGCTAAGGGGACGCTCTGGTTGCTAGAGAAGTCACGTGTCGTCAACATTGATCTGTCTGTTTTCATTTGCAATGCATTTTGGGTCTGTATACAGAATTTGGTCAAAATCGGCCCAGTAGTTAGCCCATTGCTAAGGGGCGCTCTGGTTGCTAGGGAAGTCAGGAGACGTAAACTTTGATCTGTCTGTTTTCATTTGCAATGCATTTTGGGTCCGTATACTGAATTTGATCAAAATCAGCCCAGTAGTTAGCCCCTTGCTAAGGAGGCGCTCTGGTTGCTAGGGAAGTCATGTGACGTCATCATTGATCTGTCTGTTTTCATTTGCAATGTATTTTGGGTCAGTATCCCGAATTTGGTCCAGATAGGCCCAATGGTTAGCCCGTTGCTAAGGGGGCGCTCTGATTGCTAGGGAAGTCACGTGACAACACCATTGACCAGTATGTTTTCGCTTGCAATGCATGTTGGGTCCAGTAGTTTATCTATTGCTAGGGGCATGCTTTACTTGCTAGGGACGTCACGTGACATAATCAGTGACCATTAGCTCCATCCCCCCCCCCCAATCTAATGAGGGTCCCTTGACCCAATGAGGGTGAAAGCAATAGTGGAGAGTCATCACTTGTTCTAGCATCCGGGTTATCCTTGAAAAAATGTAACCTCATTTGTCCCGGTTCCTTTGGGAAAAATCCCTAAAAGTTTAATCAGCCAGAGTCATTCTCGTGAAGTCTCATCTCGTTAACTGCTTCCTACATTAAAAAAGTGTGAAATTAGTATAAAGAACTCACGAGTTTCGACGTCGGCTTCGCCTCCATCTCAACTCGGGCGCCTCCGGTGCCTTCGTCTTTTATAAAAACACACATTTTATAAATGCAAGCAACATTTTTATTTAATGCCAATGAGAACACTTCACATAAAATCTGAACTATATAAACAAGAAAAACCATGAGCACCTACTGCCATCCCACCCCGTTTCAATATTACTTTTATTTATGATGTTTTCCTCCCAGATTTTTGTTATCGCAAACTATCGGCAAAACACATCTTCCTGTTGTCCATTTTTCAGACGAACAGAGATATGGTAAAAAATAGGATGTCACACAGCACATATCCACTTTTACTTTTACCACTTACGTGAACTTTCATACAAATGATTTGGCAGTTACAATTTCTGAGTCGATCAGGGCCTGGACCCAATACAATAAAACTTTTACACAAGTATTTTACACACAATTGTGAATTTTAATTTGGAGTATAAACAGTCGAATTATTTTTGCTTGTTTTCTGAATGACATAGTAATTTACCTACAGGTAATTTGCTATATCATGTAGAATACAAAGAAGAGCACTGCCAGACGTGGCATACTAATCTCAGTTTCTAATTTGATTGTTTGCTTGTTCACAATATTAGCAACATTTGCATGCTTACAATAGCAACACAAGAGGCCCTGTGAGGCACTCACCTGAACAAAGTTGTTTAAATTTAATTACTATCTATGGCTAGTTAACACAACAGAGGAATGAGGTTATTTAATTATTTATAACACTGCTGTCCATGCCAGATGATTTTTTCTAGTATTGGGATGCTACCACAGAAATATGGCCCAGATTTTCAGTAATGGAAAACTAGGGAGTCCAAATATCAATTTGACATGAACAAACATAAAGGATGTTTTATACCAAATACCAGACAGCTCCGCTAGTGGTTCTGGAGAAGAACATTTTGAGAATATTACCAAATTTGCACTGTTAAAATCCCTTAGAGATCCCCAATATTAATCCAGGGACTCTTTTTGAACAAATTTGAATCTGACCGCCCTGTATACCAAACATGAAAGCATTCTGACAGGTGGATCTTAAGAAGATTTAAAAAAATGATTCCCCATATTGCCGTAAGTTAAAAATTTGGGTTCCTGTATTGAGCCCAAATATAAACCAAAGGGTTTTGTTTTAACAAGCTTATATCAGACCCCCCCCCCTCCCTCCCACACCCCATCGATGCTGAATACTAAACATCAAAAGTTTCTAATTGGTCTCAGCATTTTTTTGATATCCCCTATATAACACCCTGGCATAACCGATAAAAGTTCTCTGTTCTGTGTGGTTTGGGTTTCAGGGTTTGAAAAACTCAAAATTTGCATAACCTTAAAAAAGGTGAAGCAAAATAAATTTGCTTAACCCATTTTGCTTTGCATAACCTTTTTTGAAATTGTGTAATACACATGTAAGACATCTATATATTGCCTCTCCTTCATCCTGGGCTTGAGCCCTGGGTGGGGGTGGGGGTGGGGGGGGGGGTTGTATAAACTAGCCCTCCTGTCAATTTCAAGTCAGAAAAATGAGGGGAAAGAACTGGAACAGCACGGTTCCAGTTAATGAACCACCATGATAAGTAAATATACATGCTTGGACAAATATTTGTCTATTGAAAATCAACTTAAGTCAGTTGGATCCAGTGGAGCCATGGGGTTTCTAGGGAGGGAGCCCAGTCCCCTACCCCCCCCCCCCCCTCCCCACACACACCAACAATTCCACCAGTTGGCTTCTTGAACCCCCAAATTTTAAAAAAAATTTTGACTTCCCTTCCTTAATACAAGAACAGCACCCTCAGGTCTGAGATTCTACCCCACCACCCACTCATCACTAGCATGCCCCCCCCCCCCCCCTCCCCACCACGCTTTAAGACCATGGCTCTACCAGTGGTGGGAGCTGAAAAGTTCTGTCAGATTTGGGGCTTTGTCAAGATGCAAAAATTTACAAGAAAAGCTAAGCTCTTACCAAGGTTTGTGGGGATAATATGCAGTTGTTCTGTTTCTTTTGAAAATTAGACATCCCTCCAAATATATGAAAACGTCTTTATAGTTCCCGCTTCCAATGCCAGCGAAATAGAATAAACACAGCATAAATCATATTTCTTGTGATTTTGTGATTTTGTTAACTTTTATTGAAGTGAGTCATGATCTTGGAAATCACTTTTGGTGGTTACTCACTCCAATGTTTTCACCAATATCTCTCCAGATTTCGACTGTAGAAGTTCGTTTTTTACAAAATTATTTCTTTTTCCAGTGTTTTCAGTTATTCTTTCACACATCTAAATTACCTCCAGTCCAGGCAAATGTTTCAAAAACCTTTTCCATCTTCTACGTTCCACTCATCTTATTTCTAGTAGTTAGTACAGATCGTGAAGTCAGGAGATGGCATCAAAATTTGGGAGCCTCCCACCAAAATCATGAAACTTAACATGTCTGCTAACCCTGGTCAGTAATCAGATATTGCTGTGTTCTTGTGTGATTTTTTGCTTTAATGGAATTGGGGCTCCCAAGGGGACACAGGAAAAACATTTCTTACATGGACCCAATAAGAAGCAATAATAAATAATAATAAATACCAAATTTAGTTCAAATCGGACCATCGGTTCAGAAAATAGAACTTTTGGGCAGGGATAAAAATCTTGTCCCTTCCATGGTTAGTATTGATTACAAAGGCAAATATTGTGCCACGAACTCAAACTTTATTCTGCACCTCAAAAGGAAACTCTATACCAAATATCAGGTCATTGTACCCACTGGTTCATGAGAAGATTTAAAAAAAAAATTGTAGCATTTTCCCCACCCCTCCCAAAGGGCTGGGCATATTAAGTTGAAAAAAATACAGTGCCCCTTCGGGACCATCACTCACACAAACTTTCACTTGAATTAGCCCAGCGGTTTTGGAGAAGGCTAAAACAAAGTGTTGACAGACGACGGATGGAGAGCGATTAAGACTGACCTACCATACCAACAATGAATTTTACTCACATGATGTGATCAATCAGATATCAAGTCTTACTGAACGATACCGGTGCTACTAATTTGATCCCGAAAGACAATGTATTAGATACAGGCAAATAACATCATTATTTAACTGTATTCTATTCTAAAGCATTGAAATCACAACAATATTAAGATTTCTCCCATTCCCCTACCCTCACCCCCCACACAGGCCACACAAAAAAGCCAATTTTTTAAAATTATTTACTTGTACTCTTCCTACAATCAATTTATGAGTACTGTGTGCAGCAGCAGTAATTTGAAGAAAAGGTATTTTTATAATTTTAAGTAGTTAACCCCCCCCCCCCCCCACCCCCACCCCTGATCAGAAATTTCAGTTGTTTCAGCATTTGGATCACTTCAAGTTCAGGGAAATTCTTGTAGTATTCCTGCAATCAATAACTACTTGGCTGATGAAAAGCAGAAGTGAGTAGAGGTAGATAGATAAATAAAATCCTCAGCAGTATAAATTACTCAACAGAGGATCTTTTGAAGTTGAAAAATGTGAAAGGACACAAAATGATTTTCTCTGTAGGTCCCATCTCATTTAAATTTAATATAATTTTGCCAAAAACAATAGTAACATGCATATAAGTATCAATAAATAAACAAACACTTCCAAATGAGAAATTACAACTTGGGAATTAAAATATCATAATTGGCACAAAACGACCCGGTTTTGATTTCAGGATGAACTGCCTATGGGACAAAACATCCCGTAACCAAAACTGGCAAAAGAGCATACTTTTGCAAATTGTGCGCCATTCAAAGTTCGTTTCGGATGTTCAGTCAACATTAGGTAGATTGTTATTTCTTTGGCACCCACGTGTTTGTAATAATCAGTGATATGCCTATACCATGTGGAAGGAATAACAGGAAGTTTATTTCTGGTTTATTTGAGGCATCGAGTATCTTTCAGAAGCAAATGTCTGCTTTGTTTCCATTTTCAATTTGTCGCATGCGCATGTGACGTAATCTTTCCGGTGACCTTTTTTTGTCAGTCATAGCGATTCAAAGAAATCGCTGTGTCATCAAACGAAATTACCAAGACGTTTTGGAATTAATATGTTGAAATGTGTATCAGTCTAACTGTTGTCTACCGCCAGACTGCTTTGAATCGAGACTTACACATGCTGCCACAAAACAATTTTTTTATTATTATAAATTATTGATGCAAGCATCATGGCACAAAACCTGAATTATTATGATTTCTTCTATTGACACTGTTATGCAATGCTTGCAATGACCCATTTCTGAGGCTTGAGACCTAGACACCCAGGGGGGTGGGGGGGGGGGGGGGGGGGGGGCTGTAAAAACGAACCCCTTTTACATTTTTTTTTTAGAAAGAAAAATGCAAATAAATCTAAAGGCCACCAGAGTGCTTCATTTGATACTAAATTTAAAAGTTTTTGAGGCAGACAGGGAGGGTGCGGCATGCCCCTGGCATCTCTAGTATGCTCGTGCCTTCGGCCTGTTGTTAGCTCACCTGACTGAAAGGTGGGGGGGGGGGGGGGAGGAATGGGGGAAAATGCTGCTTTTAGCTCACCTGACTGAAAGTCCTGTGGAGCTCAAGTGATCACTTTCTGTCCATCTGTCCATCCTGAACTTTCCATTATCAACTTATCCTCCAAAACCCCTGGGCCAAATTGAACCAAATTTGGTACGCATAGTCCTTATCATATGTCAATTCAAGTTTGTTCAAATAAAGTTGCCATGCTCCATAGGGAGGGAGTGGTGGGGGAAAATGCTCCAAAATTCTAGAAAAATATTCTCATGAACCAGTGGGTACAATGACTTGATATATGGTATGTACTATGCAGCTTACTTCTGAGGTGTAGAATCAAGTTTGTTCAAACAAACTTTATGAAGCAATATTTGCCTTCGTAATGAAAGGGGCAAGATTTTAGGCTCTGCACAAAATTTCTATTTTCCGAACTGATGGTCCAATTTGAACGAAATTCGGTATGTGGTATTATTGGGTCATAAGTACTTGATTCTAGCTAAAAAAAATTCCATTGTTCCCTGTGGGAACCCCAGGAGCTAAAAATAGAAAATATTTTTAAACGCTCATATTTCCCAAACCACAGGGAACAGAGAACTCTTATTTGGTACGAAGCATCCTTAGGATGTGTAGAATCGAATGATAACAAAAATTGCCATTGGTATTGTTAGGGTGTTCTGTAGGGGGGCATTGAAAAAATGCTGAGCCAGCATATTTGCAAATATTAAAAAAAATTTCTTCTCCACAACCACCGATCAGAATCTTCTGATATTTGTCATCAATAAGGGGGTCAGATACAAGTGTGTTCAATTTATACCCCTCGGTTCATATTTGGACTCAATTTTAACTTAGGGCAATATGGGAAATAAGCTTTAAAAATATTAATTCTTTTTCAGAACCAGTGGTCAGAATGTTTTAATATTTGGTAAATGTTATGAAGGTCCTATGGGGGCCCGAATTTTAACTTAGTACAATATGAGGAAATTTCTTTAAAAATCTTCTCCAGATCCACCAGTCAGAATCCTTTCATATTTGGTATACAGCATCTCTAGGAGTGTCAGATTCAAGTTTGTTCAAATCGTGTTACGGGGGTTAATATTTGGGCTCTATATGGGGGCTTGAATTTAACCTTAGTGCAATATGGGGAAATTTCTTTAAAAATCTCCTTCATATCCACCAGTCAGAATCCTTTCATATTTTGGTATACAACATCTCTAGGAGGGTCAGATTCACGGGCCCCTGGGTTAATATTTGAGCTCTCTATTGGAGCCCAAGGTTTAACTTTCTCCAGAACCATCAGTTAGAATCTTTTGATATTTGGTATTCAACATCTTTAGGGGGCTCAGATTCAAATTTGGTCAAATCAGGTTCCTGGGTTAATATTTGGGCTCTCTATTGGCACTTAAAGTTTAATAAAGTTTAACCTAGTGCAATATGAGGAAAATTCTTTAAAAATTTTCTTCTTCAGATCCTGTCAGAATCCTTTCATATTTGGTATACAACATCACTAGGGAGGGAGGGGGGAGGGTGCAGATTAAATTTGTTCAAATCCTGTCCCTGGGTTAGTATTTGGGCTGAATTTTAACTTAGTGCAGTATGAGGGACTTTCTTCACAAATCTTTTTCTTGAGAACCACCAATCAGAATCTTTTTATATTTGGTATATAACATCTCTGGGAGCATTAGGTTCAGTCCCTGCCTTAAAACTTGGGCTCTCTTTGGGGGAGGGGAGGTCTACAGGCAGGGGGAGGGCTGGGGGTCCAAGTTTGTTCAAATCCATTCCTTAGTGGGTTTTTAGCTCGCCTGACTTTCAGTCAGGGGAGCTATAGTGATCACTCACCGTCCGTCGTCCGTGAACATGGTGTTTGCATCTTCTCCTCCCAAACCGCTGAACCAATTTAATTGATATTTGAGATAATAGTTTGTTATAACATCGCATTTTGATTTTGTTCAAATCAAGTCGCCTTGTCCCTCGGTAGGGCCACGCCCAAAAAGTATGCTTAAATCTTAAAAAAATCTTCTTCTCATGAACCAGCAGCAGCAGAGACTTGGTATTTGGTGTGCAGCTGCCTTTTGAGGTCTAGACTCAGATTTGTTCAAGAGAAGTTCGAGGAGCTATATTTGCCTTTGTTATGGGAGGGGTAAGAATTTTTGCCCCGCCCAAAATTTCTATTTTCCATACCGAGAGGCAGATTTGAATCAAATTTGATATGAGGGCTTATTGGGTCATAAGTTCTTAATTTATGCAAAAAACAATTTCCCCGTTGCCCCATGAGAACCGCAGGAGCTAAAAATAGAAAAAAATTAAAACGCCCATATCTCCAAAACTACACGGCACTGAGAATTTTTTTATTTTGTGTGAAGCTTCCTTAGGACCAACAGAATGGAATGGTAAAAAAAAAAAAATTGTTGTTTTTTTTCATGGGGTACTTTTTTGGGACTTTGAAAAAGTGCTGAGTCAGCATTTAACACTGTGGGTAATGGGAAAAACATTTAAGACTACTTTTCTCCCAAACCACTACTCCAAAAGCTTTCAAATTTCACATGTAACATCCTTGGAAGATTGTTTCACATGTTTATTGAAATCAAATCCCTGGGTCCATATTTGGGCTCTCTGTGGGAGCCCAAATGTTTAAATTAGTGCAGTATGAGGAATATTCTTTAAAAATCTTCTTCAGATCTACCAATTAGAATCTTTTGATATTTCGTATGAAGCATGCTTATGGGGTGAGATTCAAGTTTGTTCAAGCCAAGTCCCTGGGGTCATATTTGGGCTCACTGCGGGAGACCAAATTATAACTTAGTTCAAAATGAGGAATTTTCTTTAAAAAATCTTCTTCAGATCCAGCAGTCGGAATGTTTTGATATTTGGTATGCAGCATCCTTAGGGGGTGAGATTCAAGTTTGTTCAAGCCATGTCCCTAGGTTCATATTTAGGCTCACTGTGGGAGCTCGAATTGTAACTTAGTTCAAAATGAGAAATTTTCTTGAAAAATCTTCTTCTTCAGATCCACCAGTCGGAATGTTTTAATATTTGGTATGCCGCATACTTAGGGGGTTGAGATTCAAGTTTGTTGAAGCCAAGTCCCTGGGTTCATATTTGGGCTCATTGTGGGACCTCGAATTGTAACTTAGTTCAAAATGAGGAATTTTTTCTTTAAAAATCTTCTTTTTCACATTCCACCAGTCAGAATCTTTTGATATTTGGTATACAGCATCCCACTGGAGGTGAGATTCAAGTTTGTTCAAGCCAAGTCCCTGGGTTCATATTTGGGCTTCCTGTGGGAGCTCGAATTATTGCTTAGTTCAACATGAGGAATATTGTTTAAAAATCTTATTGTTTTAGATCCACTGGTCAGAATCTTTAGATATTTGGTATAAGCTTTTCTTAAGAGGAGCAAATGCAACTTGTTGAAATTAGTTCCCTGGGTTGATATTTAGGCTACCGAGTCAGGCGAGCGCCCTCAGGAGCCTGGGGCCTCTTGTTTCCATAAAATTTGCATTTCAAACTGTAGTGACATAACTCTTGGAAGTTTGGCAGTACTGGTCTACAACTGATAGAATTAGAAGCAGTCAGGAAGACCTATGATAATAATCATCTGACATGGACACTAGATTTATGAATAATTTCATGACTTTATCCCTCTGTAGTGTTGATGACCCATGACTAACTGAATGTGATCTTCTTTGAACTAATTTATCAGGTGAGTGACAAAGGCTCCTTGTTGTTAGCTCACCTGACTGAAAGTCAAGGTGAGCTATTCTGATCACTTTTTGTCCGTCGTCCGTCATGAAGGTGGTGTTTGGGCTATTTTCTCCCAAACCACTGGCCACATTTTAATGAAATGTCACATGAGTAGTGGTTATATAGGGTCATTTGGGTTTTTCTTCAAATTGGGTTTCTGCTCATATTGAGGAGGGGGTGGGGCCAAAATGCTCCAATTTTTAAAATAATCTTCTCATGAACCAGCTGTAGCAGAGACTTGATATGTGGTATACAGCTTCCTTTTGAGGTGTAGAGGTTTTTGCCCCACCCAAAGTTTCTATTTTCCAAACCGAGGGGTTGATTTGAACCAAATTTGATATGAAGTATTAGTGGGTCATAAGTACTTGATTTATGCAAAAAAAAAATTTCAAAAGGCCCTGTGGGAATGCCGGGAGCTTAAAATAGAAATATTTTCAAATGCCCATATTTCCCAAACCACACAGAACAGAGAGCTGTTATTTGGTGTGAAGCATCCTTAGGACAAGTAGAATGGAATGGTGAAAAAAAATTGCCATTGGTTATGTTAGAGAGTTCTGTAGAGGGCATAAAAAAAAAATGCTGAGTCAGCATATTTGCAAAAACTTTTAAAAGTATTTTCTCCAAAACCAGTGGTCAGAATCTTTTGATATTTGGTTCACAACATCCATAAGGGGGTCAGATACATGTGTGTTAAAATGAAGCCCATTGGTTAATATTTGGGCCCAATACTGGAGCCCGAATTTTTTAACTTAGGGCAATATGGGGAATATTCTTTGAAAATCTTCTTCAGAACCACCAGTTAGAATCTTTTAATGTTTGGTGTACATCATTGTTATGAAGGTCAGATTCAAGATTGTTCAAACCAAGTCCCTATGGAAACCCAAATTTTAACTTTGTTCAATATGGGGGGATAATTTTTTAAAATCTTCCTCTTCAGATCCACTAGTCAGAATGCTTTCATATTTAGCATGCAACATCTCTAGGGAGGTCAGATTCAAGTTTGTTCAAATTGGGTCCCTATGTATATATTTAGGCTCGCTAAGGAAGCCCAAATTGTAACTTCGTGTAATATGAGGAAATTTCCTTAATCTAATTCTTCAGATCCACCAGTTGGAATGGGGGGTCAGATTCAAGTTGTCCAAATCATGTCCATAGTAGGTTAATATTTGGACTCGCCATGGTAGCCCAAATTTTAATTTAGGGCAATATGAGGAAATTTCTTTAAAAATCTTTTACAGATTTTACAGATCCACCAATCAAAATCTTATGATATTTAGTATGCAGCATCCTTAAGGGGTCCTGAGTCAGCATATTTGCAAAGTTTTAAAAACAATTTCTTCTCCAGAACCACTGATCAGAATCTTTTGATGTTTCATTTACATCATCCATAGGGGGAAAGTGGGGGGGGGGGGGGGGGGGGGGGGTCGGGTCAGATACAAGTTTATTAAAATTAAGCTCCTTGGTTCATATTTGGGCTCAATACAGGAGCCTGAGTTCTAACTTATGGCAATATGGGGAATAATCTTTAGTAATCTTCTTCAGATGCAGCTGTCAAAATGCTTTCATACTTGGTATACATCATCTCTATAGGGGTGAGAATCAGATTGTTCAAATTGAGTGCCTAGGCTAATATTTGGGCTTCTTATGGTTGGCTGAATTTTAACTTAGTGCAATATGAGGAAATTTCTTTTAAAATCTTCTTCAGATCCACCAGTTAGAATGCCTTCCCATTTGGTATACACCATTTCTGGGTTGGAGTGGGGGGGTTTCAAGTCTGTTGAAATCAAGTGCCTGGGTTAATATTTAGGCTCCCTATGGGAGCCAGAATTTTAACTTGGTTCAAAATGAGGGGATTTCTTTAAAAATCTTCTTCTCCAGAACCATCTATAAGAATATTTTAATATTTGGTACACATCATCCAGAGGGAAGTCGGATCTAAGTTCGTTCAAATCAAGTCTTTAGGTAAATATTTAGTTTAAACAATATTTATTCAAGAAAATAGTTCATACATATACATTACATAATGAAATAATATAACAGCAACAGTTGACAAAGTTGTACACTGTACAACAGTAGCACTAATTGACATATAAGTAGACATGGATTCAACAAAAAAGTTTAGGCTAATATGAGCCATCTCTGTAAATATCTGGGCTCCCTATTGGAGCCTGAATTTTAATGAGAAATAATCTTGATAAATCTGCTTCTTGAGATACAATCAAAATCTTTTTATATTTGGTATATAGCATCCTTTCAGGATTCAGATTCAATTCAAGCAGGGTTATCATTGGTTGAAGACAAGTGCACCATCGACATGCAGTATGCCTCAGAACACAATGCCACCATGCCCCCATGTGGGCAATGGGGGAAAAGTGTCTTGCCCAAGGACACAACATTGTTGCTGCAGTTGAGATTCATACTGAGGATCTCTCGGCTTGCAGCCTGCGCCTCTACCTACTGAGCTAACCTGCCCCATACAGTCACAAGCACTCTGCCACCCATGTGTTTGAGACTCCTAGGGCATTAGGGATGTCCAGAGGGGTGTTTTGAAGTGGATCATGCCCATATCTCATGCAATGCATGGTATGACCTATGGACTTGGGACCAACACGAAATGAGTTGACACTCGATCGAGGTACAAAATATGGGTAAAGATCACTGAGGTCACCCCAGGGGTCATTGAGTGCATATATCAGAATTGCTGGAAATCACATTTTTAGCTTAACTTGACATAGTCAAGATAAGCTATTGCCATCACGCGTGCGGAAGTCTGTTAGTCTGTGACGTCTGTTCACATTTTCCTTTAGCACGGGCTACACCCCCCAGTTCTTGTCTGATCTCAACGAAATTTCATATGCAGGTTTGGGGTCATGTCTAGATGAGAACGTCCCCTTTTGGTCGCGATTGGGTAACCGGTATGGCTGCCCGAGCCCAAAAGCCGAAAACCATTAGCACAGTCTACAGGTCGTATCTATGAAGGGATTTCTTTGTAACTTGGTAGGATGCCTCTGTATAATGCCTAGATGAGAATGTCCCCTTTTGGGCATGATCTATCAACCGTGATGGCTGCCCAAGCCCGAAACCCAAAAACTTTTAGCACAGTCTGCAGGACATGTTTAATGTGGAGGGATTTCATTGTAACTTGGTAGGATGACTCCTTATGATGTCTAGATGAGAATTTCCCCATTTGGGCATGATCTGCCAACCGTGACGACTGCCTGAGCCCAAAACCCAAAAACCTTTAGTACAGTCTACAGGTCATATTTATTGAGGAATTTCATTGTAACTTGGTGGGTTGACTTCATACAATGTCTAGATGAGAAAGTCCCCTGTTGGACGTGATTGGGCAACTGTGACGGCTACAGGGCCCCGAAACCTGAAAACCTTTAACACAGTCTAGAGGTCATATTTATGAAGGGATTTCATTTTAACTTGGTAGGATAACTCCAAATGATGTCTAGACGAGAACGTCCCATTTTGATCGCGATCATGCAGCCTTGATGGGTGCCTGAGCCCAAAAACCTTTAGCATAGGCAAAAGGTCATATTTATGGAAGGATTTCATTGTAACCTGTTAGGTTGACTCCATATAATGCCTAGATGATGACATCCCCTTTTGGTCGTTATTGGTCAGTTGTGATGGCTACAAGTGCCCGAAGCCCGAAAACCTTGAGCACAGTCTACAGGTCATATTTATGAAGGGATTTCAATGTAACTTTGTAGGATCACTCCAGATGATGCCCAGATGAGAATGTCCCCTTTTGGTTGCAATCATTCAACCATGATGGCTGCCAGAGCCCAAAGCCCAAAAACCTTTAGCACAGTCTACAGGTCATATTTATTAAGGGATTTCATTGTAACTTGGTAGGTTGACTTCATATAATGTCTAGATGAGAACGTCTCCTTTGGACGCAATTGGGAAATATATGTTGATATACGTTAACTGTGAGGGCCACATACATTAACTGTGAGGTCATATTAACCCACCCCTCAGCTCTTTAGTACAGTGTACACCTCATATTATTTTTATCATAAACATAGCATACAGGGAACAGAAATGAACATATTCCCAATTATCACAATTCTTGTCTTATTTCATAATCCTTTCATAAACATTTGAACATTATCCTTTTCATCAAACACAACACACAAGTTAAGCTACAGTGTCATTGACACTTTCATTAGTTTAACTTGACATAGTCAAGATAAGCTATTGCCATCACGCGTGCGGAAGTCTGTGAGTCTGTTCACATTTTCCTTTAGCACGGGCTACACCCCTCAGTTCTTGTCTGATCGTCATGAATTTCATATGCAGGTTTGGGGTCATGTCTAGATTAGAATGTCCCCTTTTGGTCACAATCGGGCAACCGGTATGGCTGCCCGAGCCCCAAACCCGAGAAACCATTAGCACAGTCTACAGGTCGTATTTATAAAGGGATTTCATTGTAACTTGTTAGGATGCCTCTGTATAATGCCTAGATGAGAACATCCCCTTTTGGGCATGATCTATCAACCCTGATGGCTGCCCAAGCCCGAAACCCAAAAACTTTTAGCACAGTCTTCAGGTCATGTTTAATATGGAGGGATTTCATTGTAACTTGGTAGGATGACTCCTTATGATGTCTAGATGAGAATTTCCCCATTTGGGCGTGATCTGCCAACTGTGACGACTGCCCGAGCCCAAAACCCGAAAACCTTTAGCACAGTCTACAGGTCATATTTATTGAGGAATTTCATTGTAACTTGGTGGGTTGACTTCATACAATGTCTAGATGAGAAAGTCACCTTTTGGTCCTGATTGGGCAACTGTGATGGCTACATGGGCCCGAAGCCCGAAAACCTTTAGCACAGTCTACAGGTCACATTTATGAAGGGATTTCATTGTAACTTGGTAGGATGACTCCAAATAAAGTCTAGATGAGAACGTCCCATTTTGATCGCGATCATTCAGCCTTGATGGGGTGCCCGAGCCCAAAAACCTTTAGCATAGGCAAAAGGTCATATTTATGGAAGGATTTCATTGTAACCTGTTAGGTTGACTCCGTATAATGCCTAGATGATGACATCCCCCTTTTGGTCGTGATAGGTCAACTGTGATGGCTACAGGTTCCCGAAGCCCAAAAACCTTGAGCACAGTCTACAGGTCATATTTATAAAGGGACTTCAGTGTAACTTTGTAGGATCACTCCAGTTGATGCCCAGATGAGATTGTCCCCTTTGGTCATATTTATAAAGGGATTTCAGTGTAAATCCGTAGGATCACTCCATATTTTGCCCAGATGAGATTGTCCCCTTTGGTTGCGATCATTCAACCATGATGGCTGCCCGAGCCCGAAGCCCAAAAACCTTTAGCACAGTCTACAGGTCATATTTATGAAGGGATTTCATTGTAACTTGGTAGGTTGACTTCATATAATGTCTAGATGAGAACACATCCCCTTTTGGACACAATTGGGCAACTGTGACGGCTACAGGGGCCCGAAGCCCGAAAACTTTTAGAACAGTCGACAGGTCATAATTATGAAGGGATATCATTGTAGCTTGGTAGGATGACTCCAAATAATGTCTAGATGAGAACGTCCCATTTTGATCGCGATCATTCAGCCTTGATGGGTGCCCGAGCCCAAAACCCTTTAGCATAGGCAAAAGGTCGTATTTATGGAAGGATTTCATTGTAACTTGTTAAGTTGACACCATATAATGCCTAGATGATGACATCCCCTTTTGGTTGTGATTGGTCAACTGTGATGGCTACAGGTGCCCGAAGCCTGAAAATCGTGAGCACAGTCTACAGGTGATATTTATGAAGGGATTTCATTGTAACTTAGTAGGATCATGCCAGATGATGCCCAGATGAGAATGTCCCATTTTGTTGCGACCATTCAACCATTATGGATGCCCAAGCCCGAAAACCTTTAGCACAGTCTACAGGTCATATTTATGAAGGGATTTCATTGTAACTTGGTAGGTTTGACTTCATATGTCTGGATGAGAAAGTCCCCTTTTGGACACGATTGGGCAACTGTGGACAGCTACAGGGGTCCGAAAGCCCGAAAACCTTTAGAACAGTCTACAGGTCATAATTATGAAGGGGATTTTTATTGTAGCTTGGTAGGGTGACTCCAAATAATGGTCTAGATGAGAACGTCCCCTTTTGGTTGCGATCCTTCAGCCTTGATAACTGCCCGAGCAGTGTAACTTGATACGATGACTCGTTTTGGAATAATTTCACTGTTATTTGGTAACTTTCATTGATACGCGTTAACTGTCAGGACCACATGCGTTAACTGTGAGGTCATATTAACCCACCCCTCAGCTCTTTAGTACAGTGTACACCTCATATTATTTTATCAAAAACATAGCATACAGGAACAGAAATGAACATATTCCCAAATTATCACAATTCTTGTTCTGGAAAAGCTATCAGTGAGAGCTTTCCAGAAAATGATGTTAGCTTCTGGTCTTATCAGTGTAGGAAGAGAAAAGATACATAGTTTATAGGATTATCCTACACAACTTATTGTGACTTGTACTGTAAAACAAGTGCAACTGTAGGTTGATATCTTCAGCTGTAATCTAATTATGTTTGACACATGTTGACAAATCTAGGTTACATTGTAAACTCTCTTTATTATCTTGCAATCATGTCAGCTCAGATGACAGTAATTATTGTATATCTTTTAAGATTCCTGTAACCCTTTACCTGTCCAAAAGCTATTTTGAAAGAGAATACTGTCTGAAAAAAATTGTAATTTTCAAAATATTTTAACCCTTTTTTACTGATTTTTTTTCTTGAAACAGAATTCATAAATGTGTGCATTTTCAAGAAAATCTTCTTTGAAACTACAAGGCCAAATGGTTTGAAAAAACTTAATGTGACTGATGACTGTAACCTCCTCTACCAATGATCCTTATTTTAATCTTCATCGGGTTGCAATTATGGCTGCAATTGTGGCTTATAGTTTCTATAGAAACCCTACAGGAAATAACATTTTCATCATCTTCATTGAAAGTACTGAGCCAATGTGAACCAGACTTGGAAGGCATTGTCTATGAGAGGTTCTCTACAACTGTTACACATTTTATTCCTGTTGGGTGAAAAAACGTGGCCGCCAGAAGCATTCTTTGATTCTGATTGGTCAATTTTGAAAACTCTTCTCCTCTGAAACCACAGGGCCAAATGTTTTGAAACTTTGCATGGTTGATAACTGGGACACCCTCCACTAACATTCCTTGTTTTAATGTTGATCGTTTTGCAAACATGGCCACAATTGCGGTTTTTAGAAAAAACCTATAGGAAATCACATTTTCATCTTCTCTCTGGAACTATTGAGCTGACGTGAACCCAAAACTTGGCAAGAATGGTCTATAGGAGGCCCTCTACAAACGATCCTCTTTTTGTTCCCATTGGCTGGAAAATATGGCCACCAGAGACATTCTATGATTCTGTTTGATGGATTCAAATGTTTTGAAACTTCATGTGATTGAAGACTGGGACACCTTCTACTAATGATCCTCATGTAATTTTGATGTAAAGTTGCAAACATGGCCCCAATTGCAGCTCATAGTTGCTATGGAAAGCCTATGTTAAATCACATTTTTATATGTATTTCCAGGTGAGCGATTACAGGCTCTGTAGAGCCTCTAGTTTTTATTAAAAAAATAGCATACAGGGAACAGAAATTAACATATTCCCAATTATCACAATTCTTGTCTTATTTCATAATCCTTTCATAAACATTGAACATTATCCTTTTCATCAAACACAACACACAAGTTAAGCTACAGTGCCATTGACACTTTCATTTGACCCCTAATGCATTCCTGAACTTTATGCATACATTCTTACACGAAAAAAATGGGCATGGCCAACAAGTTTGAAAGTGGGTCATGCTCATATCTCGAGCATGGTATGGTCCTGCAGCAAATGAGTAGAAACTTAATAGAGGTTCAAAATATGGGTCAAGGACACAGAGATCTCCCAGGGGTCAATGAGTGCATTTTCCAGAATTGTTGGAAATCACATTTTTAGCTTAACTTGACAAAGTCAAGATAAGCTATTGCCATCACGCGTGCAGAAGTCTGTTAGTCTGTGAGTCTGTGACATTTTCCTTTAGCATGGGCTACATCCCGCAGTTCTTGTCTTATCGTCACAAAATTTCATCTGCAGGTTTGGGGGTCATGTCTTGATGAGAACGTCCCCTTTTGGTCGCGATCGGTCAACGGGTATGGCTGCCCGAGCCCAAAACCCGAAAACCATTAGCACAGTCTACAGGTCATATTTATGAAGGGATTTCATTGTAACTTGGTAGGATGCCTCTGTATAATGCCTAGATGAGAACGTACCCTTTTGGGCATGATCTGTCAACCGTGATGGCTGCCCAAGCCCGAAACCCAAAAACTTTTAGCACAGTTTTCAGGTCATGTTTAATATGGAGGGATTTCATTGTAACTTGATAGGATGACTCCCTATGATTTCTAGATGAGAATTTCCCCATTTGGGCGTAATCTGCCAACCATGACGACTGCCAGGGCCCAAAACCCGAAAACCTTTAGCACAGTCTACAGGTCATATTTATTGAGGAATTTCATTGTAAATTGGTGGGTTGACTTCATATAATGTCTAGATGAGAAAGTCCCCTTTTGGACGTGATTGGGCAACTGTGGTGGCTACAGGGGCCCGAAGACCGAAAACCTTTAGCACAGTCTACAGATCATATTTATGAAGGAATTTCATTGTAACTTGGTAGGGTGACTCCAAATAATGTCTAGATGAGAACGTCCCATTTTGATCATGATCATTCAGCCTTGATGGGTGCCCGAGCCCAAAAACCTTTAGCATAGACAAAAGGTCATATTTATGGAAGGATTTCATTGTAACCTGTTAGGTTGACTCCATATAATGCCTAGATGATGACATCCCCTTTTGGTCATGATTGGTCAACTGTGATGGCTTCAGGGGCCCAAAGCTCGAAAACCTTGAGCAGTCTACAGGTTATATTTATGAAGGGATTTCATTGTAACTTCGTAAGATCACTCCAGATGATGTCCAGATGAGAATGTTCCCATTTGGTTGCGATCATTCAACCATGATGGCTGCCCGAGCCCAAAGCCAAAAAACCTTTAGCACAGTCTACAGGTCATATTTATAAAGGGATTTCATTGTAAGTTGGTAGTTAGACTTCATATAATGCCTAGATGAGAACGTCCCCTTTGGACGCAATTGGGAAACTGACGGCTACAGGGGCCCCGAAGCCCGAAAACCTTTTGCTTAGTCTACAAGCCATATTTCTGAAGGGATTTCAATGTAACTTGATAGGATGACTCGTTTTGGAATAATTTCACTGTAACTTGGTAACTTTTGATGATATACGTTAACTGTGAGGGCCACATACATTAACTGTGAGGTCATATTTACCCACCCCTCAACTCTTTAGTATAGTGTACACCTCATATTATTGTTTATCAAAAACATAGCATACAGGGAACAGAAATGAACATATTCCCAATTATCACAATTCTTGTCTTATTTCATAATCCTTTCATAAACATTGAACATTATCCTTTTCATCAAACACAACACACAAGTTAAGCTAGAGTGTCATTGACACTTTCATTTTTGTCTCCCTAATGCATTCCCAAAGTTCATACATGCATTTTTATGCTCAAAAAGGTGGGTGTGGCCAGAATTTTTTAAATTGGTCATGCTCATATCTCAAGGATGGTGTGCCATATGGGCCTGGGACCAACACCAAATGAGTCGAAACTCCATGAAGGTTCAAAATATGGGTCATCGTTACCGAGGCCAGCCAGGGGTCATTGAGTGCATTTTCCCGAATTGCTGGAAATCACATTTTGTGGACCCCTTAACGCATTCCTGATGTTCATACATGCATTTTTTCACTCAGAAAATGCCCAGCCCCCCCCCCCCCCCCCAAAAAAAAAAGAATTACGAGCAAAAGTCTGTGATTCAGAAGGCCCGACCAACCTTAACAATAGTTTGCCAACCCTGAAAATGTTATCGAGTAAAAGTGGCTCATTTAATTAGTTCATTGTAACCCTAAATTTTCATCTGTGAATTTGAAACCGATTTTGGAGTTCAAGCTTTCAAAATTATGTGTAGAAATAAATATATTGGACAGTATGAATGAGGAGCAAGTGGCAAGTTCCAGTTCAGGAAAGAAAACCGCATTTGATAATGCTTCACCTTCGGTGTTGACAGGTTATAAATATTAATGAGTATCATGTTCAGTTTCGTGTATTGGTACCAAACGCCCCAAATCTTGGCCTGCTGTCTTGAAAATGTCATTGGTGCAAGTATAATGTACAACAGGTTTTTTTTAGCTCACCGAAGGGAGCTTAACTTATCACCGGCCGTCGTCGTCCGTCGTCGTGAACATTTTTCAAACAACTTCTCCTCTGAAACCACTGGTCCGATTTTCACGAAACTTCATGTGGTTGTTCTTTACTGTATGGCAATTCATGTTTGTTCAAATGAGATGGCCAAGTCCCATGGGGGCTCTGTATGGGGCATACCTCTGATAGCACCGTATGAATTATAGAAAAATTATTAAAAAATCTTCTTCTCCAGAACCAGTGGGCAGAATCTTTTGATACTTGGTATGCAGCATCTTGGTATGGGCATGATTCGAGTTTGTTCAAATCGGCCCCCTGGATTCATATTTGGTCTTGCATTTCAGGCAAATTTCTTAAAAAATCTTCTCAAGATCCAGCAGGCAGAATCTTTTGATATTTGGTATGCAACATTGTGGGGTGGATCTGATTCAAGTTTGTTCAAACCGGCCCCCTGGATTCATATTTGGGCTCACTATAGAAGCCCAAATTCAAACTTAGCGCATTTCAGGCAAATTTCTTAAAAAATCTTCTCCAGGTCCAGCAGGCAGAATCTTTTGGTATTTGGTATGGAACATTACATTGTGGGGTGGATCTGATTCAAGTTTGTTCAAATTGGCCCCCTGGATTCATATTTGGGCTCACTATAGAAGCCCGAATTCGAACTTAGTGCATTTCAGGCAAATTTCTTGAAAAATCTTCTCAAGATCCAGCAAGCAGAATCTTTTGATATTTGGTATGCAACATTGTGGGGTGGATCTGATTCAGATTTGTTCAAATCGGGCCCCTGGATTCATATTTGGGCTCACTATAAAAGCTCGAATTCAAACTTAGTGCATTTCAGGCAAATTTCTTCAAAAATCGTCTTCTCCAGATCCAGCAGGCAGAATCTTTTGATATTTGGTATGCAACATTGTGGGGTGGATCTGATTCAAGTTTGTTCAAATCGGCCCCTGGGTTCATATTTGGGCTCAGTATAGGAGACCAAATTTGAACTTAGTGCATTTCAGGCAAATTTCTTTAAAAATCTTCTTCTCAAGATCCAGCAGGCAGAATCTTTTGATATATTATGTATGCAGCATGCTTAGGAGGGTGAGATTCAAGTCTGTTCAAGCCAAGTCCCTGGGTTCATATTTGGGCTCACTGTGGTAACCGAATTATAACTTAGTTCAAAATGAGGCATTTTCTTTAAAAATCTTCTTCTTCAGATTCAGCAGTCAGAATGTTTTGATATTTGGTATGAAGCATCCTTTTTTTTTTTGGGGGGGGGGGGGGGGGGGGGGGGAGATTCAAGTATGTTCAAACCATATCCCTAGGTCCATATTTGGGCTCACTGTGGGAGCTTGAATTGTAACTTAGTTCAAAATGAGGACTTTTCTTTAAAAATCTTCTTCTTCAGATTCAGCAGTCAGACTGTTTTGATATTGATTCAAGTTTGTTCAAGCCAAGTCCCTGGTTCATATTTGGGCTCACTGCGGGAGCCGGAATGATAACTTAGTTCAAAATGAGGAATTTTCTTTAAAAATCTTCTTCTTCAGATCCAGCAGATGAATGCTTTTGATATTTGGTATGCAGCATCCCTAGGGGGGTAAGATTCAAGTTTGTTCAAGCCATGTCCCTAGTTCCATAAAATTTGTCTCTCATGACTTCATTCCTTTGTAGTGTTCATGAACCATGTCTAACTGAATGTGACTCCAAATACTTCTTTGAACCACTTTGTTTGAATCACTTTGCCTGGTGAGCGATTAAGGCCCATTGGGGCCTCTTGTTTAAATTCCATTCAAACGTGTTACATATACATGGAAATTACTGACAATGACCAGCAGATGCATGGATATTGCATTTAAGTGAAGTATGTGGTCATTTTTAGCTTAACTTGACAAAGTCAAGATAAGCTATTGCCATCACGCGTGCGGAAGTCTGTGAATCTGTGAGTCTGAGTCTGTTCACATTTTCCTTTAGCACAGGCTACACCCCGTAGTTCTTGTCTGATCATCACGAAATTTCATATGCAGGTTTGGGGTCATGTCTAGATGAGAACGTCCCCTTTTGGTCATGATCGGTCAACCGGTATGGCTGCCCGAGCCCAAAACCTGAAAACCATTAGCACAGTCTACAGGTCGTATTTATGAAGGGATTTCATTGTAACTTGGTAGGATGCCTCTGTATAATGCCTAGATGAGAATGCCCCTTTTGGTCATGATCTGTCAACTGTGATGGCTGCCCAAGCTTGAAACCCAAAAACTTTTAGCACAGTCTGCAGGTCATATTTAATATGGAGGGATTTCATTGTAAGTTGGTAGGATGACTCCGTATGATGTCTAGATGAGAACTTCCCCATTTGGTCGCGATCTGTCAACCGTGACGACTGCCTGAGCCCAAAACCCCAAAAAACATTTAGCACAGTCTACAGGTCATATTTATGGAGGGATTTCATTGTAACTTGTTAGGTCTGACTCCATATAATGCCTAGATGATGACATCCCCCTTTGGTCGTGATTGGTCAACTGTGACGGCTACAGGGGCCCGAAGCCTGAAAACCTTGAGCACAGTCTACAGGTCATATTTATGAAGGGATTTCATTGTAACTTCGTAGGATCACTCCAGATGATGCCCAAATGAGAATGTCCCCTTTTGGTTGTGATCATTCAACCACGATGACTGCCTGAGCTCAAAGCCCGAAAAACTTTATCATAGTCTACAGGTCATGTTTATGAAGGGATTTCATTATAACTGGGTAGGTTGACTTCATCTAATGTCTAGATGAGAACGGCCCCTTTTGGTCACGATTGAGCAACTGTGACAGCTACAGGGGCCCGAAGCCCAGAAACCTTTAGCTCAGACTACAGGTCATATTCAGGAAGGGATCTCATTGTAACTTGGTAGGATGACTCCAAATAATGTCTAGATGGGAACGTCCCCTTTTGGATGTGATCATTCAACCACGATGGCTGCCTGAGCCCAAACCCCAAAACCTGAAAACCTTTAGCACAGTCTACAGGTCACATTTATGAATGGATTTCATTGTATCTTGGTAGGTTGACTTCATATAATGTCTAGATGAGAACGTCCCCTTTTGGTCGCGATTGGGCAACTGTGACAGCTACAGGGGTCCAAAGCCCGAAAACCATTAGCACAGTCTACCGGTCATACTTATGAAGGGATTTCATTGTAATTTGGTAGGATGACACCAAATAATGTCTAGATGAGAACGTCCCCTTTTGGTTGCGATCATTCAACCATGATGGCTGCCCGAGCCCAAAAACCTTTAGGACAGTCTACAGGTCATATTTATGAAGGGATTTCATTGTAACTTTGTAGGTTGACTTCATATAATGTCTAGATGAGAACGTCCCCTTTTGGATACTATTGGGCAACTGTGACGGCTACAGCTATGGGCCTGTATCCCGAAAACCGTTAGCACAGTCTACAGGTTGTATTTATGAAGGGATTTCATTTAACTTGGTAGGATGCCTCTGTATAATGCCTAGATGAGAACGTCCCCTTTTGGTCATGATCTGTTAAGGCTGCCAATGCCTGAAACCCAAAAACGTTTAGCACAGTCTGCAGGTCATATTTAATATGGAGGGATTTCATTGTAAGTTGGTAGGATGACTCCGTATGATGTCTAGGTGAGAACTTCCCCATTTGGACGCGATTGGGCAACTGTGATGACTGCCCGAGCGCAAAAACCGAAAACCTTTAGCACAGTCTACAGGTGATATTTATGACGGGATTTCTTTGTAACTTGGTAGGATGACTCCAAATAATGTTTAGATGAGAACATCCCCTTTTGGTCCTGATCATTCAACCTTGATGGCTGCCCGAGCCCAGAAACCTTTAGCTTAGTCTATAGGTTGTATTTGTGGAAGGATTTCATTGTACCTTGGTAGGTTGACTCCATATAATGCCTAGATGATGACATCCCCTTTTGGTCGTGATTGGCCAACTGTGATGGCTACAGGGGCCCGAAGCCCAAAAACCTTGTCTACAGGTCATATTTATGAAGGGATTTCATTGTAACTTCATAGGATCACTCCAGATGCTGCCCAGATGAGAATGTCCCCTTTTGGTTGCGATCATTCAACCATGATGGCTGCCCGAGCCTGAAGCCCAAAAACCTTTAGTACAGTCTACAGGTCATATTTATGAAGGGATTTCATTGTAAGTTGGTAGGTTGACTTCATATAATGTCTAGATGTGAACGTCCCCTTTTGCACGCGATTGGGCAACTGTGACGGATACAGGGGCCAAAAGCCCAAAAACCTTTAGCACAGTCTACAGGTCATATTTATGAAGGGATTTCATTGTAACTTGATAGGATGACTAAAAAATATTGTCTAGATAAGAGCGTCCCCTTGTGGTGGCGATCATTCAGCCTTGATGGCTGCCCGGGCCCAAAACCCCAAAAACCTTTAGCATACTCTATAGGTCGTATTTAAGGAAGGATTTCATTGTAACTTGTGAGGTTGACTCCATATAATGCCTAGATGATGACATCCCCTTTTGGTCATGATTGGTCAACTGTGACGGCTTCAGGGGGGCCGAAGCCCGAAAACCTTGAACACAGTCTACAGGTGACAACGTCCCCTTTTAGAGTCGCCTTCATTCAACCATCATGGCTTCCCGAGCCCAAAACTCAAAAAAATTTGGTGCAGACTAGAGGTCGTATTTGTGAAAGAATTTCATTGTAGCTTAGTAGAATGGCTCAGTATAATGTCGAAATGAGGCCGTCCCCTTTTAGTTGCAATCGGTCAACCGTCATGGCTTCACAGGCATGAAGCCCAAAAACCTGTAGTACAGTCTTCAGGCCATATTTATGAAGGGATTTCAATGTAACTTGATAGGATGACTCATTTTGGAATAATTTCACTGTATCTTGGTAACTTTCGTTGACATACATTAACTGTGAGGGCCTCATACATTAACTGTGAGGTCCACATTAACCCACCCTCACTCAGCTCTTGAGTACAGTGTCCACCTCATGTTATTTTTATTAAAAACATAGCATACAGGGAACAGAAATGAACATATTCCCAATTATCACAATTCTTGTCTTATTTCATAATCCTTTCATAAACATTAAACATTATCCTTTTCATCAAACACAACACACAGACAAGTTAAGCTACAGTGTCATTGACACTTTCATTGTTAATTCAATATTTGTTTTATTTCTGTCAAAAACCATGTGCCACTTTCAATTTCACTCGGAATGGGGAGATTTTTAGCTCACCTGACTTTCAGTCAGGAGAGCTATAGTGATCACTCACCGTCCGTCGTCCGTCGTCCTGCGTCCGTCGTCCGTCGTCCGTGAACATGGTGTTTGCGTCTTCTCCTCCCAAACCGCTGAACCAATTTAATTGATATTTGAAATAATAGTTTGTTATGACATCGCAATTTGATTTTGTTCAAATCAAGTTGCCCCGCCCGTGGGTAGGGCCACACCCAAAAAGTGTGCTGAAATCTTAAAAAATCTTCTTCTCATGAACCAGCAGTAGCAGAGACTTGATATTTGGTGTGCAGCTTCCTTTTGAGGTGTAGACTCAGATTTGTTCGAGAGAAGTTTGTGGGGCTATACTTGGCGTTGTTATGGGAGGGGCAAAATTTTTTGCCCCCCCCAAAATTTCTATTTTCCAAACCGAGAGGCTGATTTGAATCAGATTTTATGTGAGGGCTTATTGGGTCATAAGTAACTAATTTATGCTGATTTTTTTTTTTCCCGTAGCCCCATGGGAACCGCAGGAGCTAAAAATAGAAAAAAATTAAAACGCCCATATCTCCAAAACTGCACGGCACCGAGAATTTTTATTTGGTGTGAAGCTTCCTTAGGACCAACAGAAAGAATTGGTAAAAAAAAATTGCCATCGGTTTTATCATAGGGTACAGTTTCGGGACATTGAAAAAGTGCTGAGTCAGCACTTTTTAACACTGTAGGCAATGGGAAAAACATTAAAAAATCTTCTTCTCCAGATCCAGCAGGCAGAATCTTTTGATATTTGGTATGCAACATTGGAGGGTGGATCTGATTCAGGTTTGTTCAAATCGGCCCCCTGGGTTCATATTTGGGCTCAGTATAGGAGCCCGATTTCGAACTTAGTGCATTTCAGGCAAATTTCTTAAAAAATCTTCTTCTCCAGATCCAGCAGGCAGAATCTTTTGATATTTGGTATGCAACATTGTGGGGTGGATCTGATTCAAGTTTGTTCAAATCGGCCCCCTGGGTTTATATTTGGGCTCAGTATAGGAGCCCAAATTTGAACTTACTGCATTTCAGGCAAATTTCTTTGAAAATCTTCTTCTCCAGATCCAGCAGGCAGAATCTTTTGATATTTGGTATGCAACATTGTGGGGTGGATCTGATTCAAGTTTGTTCAAATCGGCCCCTTGGGTTTATATTTGGGCTCTGTATAGGAGCCCAAATTTGAACTTAGTGCATTTCAGGCAAACTTCTTTGAAAATCTTCTTCTCAAGATCCAGTAGGCAGAATCTTTTGATATTGGGTATGCAACATTGTGGGGTGGATCTGATTCAAGTTTGTTCAAATCGGCCCCTTGGGTTTATATTTGGGCTCAGTATAGGAGCCAAAATTTGAACTTAGTGCATTTCAGGCAAATTTCTTAAAAAATCTTCTTCTCCAGATCCAGCAAACAGAATCTTTTGATATTTGGTATGCAACATTGTGGGGTGGATCTGATTCTATTTTGTTCAAATCGGCTCCCTAGATTCATATTTGGGCTCACTATAGAAGCTCGAATTTGAACTTAGTGCATTTCAGGCAAATTTCTTCAAAAATCTTCTTCTCCAGATCCTGCAGGCAGAATCTTTTGATATTTGGTATGCAACATTGTGGGGTGGATCTGATTCCAGTTTGTTCAAATCGGCCACCTGGATTCATATTTGGGCTCACTATAGAAGCCCAAATTCGAACTTAGTGCATTTCAGGCAAATTTCTTTGAAAATCTTCTTCTCAAGATCCAGCAGGCAGAATCTTTTGATATTTGGTATGCAGCAACCTTAGGGGGGTGAGATTCAAGTTTGTTCAAGCCATGTCCCTAGGTCCATATTTGGGCTCAATGTGGGAGCTTGAATTGTAACTTTGTTCGAAATGAGGAATTTTCTTAAAAAATCTTCTTCTTCAGATCCAGCAGTCGGAATGGTTTGATATGTGGTGAGTATCATCCTTGGGGGGAGGGGGGATTCAAGTGTGTTAAAGCCAAGTCCATGGGTCCATATTTGGGCTCCCTGTGGGAGCCCAAATTATAACTTAGTCAATATGAGGAATTTTTCTTTAAAAATCTTCTTCTTCAGATTCAGCAGTTGGAATGTTTTGATATTTGGCATGGAGCAACCTTAGGGGGCTGAGATTCAAGTTTGTTCAAGCCAAGTCCCTTGGTTCATATTTAGGCGCACTATGGGAGCCTGAATGACAACTTAGTTCAAAATGAGGAATTTTATTTAAAAATCTTCAGATCCAGCAGATGAATGCTTTTGATATTTTTTATGCAGCATCCTTAGGGGGGTAAGATTCAAGTTTGTTCAAGCCATGTCCCTAGGTCCATATTTGGGCTGATTGTGGGAGCTCGAATTGTAACTTGGTTCAAAATGAGGAATTTTCTTTAAAAATCTTCTTCTTCAGATCCAGCAGTCGGAATGTTTTGATATTTGGTGTGCAGAATCCTTAGGGGTGTGAGATTCAGGTTTGTTAAAGCCAAGTCCCTGGGTTCATATATGGGCTTCCTGTGGGAGCCCGAATTATGACTTAGTTCAGTATGAGGAATATTCTTTAAAAATCTTTTTTTCGATCCACTGGTCAGAATATTTGGATATTTGGTTTCAGCTTTTCTTAGGAGGAGCAGATGCAACTTGTGGAAATCAATTCTCTGGGTTGCTATTTAGGCTACCATGTCAGGTGAGCGCCCTCAGGCCCCCTGAGGCCTCTTGTTATCATTGGTCATTTCAAGGAAAGTTTATTTAATATGCGAACATGCTTATACTATGGAGCCTCTCTCCCCCTCTCCCCAACCCACTCCCCCCCCCCCCCCCCCCCCAAAAAAAAAGTAAGAATAATTTGAATACACTAACAACAGAAAACCTCTTTAAATTGAATTTGAATTGCCTCAATAATCAATCAGGGTTAGTACATTTTCAAATACAGTATATGCAAACTAGAGAAGCCCATCAATACGTCATTATCATATTTATAAACAAACCGATGAAATATCCGCCAATGAACTGGGATTGTGGGGCAATGTGAAACATGCTGTCAAAAAGGGAACATCTTTGCCATCCAAAAAACAAGTACATTTGCTTCTGAAAAGCCACCAGAAAACTTCATTTTATAGCACGTTTTCAGTTGGGTTTTTTCTGTGGGCCCCACCAAACACCCCCCACCCCCCCCTCCCAGACCCCCTCAATTTTTTCGCCATCTGAATGCAATGACCCCCGGCAATGAGGGACAATTTCCGTCGGCATATTTTTTGCTGAGGGAGCTATAATGAATTACCAAGACTATACCTGGGACCAACACTAAATGAGTCTAAGCTCACTGGAGGTTCAAATTATGGGTCAAGATCACTGGGGTTACCCAGACTTTTTGCAATCACGTTTTTTGACCCCCATTACATTCCCGAAGTTCATACATTCATTTTTACACAAAAAATAATCAAAAATATCTATTGCTGATACCTTTATATAACACATTCATTGCTAGGCACAGAAGTTATTTCCAGTTTCTTGAAAAAGTTTATCTGAATCCTGTATGAAAATCTTTAAACGCTGTTTACTAAAACCTATTTCTGAATTCTTTAAAGATATTTTAGTTCAGAAAATAAGTCTCCATAAATACTTTTTCTATATAATTTAGTTCTAATGCTTTTACCATCTTCACACAGACTTGAATTTACTGGTGCATTATATTGTGTTTCTCTAGTTTGCTTTGTAATTTCTTACTACTTTGTTTTCAGCAAACTGCCATTAATTGCCAAATGAAAATAAGAACGAAATAACCATTTTTAGTTCAACTTTGACCTCTGGACATCTGTCCGACGTCAACAATTCAATACGGCTCTGGCTAGAGGCCGTATTTATGAACCGATCTTTACAAAACTTCTTGGGTACCTTTGTTATCACCATGGGATGAGAACGAGTGTTTTTGGGTGCAGTCCAAAATTCAACATGGCCACCAGCAGCCATTTTGAACGCAAATTAATGCAATTAGTTTTTTGTACAGAACTTCTGTATGAAAGTTCTGATTTGAATAAATTTTTGTATGAATGTTTAGTAACATGGAATACATCACATATAATACAGGTTTTTTTCTCGTGCATAAATTATGCAAATTAGATGATTTATTCAGTGCTACTTATACACAGTAAGTGCGTGCACATGTCAATATGGCTCGGGCTAGGGGCTGTATTTATGAACCGATCTTCGCGAAACTTCTTGGTTACCTTTGTTATCACCTTGGGATGAGAACGAGTGTTTTTGGGTGCGGTCCAAATTTCAAGATGGCTGCCGGAGGCCATTTTGTACCGAAATTAAGTACAATCAGTTTTTTGTACAGAACTTCTTTAAGGCTTGGGCTAGAGGCTGTATTTATGAACTGATCTTTACGAAACTTCTTGGGTACCTTTGTTACCAGGGGCGCCGGAAAGTCCTATAGATTGCCCCAACCACCTATGATCAGACTCGAAGCGTCTGCCACACGTGTGCATGTAGGGGGGGGGGGGGGGGGGGTCTGGGTGGGTTCTCCCCCAGAAAAAATTGATTTCTAGATGCTCTTAGATGGATTCTGGTGGCATTTCGAACATAAAATGCTGACTAATCAGAGATGTGCTATTTCCGCGTTTTCGTGGATTTCCGCTGATTTGATCTTTACCGGGTCCGTTGTATGAGTTAGGTTTTTGATTTTCCCCAAATTCACCTGGAGTACACAATGAATTGAAATGGAATGCATGTGCTGGAGTTACAGATGATTTCATTGGCTATTGACTGTATATCTACGGTTGAAGTCCAATCATAATTCTCCTAACAATCTCTTCTTTGGTGCCATATGACGTGACCTTCCTTTGTATCATAACAATAGACAAATTTGAATGTAAATTTGAAAAAAAAAGATGTTTAAAATTATTGAACGCCATGATGAAGGTACTGCTAGAAATATTGATACCCCACAGGAAGGCATGACAATGAAAAATAAATGGAACTGACACTGGATTGAGAAGAAAATAATTGTTGATATTGGAAAATTATTACCCAAATCGAGTTGGAAGAAGGAACCAGTGGAAAGCATCTTGGGAGACTTCATTCGGAAGGTGAGCATTTTTTTTAAAAACAAGCATAAGCCAACTTAGTCATCAGATATTTGGGGAAAATTCCAATGAGTGGAGTAGCACCATAGCAGTTGGGAGGGGGGGGGGCACCCTGATAATTAGTGTAAGAATGACACCCCCCCCCCCCCCAACCTCCTCCCTCAAAAAAAAAATCCAATCATACTCGTAAGGAGGATATGGATTTTGTCAAGTATTTTTATTTCCAAATTGGGTTTTTTTTCAAGGAAGAGGTAGAGGCATGGAGGACTCGGGAAGGAATTTTCAGTAAAAATGGCAATATTTTTTTTTTCAACTTAATTCATCCAAACCAATTTTTTTGGATGGAGGGAGGAGTGGGGTGGGGGGGGGGGGGGGGGGGTGTGGTTCAGTGACAATGGACCTTTACAGTATGGTAACATTTTTTCTCAATTCTTAGGTATACATGTAGAACCTATCCTGGGCACCAGAATTAATGCAAACCATTTTTTTTTCATTCAGGGGGGGGGGGGGGGGGGGGGGGGAGGGGGGGCTGCAGCTGCAGTAACAGTGAAACTTGTGACATTTTTTCCTCAATTTAGTTGTAAACGTACATGTATATCCTAATCAAGCCGGTATATTTGATCCAAACCATTTTTAGCTCAACTTTGACGAAGACAAATTTGAGCTATTGTCATGGCCCGTCGTCCGTCTGTCCGTCTGTCCGTCTGTCCATACGTCAACAATTGGCTATGGCTTGGGCTAGAGGTCGTATTTATGAACCGATCGTTACGAAACTTCTTGTGTACCTTTGTTATGACCCTGGGACGGGAACGAGTGTTTTTAGGTGTGGTCCGAAATTCAAGATGGCTGCCAGTGACCATTTTGTACCGATGATGCAAAAATCAGTTTTTAGCTCACCTGAGCGAAGCTCAAGGGGAGCTTTACTAATCACTTTCTGTCCGGCGTCCGTCGTGGTCCGTCCGGCGTTAACTTTACATTATCGACTTCTCCTCCTAAACCACTAGCCCAATTTTATTCAAATGTTGGCTAAATGTTTATTACCTAATGCCAATTCAGATTTGTTCAAATGAAGTTGCCCCTCCTCCTGGGTGGTGCCACGCCCCCAAGGGGCACCAAAATCTTTGTAAATCTTCTTCTCATGAACCAGCAGTAGCAGAGACTTGATATTTGGTGTGCAGCTTCCTTTTGAGGTGTAGACTCAGATTTGTTCAAGAGAAGTTTGTGGGGCTATACTTGGCGTTGTTATGAGAGGGGCAAAATTTTTTGCCCCGCCCAAAATTTCTATTTTCCAAACCGAGAGGCTGATTTGAACCAAATTTTATGTGAGGGCTTATTGGGTCATGAGTACTTGATTTATGCAAAAAAAATTTTTCCCGCAGCCCCGTGGGAACCGCAGGAGCTAAAAATAGAAAAAATTTAAAACGCCCATATCTCCAAAACTGCACGGCACTGAGAATTTTTATTTGGTGTGCAGCTTCCTTAGGACCAACAGAAAGGATTGGTAAAAAAAAATTGCCATCGGTTTTATCATAGGGTACAGTTTCGGGACTTTGAAAAAGTGCTGAGTCAGCACTTTTTAACACTGTAGGCAATGGGAAAAACATTAAAAAATCTTCTTCTCCAGATCCAGCAGGCAGAATCTTTTGATATTTGGTATGCAACATTGTAGGGTGGATCTGATTCAAGTTTGTTCAAATCGGCCCCCTGGGTTCATATTTGGGCTCAGTATAGGAGCCCGATTTCGAACTTAGTGCATTTCAGGCAAATTTCTTAAAAAATCTTCTTCTCCAGATCCAGCAGGCAGAATCTTTTGATATTTGGTATGCAACATTGTGGGGTGGATCTGATTCAAGTTTGTTCAAATCGGCCTCCTGGGTTTATATTTGGGCTCAGTATAGGAGCCCAAATTTGAACTTACTGCATTTCAGGCAAATTTCTTTGAAAATCTTCTTCTCCAGATCCAGCAGGCAGAATCTTTTGATATTTGGTATGCAACATTGTAGGGTGGATCTGATTCAAGTTTGTTCAAATCGGCTCCCTAGATTCATATTTGGGCTCACTATAGAAGCTCGAATTCGAATTTAGTGCATTTCAGGCAAATTTCTTCAAAAATCTTCTTCTCCAGATCCAGCAGGCAGAATCTTTTGATATTTGGTATGCAATGTTGCGGGGTAGATCTGATTCAAGTTTGTTCAAATCGGCCCCCTGGATACATATTTGGGCTTACTATAGAAGCCCGAATTCGAACTTAGTGCATTTCAGGCAAATTTCTTAAAAAATCTTCTTCTCCAGATCCAGCAGGCAGAATCTTTTCATATTTGGTAAGCAACATTGTGGGGTGGATCTGATTCAAGATTGTTCAAATCGGCCCCCTGGGTTAATATTTGGGCTCAGTATAGGAGCCCGATTTCGAACTTAGTGCATTTCAGGCAAATTTCTTAAAAAATCTTCTTCTCCAGATTCAGCAGGCAGAATCTTTTGATATTTGGTATGCAACATTGTAGGGTGGATCTGATTCAAGTTTGTTCAAATCGGCCCCCTGGGTTCATATTTGGGCTCAGTATAGGAGCCCGATTTCGAACTTAGTGCATTTCAGGCAAATTTCTTAAAAAATCTTCTTCTCCAGATCCAGAAGGCAGAATCTTTTCACATTTGGTAAGCAACATTGTGGGGTGGATCTGATTCAAGTTTGTTCAAATCGGCCCCCTGGGTTTATATTTGGGCTTAGTATAGGAGCCCAAATTTGAACTTAGTGCATTTCAAGCAAATTTATTAAAAAATCTTCTTCTCCAGATCCAGCTGGCAGAATCTTTTGATATTTGGTATGCAACATTGTGGGGTGGATCTGATTCAAGTTTGTTCAAATCGGCTTCCTAGATTCATATTTGGGCTCACTATAGAAGCTCGAATTGGAACTTAGTGCATTTCAGGCAAATTTCTTAAAAAATCTTCTTCTCCAGATCCAGCAGGCAGAATCTTTTCATATTTGGTAAGCAACATTGTGGGGTGGATCTGATTCAAGTTTGTTCAAATCGGCCCCCTGGGTTTATATTTGGGCTTAGTATAGGAGCCCAAATTTGAACTTAGTGCATTTCAAGCAAATTTATTAAAAAATCTTCTTCTCCAGATCCAGCTGGCAGAATCTTTTGATATTTGGTATGCAACATTGTGGGGTGGATCTGATTCAAGTTTGTTCAAATCGGCTTCCTAGATTCATATTTGGGCTCACTATAGAAGCTCGAATTCGAACTTAGTGCATTTCAGGCAAATTTCTTAAAAAATCATCTTCTCCAGATCCAGCAGGCAGAATCTTTTGATATATGGTATGCAACATTGCAGGGTGGATCTGATTCAAGTTTGTTCAAATCGGCCCCCTGGATTCATATTTGGGCTCACTATAGAAGCTCGAATTCAAACTTAGTGCATTTCGGGCAAATTTCTTCAAAAATCTTCTTCTCCAGATCCAGCAGGCAGAATCTTTTGATATTTGGTATGCAACATTGCGGGGTGGATCTGATTCAAGTTTGTTCAAATCGGCCCCCTGGATTCATATTTGGGCTTAATATAGAAGCCCGAATTCGCACTTAGTGCATTTCAGGCAAATTTCTTCAAAAATCTTCTTCTCCAGATCCAGCAGGCAGAATCTTTTGATATTTGGGTGGATCTGATTCAAGTTTGTTCAAATCGGCCCCCTGGATTCATATTTGGGCTTAATATAGAAGCCCGAATTCGCACTTAGTGCATTTCGGGCAAATTTATTAAAAAATCTTCTTCTCCAGATCCAGCAGGCAGAATCTTTTGATATTTGGTATGCAACATTGTGGGGTGGATCTGATTCAAGTTTGTTCAAATCGGCTTCCTAGTTTCATATTTGGGCTCACTATAGAAGCTCGAATTCGAACTTAGTGCATTTCAGGCAAATTTCTTAAAAAATCTTCTTCTCCAGATCCAGCAGGCAGAATGTTTTGATATTTGGTATGCAACATTGTGGGGTGGATCTGATTCAAGTTTGTTCAAATCGGCCCCCTGGGTTCATATTTGGGCTCAGTATAGGAGCCCGATTTCGAACTTAGTGCATTTCAGGCAAATTTCTTAAAAAATCTTCTTCTCCAGATCCAGCAGGCAGAATCTTTTGATATTTGGGTGGATCTGATTCAAGTTTGTTCAAATCGGCCCCCTGGATTCATATTTGGGCTTAATATAGAAGCCCGAATTCGCACTTAGTGCATTTCGGGCAAATTTATTAAAAAATCTTCTTCTCCAGATCCAGCAGGCAGAATCTTTTGATATTTGGTATGCAACATTGTGGGGTGGATCTGATTCAAGTTTGTTCAAATCGGCTTCCTAGTTTCATATTTGGGCTCACTATAGAAGCTCGAATTCGAACTTAGTGCATTTCAGGCAAATTTCTTAAAAAATCTTCTTCTCCAGATCCAGCAGGCAGAATGTTTTGATATTTGGTATGCAACATTGTGGGGTGGATCTGATTCAAGTTTGTTCAAATCGGCCCCCTGGGTTCATATTTGGGCTCAGTATAGGAGCCCGATTTCGAACTTAGTGCATTTCAGGCAAATTTCTTAAAAAATCTTCTTCTCCAGATCCAGCAGGCAGAATCTTTTGATATTTGGTATGCAACATTGTGGGGTGGATCTGATTCAAGTTTGTTCAAATCGGCCCCCTGGGTTTATATTTGGGCTCAGTATAGGAGCCCAAATTTGAACTTACTGCATTTCAGGCAAATTTCTTTGAAAATCTTCTTCTCCAGATCCAGCAGGCAGAATCTTTTGATATTTGGTATGCAACATTGTAGGGTGGATCTGATTCAAGTTTGTTCAAATCGGCTCCCTAGATTCATATTTGGGCTCACTATAGGAGCTCGAATTCGAATTTAGTGCATTTCAGGCAAATTTCTTCAAAAATCTTCTTCTCCAGATCCAGCAGGCAGAATCTTTTGATATTTGGTATGCAATGTTGCGGGGTAGATCTGATTCAAGTTTGTTCAAATCGGCCCCCTGGATACATATTTGGGCTTACTATAGAAGCCCGAATTCGAACTTAGTGCATTTCAGGCAAATTTCTTAAAAAATCTTCTTCTCCAGATCCAGCAGGCAGAATCTTTTCATATTTGGTAAGCAACATTGTGGGGTGGATCTGATTCAAGATTGTTCAAATCGGCCCCCTGGGTTAATATTTGGGCTCAGTATAGGAGCCCGATTTCGAACTTAGTGCATTTCAGGCAAATTTCTTAAAAAATCTTCTTCTCCAGATTCAGCAGGCAGAATCTTTTGATATTTGGTATGCAACATTGTAGGGTGGATCTGATTCAAGTTTGTTCAAATCGGCCCCCTGGGTTCATATTTGGGCTCAGTATAGGAGCCCGATTTCGAACTTAGTGCATTTAGGCAAATTTCTTAAAAAATCTTCTTCTCCAGATCCAGAAGGCAGAATCTTTTGATATTTGGTATGCAACATTGTGGGGTAGATCTGATTCAAGTTTGTTCAAATCGGCTTCCTAGATTCATATTTGGGCTCACTATAGAAGCTCGAATTGGAACTTAGTGCATTTCATGCAAATTTCTTAAAAAATCTTCTTCTCCAGATCCAGCAGGCAGAATCTTTTCATATTTGGTAAGCAACATTGTGGGGTGGATCTGATTCAAGTTTGTTCAAATCGGCCCCCTGGGTTTATATTTGGGCTTAGTATAGGAGCCCAAATTTGAACTTAGTGCATTTCAAGCAAATTTATTAAAAAATCTTCTTCTCCAGATCCAGCTGGCAGAATCTTTTGATATTTGGTATGCAACATTGTGGGGTGGATCTGATTCAAGTTTGTTCAAATCGGCTTCCTAGATTCATATTTGGGCTCACTATAGAAGCTCGAATTCGAACTTAGTGCATTTCAGGCAAATTTCTTAAAAAATCATCTTCTCCAGATCCAGCAGGCAGAATCTTTTGATATATGGTATGCAACATTGCAGGGTGGATCTGATTCAAGTTTGTTCAAATCGGCCCCCTGGATTCATATTTGGGCTCACTATAGAAGCTCGAATTCAAACTTAGTGCATTTCGGGCAAATTTCTTCAAAAATCTTCTTCTCCAGATCCAGCAGGCAGAATCTTTTGATATTTGGTATGCAACATTGCGGGGTGGATCTGATTCAAGTTTGTTCAAATCGGCCCCCTGGTTTCATATTTGGGCTTAATATAGAAGCCCGAATTCGCACTTAGTGCATTTCAGGCAAATTTCTTCAAAAATCTTCTTCTCCAGATCCAGCAGGCAGAATCTTTTGATATTTGGTATGCAGCATTGCGGGGTGGATCTGATTCAAGTTTGTTCAAATCGGCCCCCTGGATTCATATTTGGGCTTAATATAGAAGCCCGAATTCGCACTTAGTGCATTTCGGGCAAATTTATTAAAAAATCTTCTTCTCCAGATCCAGCAGGCAGAATCTTTTGATATTTGGTATGCAACATTGTGGGGTGGATCTGATTCAAGTTTGTTCAAATCGGCTTCCTAGTTTCATATTTGGGCTCACTATAGAAGCTCGAATTCGAACTTAGTGCATTTCAGGCAAATTTCTTAAAAAATCTTCTTCTCCAGATCCAGCTTCAGAATCTTTTCATATTTGGTAAGCAACATTGTGGGGTGGATCTGATTCAAGTTTGTTCAAATCGGCCCCCTGGGTTTATATTTGGGCTCAAATTTTAACTTAGTGCATTTCAGGCATATTTCTTAAAAAATCTTCTTCTCCAGACCCAGCAGGCAGAATCTTTTGATATTTGGTATGCAACATTGTAGGGTGGATCTGATTGTGATTCATGAACGTATTTATTTGTAAAGTTGATAGAATCTTAGACAAAATTTGCAGTAAAGATCTACTATAGAAGGGGTGGTATCCAGGGTGAACCGTTTACCCAAATCTAGCAGTACTAATGCATTATTCACACAAATCTTCGTTCAAATTTTATGACCCCTCATTGGAACACATGCATTCAGCTCATTCCAACAAAGGTCATATGCCATGTTTTCGAGACAAAGGAATAAAAATTTTAGTTATTCATGAAATTTTTAGGCAACTGTTGTCTGTTATTCACATTGCTTCATGAAATTTCAGTACTTTTAGAAGTTACCTCAGTAATCAAGGGTTAATTCCCCTTAATTAAATGTCGCCTCTAAAAAACAACCACTTTGCATATCTTACCTTTTTACCAGCATAACTGCCAAAACTTGTCAGCATTCTTCGCAAAAATCGCTATTCAAATTTTAATTTTTGTCTCTTAAACATACATGTACTTATCGCTTGTAAATACCCCATTGGAATGAGCTTTTTGAGCTCATTCCAATGAGAGGTCGCACACCATGCTTTTTGAGTCAAAAAAGCAATTTTTTTAGTTATTCCAGAATTTCGTACGTAAAACACAGCTTTATGACTTCACATTAAAATGAGCTCTCTAAGCTTGTTCCAATCAACATTCACGCACTATGTCTTTCACACAAAAAATAAAATTTTCCATTTATTCAGGAATTTTGTTTGCAAGAACACTCTTACCCCCCCCCCCCCCTCCCCCACACACAAAACACAAACACACACACACACACACAAACACAGACACACACATCTAAAAGTTCATCAGCAAAAAAACAGTTACTTCAATTTTTAAATGCATTATAGGAACAACTTGCCTAATCAAATTTAAATACTTTTGCATCATTCTGAATCTAGAACAAACCATTTACCATATCTTTACGCAAAATTCTCCAGCATCATTCACAAAAAAACACCATTATTTATATATTCACATTTCTGTCTCAAAAATATACCTGATCTTCCCATACCCCTATTGGAATAAGCTGTTTGAGCTTGTTCCAATGATGATAAAAAAAAATAAAATTTGTGAAAATTTTTGTTTTCTTGCATGCAAATACATACATGTAGCACATGGAAGATATCCACAGTTGGGGAGAGATGTCCAAGGCTATCTCTTCACATTCCTTGTTTGTGCTTCATGCTAAACCAGTTTGTCTGCAGAGATAAATTTGCTTTATTAAAAATCATTGGAGATTGGCCACACACCAATGATTTTAAATAAAACTAATTTTAGGTAACAAATGTTGAACTTCAAACAAAATCTATCACTCAACCAGTTAATGTTGATGAGGCATGACATGGTGAAGGTGACCTAAAATACTTCTTAGAGTCACTTTGTCAGGTGAGCGATTAAGGCCACGTGGGGCCTCTTGTTTGTACAGAACTTCTGTATGAAAGTTCTGATTTGAATAAAGTTTTGTATAAATGTTTAGTACCATGGGATACATCACATATAATACAGGTTTTTTTCTTGTGCGTAAATTATGCAAATTAGACTGACTTTGATTTATTTAGTGTTACTTTCAGAGCTGTAAGTGCCAAGCTGCTATGGCTCGGGCTAGAGGCCGTATTTATGAACCGATCTTTACGAAACTTCTTGGGTACCTTTGTTATGACCGTGGGACGAGAACGAGTGTTTTTGGGTGCGGTCCGAAATTCAAGATGGCTGCCAGCCGCCATTTTGTACCGATGATGCAGAAATCTGTTTTTTGTACAGAACTTCCATATGAAAGCTCTGATTTGAATAATTTTTTGTATGAATGTTTAGTACCATGGGATACATCACATATAATACAGGTTTTTTTCTCGTACGTAAATTGTGCAAATTAGACTAATTTTGATGTTTTTTGGGGTTACTTTCAGCACTGTAAGTGCAAATGCCAATACGGCTCGGGCTAGAGGCCGTATTTATGAACCGATCTTTACGAAACTTCTTGGGTACCTTTGGTATCACCGTGGGACGAGAACGAGTGTTTTGGGGTGCGGTCCGAAATTCAAGATGGCCGATGGCAGCCATTTTGTACAAAATTAGGTGCAATCAGATTTTTGCACAGAACTTCCATATGAAAGCCCTGATTTGAATAATTATTTTGTGTGAATGTTTAGTACCATGGGATGCATCACATATAATACGGGTTTTTTTCTCGTGCAGAAATTATGCAAATTAGATGAACTTTGATTTTTTCAGTGCGACTTACACACAGTAAGTACACATGTCAATACGGCTCAGACTAGAGTCTGTATTTATGAACTGATCTTCACGAAATGTCTTGGGTACCTTTGTTATCACCTTGGGACGAGAACGAGTGTTTCTGGGCGCGGTCTAAAATTCAAGATGGCTGCCAGTGGCCATTTTGTACCGAAATTAGGTCTAATCAGTTTTTTGTACACATCTTCTATACAGCTCAGACTAGAGGCCATATTTATGAACCAATCTTTACGAAACTTCTTGGGTACCTTTGTTATCACCGTGGGATGAGAGCGAGTGTTTTTGGGTGTGGTCCGAAATTCAAGATGGCCACCAGCAGCCATTTTGTACCAAAATTAGTGCAATCAGTCTTTTGTATAGAACTTCTGTATGAAAGTTCTGATTTGAATAAATTTTTGTATGAATGTTTAGTAACATGGAATACATCACATATTGTAAGGGGTTTTTTTTCGTGCCGAAATTATGCAAATTAGATGAACTTTGATTTATTCAGTGCTACTTACACAATGTAAGCACACATGTCAATACGGCTCAGGGTAGAGGCTGTATTTATGAACCGATCTTCACAAAACTTCTTGGGTACCTTTGTTATCTCCTTGGGATGAGAATCAGTGTTTCTGGGTACGGTCCAAAATTCAAGATGGCTGCCAGTGGCCATTTTGTACCGAAATTAGGTCCAATCAGTTTTTTGTCACAAGTTCTATACAGCTCGTATTTATGAACTGATCTTCACAAAACTTCTTGAGTACTTTTGTTTTCACCTTGGGACAGGAACGAGTGTGTTTTGGGGTGCCTTTGTTATCACTGTGCTATGAGAACAAATATTTTGGGGTTCAGTCAGACCCACTCTGGGACTCAAAGATTTTTTCTAGTTCAGCATCTGACTGTCACCCCACCTTTACAATACTTTACCTATATATTTGTTACAGACTACGGTCAGTATTTATGTACAGACCATTACAATACTTTGCATGTACCTTTGTTATCAGGTCATTACCTAGATGTTTGTCATTGCTGTGTCACATACTATACATGTACATGTCTTTGTCTTGACAAGTTGAGCTACAGTGTCATTGACACTTTCATTTTAGGAAGTGGCGGGGTGGGAGGGGGGGGATTTTCTCATAAATTACCCAGTCCACTACGTTTGACCCCAATTTTTGGGGGGAGTGATAATGAAACTTCCCAGTAAATTTGGTAACAATTTTTTTCCAATTTAGGTGTATTCAATTACATGTATAACCTACACTGGCCATAATATTTAATTCTAATTTGGGGGGTGGGGGTGGGTGGGTGGGTCCTGTACTGTAGCAATGGGACGTTTTGCTTGTAAATGTGGTATGTAATTTTTTTCCTTTTTTTTTGTAGATACTAAAATAACCCCCTCAGGTCACTCTATTCAATCCATTTTTAGCTCAACTTTGGCGAAGCCAAATTTGAGCTTATGCCATGGCCCGTCGTCCGTCTGTCCGTCAACAGTTGGATACGGCTCGGGCTAGAGGCCGTATTTATGAACCGATCTTTACGAAACTTCTTGGGTGCCTTTGTTATGACCGTGGGACGAGAACGTGTGTTTTTGGTTGCGGTCTGAAATTTAAGATGGCTGCCAGCCGCCATTTTGTACCGACGATGCAGAAATCTGTTTTTTGTACAGAACTTCCATATGAAAGCTCTGATTTGAATAATTTTTTGTATGAATGTTTAGTACCATGGGATACATCACATATAATACGGGTTTTTTCTCGTGTGTAAATTATGCAAATTAGACTAACTTTGATGTTTTTTGGTGTTACTTTCAGCACTGTAAGTGCAAATGCCAATACGGCTCGGGCTAGAGGCCGTATTTATGAACCGATCTTTACGAAAATCCTTGGATACCTTTGTTATCACCGTGGGACGAGAACGAGTGTTTTTGGGTCCGGTCCGAAATTCAAGATGGCCGATGGCAGCCATTTTGTACAAAATTTGGTGCAATCAGATTTTTGCACAGAACTTCCATATGAAAGCACTGATTTGAATAATTTTTTGTGTGAATGTTTAGTACCATGGGATACATCACATATAATACAGGTTTTTTTCTCGTGCAGAAATTATGCAAATTAGATGAACTTTGATTTTTTCAGAGCTACTTACACACAGTAAGTACACATGTCAATACGGCTCGGGCTAGAGTCTGTATTTATGAACCGATCTTCACGAAACGTCTTGGGTAACTTTGTTATCACCTTGGGACGAGAACGAGTGTTTCTGGGTGCGGTCCGAAATTCAAGATGGCTGCCAGTGGCCATTTTGTACCGAAATTAGGTCTAATCAGTTTTTTGTACACAACTTCTATAGGCTAGAGGCTGTATTTATGAACCGATCTTTACGAAACTTCTTGGGTACCTTTGTTATCACCGTGGGATGAGAACGAGTGTTTTGGGGTGTGGTCCGAAATTCAAGATGGTCACCAGCAGCCATTTTATACCAAAATTAGTGCAATCAGTCTTTTGTACAGAACTTCTGTATGAAAGTTCTGATTTGAATAAATTTTTGTATGAATGTTTAGTAACATGGAATACATCACATATAGTAAGGGTTTTTTTCTCGTGCAGAAATTATGCAAATTAGACTAACTTTGATGTTTTTTTGGTGTTACTTTCAGCACTGTAAGTGCAAATGCCAATACGGCTCGGGCTAGAGGCTGTATTTATGAAGCGATCTTTATGAAACTCCTTGGGTACCTTTGTTATCACCGTGGGACGAGAACAAGTGTTTTGGGGTCTGGTCCGAAATTCAAGATGGCCGATGGCAGCCATTTTGTACAAAATTTGGTGCAATCAGATTTTTGCACAGAACTTCCATATGAAAGAGCTGATTTGAATAATTTTTTGTGTGAATGTTTAGTACCATGGCATACATCACATATAATACGGGTTTTTTATACCCCCGCTTCGAAGAAGTGGGGGCTATATAGGAATCGCCCTGTACGTCCGTACGTCCGTCCGTCCGTCTGTCCGTCCGTCCGTACGTCCGTCCGTACGTCTTTCCGGACATGAAATTCTTGTGTGCGCAACTCCTCCTGCATTTATCAATCAATTTGGACAAAACTTTTCAGACATCATCACTACTAAGGGAACATGCGCATATTCCAAGATTTTTGACCTGCGACAATTTTAACCAGGTTATCTCCCTTTGACTTAGATTTATTATGTCTTTCCATCCGAACAAATTCTTGTGTGCGCAACTCCTCCTACATTAATGAACCGATTTTGATGAAACCTTTCAAACATCATCTCTACTAAGTGAACATGTGCATATTCCAAACTTTTTAATCTGCGACAATTTTAACCAGGTTATCTCTCTTGAACTTTGATTTAATATGGGTTTCTACATGAAATTCTTGTGTGCGCAACTCCTCCTACATTTATCAATCAATTTGGACAAAACTTTTCAGACATCATCACTACTAAGTGAACATGCGCATATTCCAAGATTTTTGATCTGCGACAATTTTAACCAGGTTATCTCCCTTTGACTTAGATTTATTATGTCTTTCCATCCGAACAAATTCTTGTGTGCGCAACTCCTCCTACATTAATGAACAGATTTTGATGAAACCTTTCAAACATCATCTCTACTAAGTGAACATGTGCATATTCCAAACTTTTTGATCTGCGACAATTTTAACCAGGTTATCTCTCTTGAACTTTGATTTAATATGGGTTTCTGCATGAAATTCTTGTGTGCGCAACTCCTCCTACATTTATCAATCAATTTGGACGAAAGTTTACAGACATCATCACTACTAAGTGAACATGCGCATATTCCAAAATTTTTGAGCTGTGGCAATTTTAACTAGGTTATCTCCCTTTAACTTAGATTTATTATGGGTTTCTACATGAAATTCTTGTGCGTGCAACTCCTCCTACATTTATCAATCAATTTTGACGAAACCTTTCAAACATTATCACAACTAAGTGAACATACGCATATTCCCAAATTTTTGATGTGCGACAATTTTAACCAGGTTATCTCCCTTTAACTTGGATTTATTATGGGTTTTCAAATGGGATTCTTGTGTGTGCAACTCCTCCTACATTAATGAACCGATTTTGAATACGTGTTGCACATTGTAAATGTGTTTTTCCAAATGTAAACCATATATGTGTGGGCTCTTTAAGTATTCAGTGCTGTTCTGTGGAAGGCCACATGCAAATACAAATTTCAACAACAAAAAATGATCTTTATGTATACATTTCCTTATGGCCTTCGCCTACATGATCAGAAGTGCATTCCTCTAAAAATCCAAAGCGGGGGTATTAATCACCTTCAGTGATAGTTCTAGTTTCTCGTGCAGAAATTATGCAAATTAGATGAACTTTGATTTTTTCAGTGCTACTTACACACAGTAAGTACACATGTCAATACGGCTCGGGCTAGAGTCTGTATTTATGAATCGATCTTCACAAAACGTCTTGTGTACCTTTGTTATCACCTTGGGACGAGAACGCGAGTGTTTCTGGGTGCGGTCCAAAATTCAAGATGGCTGCCAGTGGCCATTTTGTACCGAAATTAGGTCTAATCAGTTTTTAGCTCAACTTTGACGAAGTCAAATTTGAGCTATTGTCATGGTCCGTCGTCCGTCTGTCCGTCCATCCGTCCATCTGTCCGTGCGTCAACAATTGGCTATGGCTCGGGCTAGAGGTCGTATTTATGAACCGATCTTTACGAAACTTCTTGGGTACCTTTGTTATGACCGTGGGACGAGAACGAGTGTTTTTGGGTGCGGTCCGAAATTCAAGATGGCTGCCAGCCGCCATTTTGTACCGATGATGCAGAAATCTGTTTTTTGTACAGAACTTCCATATGAAAGCTCTGATTTGAATAATGTTTTGTATGAATGTTTAGTACCATGGGGTACATCACATATAATACGGGTTTTTTCTCGTGCGTAAATTGTGCAAATTAGACTAATTTTGATGTTTTTTGGTGTTAATTTCAGCACTGTAAGTGCAAATGCCAATACGGCTCGGGCTAGAGGCCGTATTTATGAACCGATCTTTACGAAACTTCTTGGGTACCTTTGGTATCACCGTGGGACGAGAACGAGTGTTTTTGGGTCCGGTCCGAAATTCAAGATGGCTGATGGCAGCCATTTTGTACAAAATTACGTGCAATCAGATTTTTGCACAGAACTTCCATATGAAAGCGCTGATTTGAATAATTTTTTGTGTGAATGTTTAGTACCATGGGATACATCACATATAATTCAGGTTTTTTTCTCGTGCAGAAATTATGCAAATTAGATGAACTTTGATATTTCAGTGCGACTTACACACATTAAGTACACATGTCAATACAGCTCAGACTTGAGTCTGTATTTATGAACTGATCTTCATGAAATGTCTTGGGTACCTTTGTTATCACCTTGGGACGAGAACGAGTGTTTCTGGGTGCGGTCTAAAATTCAAGATGGCTTCCAGTGGCCATTTTGTACCGAAATTAGGTCTAATCAGTTTTTTGTACACAACTTCTATACAGCTCAGACTAGAGGCCATATTTATGAACCAATCTTTACGAACCTTGTTGGGTACCTTTGTTATCACCGTGGGATGAGAGCGAGTGTTTTTGGGTGTGGTCCGAAATTCAAGATGGCCACCAGCAGCCATTTTGTACCAAAATTAGTGCATTCAGTCTTTTGTACAGAACTTCTGTATGAAAGTTCTGATTTGAATAAATTTTTGTATGAATGTTTAGTAACATGGAATACATCACATATTCTAAGGGGTTTTTTTTCGTGCAGAAATTATGCAAATTAGATGAACTTTGACTTATTCAGTGCTACTTGCACAATGTGAGCACACATGTCAATACGGCTCAGGGTAGAGGCTGTATTTATGAACCGATCTTCACAAAACTTCTTGGGTACCTTTGTTATCACCTTGGGACGAGAATGAGTGTTTATGGGTACGGTCCAAAATTCAAGATGGCTGCCAGTGGCCATTTTGTACCAAAATTAGGTCCAGTCAGTTTTTTGTCACAAGTTCTATACAGCTCGTATTTATGAATTGATCCTCACAAAACTTCTTGGGTACCTTTGTTTTCACATTGGGACAGGAACGAGTGTGTTTTGGGGTGCCTTTGTTATCACTGTGCTATGAGAACAAATATTTTGGGGTTCAGTCAGACCCACTCTGGGACTCAAAGTTTTCTTTTCTAGTTTAGCATCTGACTGTCACCCACCTTTACAATACTTTACCTATACATTTGTTACAGGCAACGGTCAGTATTTATGTACAGACCATTACAATACTTTATATGTACCTTTGTTATCAGGTCATTACCTAGATGTTTGTCATTGCTGTGTCACATACTATACATGTGCATGTCTTTGTCTTGACAAGTTGAGCTACAGTGTCATTGACACTTTCATTTGTACACAACTTCTATATGGCTCAGGCTAGAGGCCGTATTTATGAACCGATCTCTACGAAACTTCTTGGGTACCTTTGTTATCACCGTGGGATGAGAACGAGTGTTTTTGGGTGTGGTCCAAAATTCAAGATGGCCACCAGCAGCCATTTTGTACCAAAATTAGTGCAGTCATTCTTTTGTACAGAACTTCTGTATGAAAGTTCTGATTTGAATAAATTTTTGTATGAATGTTTAGTAACATGGAATACATCACATATAGTACGGGTTTTTTTCTCATGCAGAAATTATGCAAATTAGATGAACTTTGATTTATTCAGTGCTACTTATACACTGTAAGTGCACATGTCAATACGGCTCGGGCTGGTGGCTGTATTTATGAACCGATCTTCACAAAACTTCTTGGGTATCTTTGTTATCAACTTGGGACGAGAATGAGTGTTTCTGGGTGCGATCCAAAATTCAAGATGGCTGCCAGTGGCCATTTTGTACCGAAATTAGGTCCAATCAGTTTTTTGTCACAACTTCTACACAGGACATATTTGTGAACTGATCTTCACGAAACTTCTTGGGTACCTTTGTTTTCACCTTGGGACAGAAATGAGTGTGTTTTGGGGTGCCTGTGTTATCACTGTGCTATGAGAACAAATATTTTGGGGTTCAGTCAGACCCACTCTGGGACTCAAAGATTTCTTTCTAGTTTAGCATCTGACTGTCACCCACCTTTACAATACTTTACCTATACATTTGTTACAGGCAACGGTCAGTATTTATGTACAGACTGTTACAATACTTTATATGTACCTTTGTTATCAGGTCATTACCTAGATGTTTGTCATTGCTGTGTCACATACTATACATGTACATGTCTTTGTCTTGACAAGTTGAGCTACAGTGTCATTGACACTTTCATTTAAATGAGGGGTGATGGAGGTGCAGTAGCAAACGATGGAGGAGCTTTCCAATAATTAATATAATTACTCCTTTTACTTGCCTATTACTGGACGTACTATAAGCCAAAGGCCATTATGTTACTAAATATTTATTTTATTTAATTTTGTTTAATTTTAGATTGACCAACCTGGAAAGGCTGTTTGTTTGTGGTGCAATAGCAAAATAATTCATTATGGTGCTAGAGGCTTAATAGCAATCCAGGATCATGCACTTGGAAAGAAGCAGGTCCATGAACTATACATTCATTTAACAAATATAGCATTTCCTGTATGTTCAACTAATACATCATCCAGTGAGAACAGTGGAACCTATGGCCTGGCTTCAATTTTCACATCTCAGAAAGTGGTTAGATTAGAGCAGGCCAAGATTCCAAAGCCTGTTGTTCACCTCCAAGACAGAGTCACAAACATGGAAGCAACAGTACTGGGGGTTATTGCTGAACACTCTCTACCATTTTCAATGGCACCGGTGTTAATAAACTTGTCCAAAGAATTGTCAAGAGATCCCCATGCTTTGGACAAACTTTCCATGGAGCGAACTGTGGCCTCTTACAAAATAAGACTTGGAGTGGCAAAAACCTTCAAGGAGGCCACTATAAGAAATATAAAGCATACTCCATTCTGTTTGAATGTAGATGAGGCAATGAGCAACAACCATAAGAAAGTCTTGAGTGTGTTAATAAGTTACTGCAGTAATGATCGGAAAGAAATTGTTGTTGAACATCTTCAGTCGCTTGAAATGACTTCTGTAACAAGTCAGTTACTTTTCGAAGCACTCTGTAAAATTTTGGATGATAATACCGTTCCTTGGAAGAACCTTTTGTCTGTTTTAATGGGCAGTTGTAATGTTATGAGAGGCTCCAAATCTGGACTTGAAACATTGATTCAAAACAGGAAGGCTCCTCATCTTTTGGATGTTGATGGTGATTCATGCCACCACAAACATAATGCAGCAAAAAGGTTCTGTAAACCATTCAATGGGTACTTGGAGAAAGTATTTAAAGATATTTATACAGATCACTGTTATTCAGCTGATTTACGTGATGCTCTATCAGCTATCTGTATGTGTCTTTCAATAAAGTTTACTGTTCCAGATAATTATATTGCTTGGAGATGGTTATCTTGCTATGATGTTGCTGTTAGTATGCTGAGAATGCTTGATGCCTACACAGTTTTTTACTTTGGCTTCCTAAGTAAAGAAGACCAAAGGCTATATAGAGTCCTTATTAATTCCATTTATGAAAACAGGAATGTAACAGAAGAAACCAAGCAAGAAATTTCACTTCTACATGGACAATTTGGGAAGAAGAATATGACTGAATAAGGAAGGCGTCGCAAAAAACACCTGACAGAAAAACTTTTCTATAAAAGAAAAGACACCAAACTGGCCTTGCACTTCTATGCTTTTGGAATGTATATTTTGAAAAAGTATGTTTGTCTATTCCAGTCTAATGTTCCTTTGATTCACAAAGTTAATGACCGCCAAATTGATCTTCTTCACGAATTCCTATCATATTTCATAAAGCCAGAAAAATTATCATCAGGGACAGACCATGATTTAATTGAGTTTGAAATCAAGAAAGACGGCCTTCTCCCATCAAAAGAAATATTGTTTGGAGCTCAGGTAAACAAAATAATTTCCAAATCTGCAAAGTATGATGCTGGTTTACAAGATTTTTATGAAAAGGCAACAAAAGCTTATGTGGAATGCTTCCAGTATCTACAGAAGAAATTGCCCTTGAAAAAATTATTTTTAAGATGTGCTTCAGCTATTGACCCCATGGCACATGGACATTCTACCTTGAGGCTGTTAAAGAAATTTCCTTCTCTGTTGACCACAGTACTCACAGAAGAGGAGGAGTCTTCTTTTATTAGAGAAGTTCATTCATATCAAATGGACCAAAGACTGCTGCCACATGAAAATGTAAGGATTGATCACTGGTGGCATTCAGTGAGGGACACAAATAAGTATCCAGCCTTGTCAAAAGTTGCTCTCTGTGTCTTATCTTCATTTCATGGCGCTGTTGTAGAAAGTACATTTAGTTCAATGATCCAAATTATTGACTGTAAGTCAGCGAATATGAGGGCTGAAACATACAGTGCACTTCAGACCGTGAGGTATGGGTTGAAGGCCACAGGTGAAAATGCCATTTCCTTTTTTTCAAGGAAAGATGTTCATCTTGTAATGTTGATAATGAGATGATAAGTAATATTCGAATATCAAAAAGAACATATGAAGAGGAAAAACAAAAGGCTAAAACTGAAGCTGAAGAGAAGCACCAAAAGTTAAAGTTAAATGCAGTAAAGATCCAAGAAACCATAAAACAATCAAAGTTGATTTTAAGGACTGCAAACAAAAAAGCTAAGTTGCACACAAGCAGAAATTTCTACTCACCAATCCAAGCAAAAAACGCTCATTAAAATCGAGTCCTTGTGAACCAAATGCTAAAAGAATCTGCTTTGATAAACCTGCTTCAGGGAGAACAGTTTAAATCCACAACAGCTTGTTTTAAATTTTTTTTTAATGTTTTTCATGACAGTATGAACCACTGACATTCATTTTTCAAACTTCATTAAAGGCCTGGTGATGATTGTTAGTGGTAAATATTGTCCATATACAGACATAAATAAATTTTGTTCTGGGTTACTTGATAATCATGAAGATGAATTCATTTCTGGCATGTTGCATAATATTGTACAAATGTATATACAAGTATTGTTAACGTTGTGGGTTTATCTTGCACTTGTCACTTGAGTCTTGACATTGACAATTTGGGCAACATTTCTTCCACTGAGACAGATCCTTCAAAATTAAAAGGTATGTAACTATATGAAAGTGTGGTCTCCATGATTTGAAGCCAACAATAATTAGTCCCCTACAGGAACCGTAAGGGGACTATAGGATTGCACTCCATCCGTCCGTCTGTCCGTCTGTGTCTGTCTGTCTGTTTTTTATGTTACCACCTCTCCCTCCAACGTGCTTTAAGCTACACCTTTCATATTTGGTACATGGATAAATGGTTCTGAGGGGATGATGCACGCTCAAATTTTTTTTTTCAAAATCCAAGATGGCGGAATGGCGGCCATTTTTGTTGTGTTTTTTTAAGCTTTTTTTTCTCTATTTTCATGTTACCACCCCTCCCACCAACATGGTTCAAGCTACACCTTTCATATTTGGTACATGGATAAATGGTTCTGAGGGGATGATGCACACTCAAAATTTTTTGTTCAAAATCCAAGATGGCGGAATGGCGGCCATTTTTGTTGTGTTTTTTAAGCTTTTTTTCTCTATTTTGATGTTACTGCCCCTCCCACCAACATGGTTCAAGCTACACCTTTCATATTTGGTACATGGATAAATGGTTCTGAGCGGATGATGCACGCTCAAAATTTTTTTTTCAAAATCCAAGATGGCGGAATGGCGGCCATTTTTGTTGTGTTTTTTAAGCTTTTTTTCTCTATTTTCATGTTACCACCCCTCCCACCAACATGGTTCAAGCTACACCTTTCATATTTGGTACATGGATAAATGGTTCTGAGGGGATGATGCACGCCCCAAATTTTTTTTTCAAAATCCAAGATGGCGGAATGGCGGCCATTTTTGTTGTGTTTTTTAAGCTTTTTTTCTATATTTTGATGTTACCACCCCTCCCACCAACATGGTTCAAGCTACCACGCCCAAAATTTTTTTTTTAAAATCCAAGATGGCGGAATGGCGGCCATTTTTGTTGTGTTTTTTAAGCTTTTTTTCTCTATTTTGATGTTACCACCCCTCCCACCAACATGGTTCAAGCTACACCTTTCATATTTGGTACATGGATAAATGGTTCTGAGGGGATGATGCAAGCTCAAAATTTTTTTTTCAAAATCCAAGATAGCGGAATGGCGGCCATTTTTGTTGTTTTTTTTTTAAGCTTTTTTTCTCTATTTTCATGTTACCACCCCTCCCACCATCATGGTTCAAGCTACACCTTTCATATTTGGTACATGGATAAATGGTTCTGAGGGGATGATGCATGCACAAAATTTTTTTTTCAAAATCCAAGATGGCGGAATGGCGGCCATTTTTGTTGTGTTTTTTAAGCTTTTTTCTCTATTTTATGTTACCACCCCTCCCTCCAACATGGTTCAAGCTACGCCTTTCATATATGGTACATGGATAAAGGGTTGTGAGGGGATTATGCATGCTCAATATTTTTTTTTAAAAATCCAAGATGCTTATATACTCTAGTGTCTTCTGTGACAAAAACACCTTATGTCACAAAAGCGCCGCAGGGGACTAATACCACCTCGGTGGTCAAACACTTGTTCAAACCTATCTGTTGCAGGATCTGCTGCCTACGTGTACATGTATAATTTTAGGGCAAATAGTGAAAAATTTAATTATTTTGAGCAAATGTTTTAACACTCCATCTTCCACTTGAAAAACTGGCCTTAAAAAATCGAAGAGCTTCTCTCCTGGCAAATCTACTTGTACTATGTGTAGTTTAGCCAAAAAAGAACCTCATTTCTAGGGTCTGGTTTTTAAGTGTGTGTGTGGGGGGGGGGGGGAGGGGGGGGGGAGGATAGAAAATTTCCTGAAATGACCAAATGTTCAACGCAAAACTGACATTTCACCGAGTAGATTTTCTTGTCAGGAAATGGCCCAGATTGCAGGAAATGGCTTCCTTACTCCCAGAGCTTCTGGGGCCTAGGTGGCCCCCATAACCCCCGGCCTAGGGCACTCGCACCGCTGTGCGGCACTCGCTTTACAAGTCCAGATTGACTGTTCAGAGATTTTTTTTTAGTCTGGGCTCATGTCTGCTAATTTCATGATTACAATTCGGACAAATAAACACCGGCCCGACAATGGTTGGAGTCGGCATGAGAACATTTTGATTTTCAGATGAAAAAAGATGCATTTCTTCGCATCTGGAAGCTATAATTCCATACTTGGAGTGCCTTGATAGAACGTTTGTTTTTTGTTTTGTTTTTAGCTCATCTTGACAAAGTCAAGCTGAGCTAATCTCATCACTCTCGGTCCGTTGTCTGGCATCCGTCGTCCGTCAACACCATGTTTTGGTCTTCTCCTCCCAAGCCACTTGGCCAATTCAAGTGAAAGTTTGTGTGAGTGATGGTCCCAATGGGGCATTTCATTTTTGTTCAACTCAACATGCCCAGCCCCATAGGAGGGAGTGGGGGAAAATGCTCCAAAATATTTTAAAAATCTTCTTCTCAAGAACCAGTGTGTACAATGACTTGATATTTGCTATGGAGCTTCCATATGAGATGTAGAATCAAGTTTCTTCAAACAAAGTTTGTGAAGTAATATTTGGCTTTGTAATAGGAGAGGTAAGATTTTTGGCCCCGCCCAAAATTTCTTTTTTCTGAACCGATGGTCCGGTATGAACCAAATTTGGTTTGTGTTATTATTGGGTCATAAGTACTTGACCCATGCAAAAAAAAAAAAATTCTCGCATCCCCCATGGGAACCCTGGGAGCTAAAAATAGAAATATTTTCAAACGCCCATATTTCCCAAACCACACGGAACAGAGAGCTGTTATTTGGTATGAAGTATCCTTAGGACCAGTAGAACTGAATGGTAAAAAAAAATTGCCATCGGTCGTGTTAGGGTGTTCTGTAATGGACATCGAAAAAATGCTGAGTCAGCATATTTGCAAAAATTTTAAAAAATCTTTTCTCCAGAACCAATCATCAGAATCTTTTGATATTTGGTATACAGCATTCATAGGGGGTCAGATAAAAGTTTGTTGAAATAAAGCTCATTGGTTCATATTTGGGCTCTCTACAGGAGCCCAAAGTTTTAAAATAGGGTAATATGGGAAATATTCTTTAAAAATCTTCTTCTTCAGAACCACCAGTCAGAATCTTTTAATGTTTGGTATACATCATTTTTATGAGGGTCAGATTCAAGATTGTTCAAACCAAGTCTCTAGGTTAATATTTGGGCTTCCTACGGAAGCCCAAATTTTATCTTTGTTCAATATGGAGGGTAATTTAAAAAAATCTTCTTCTTCAGATCCACCAGTCAGAATGCTTTGATATTTGGTATGCAACATCTCTAAGGGGGTCAGATTCAAGTTTGTTCAAATCAGATCCCTAGGTATATATTTGGGCTCACTATGGTAGCCCAAATTTTTACTTAGTGCAATATGAGGAAATTTCTTTAAAAATCTTCTTCTTCAGATCCGCCACTCGGAATTCTTTTATATTTGGTATACAATATCTCTAGGGGGGTCAGATTCCAGGTTGTTCAATTCGAGTGCCTAGGTTAATATTTGGGCTCCATATGGGAACATGAAATTTAACTTAGTACAATATGAGGGAATTTCTTCAAAAATCTTCTTCAGATCCACTCGTCAGAATGCTTTCACATTTAGTATACAACATCTCTGCGGAGTCAGATTCAAGTTTGTTCAAATCGGATCCATAGGTTAATATTTGGGCCTGCTATGGTAGCCCAAATTTGAACTTGGTGCAATTCGAAGAAATTTCTTTACAATTTCTCTTCTTCAGATCCAACAGTCAGAAGGCTTTCATATTCGGTACACAACATTTCTAGGGAAGTCAGATTCAACTGTGTTCAAATCAAGAGTCTGGGTTATTATTTGGGCTCTCTATGGGAGCTGGAATTGGCCATTTTGCTGAAGAATTAAAAATTTTGTATTCAGTCCCCTCTAGAGGTGTGTAACTGAGATTAATCCACATAGGTTGTATCAAGGGGCTTCATAGGGGAGCTCTCCATTTTACTTTATGATTAACTGAAGAAAAGGCATGATGCCTAGATTATTTTTCTCACTCCTGAGGGACTCCAGGATTGACAGTGTAGCCTATGGAGATGGCTTGCTTAATGTAGACTCATTCTTGGACTGTGTTTAAATTGTGTTCTGTTCAAGATGAGCGCTTCAGGCCCCGTGGGGCCTCTTATTTTCATTTTTAGCTCAACTTTGACGAAGTCAAATTTGAGCTATTGTCATGGCCCGTCGTCCGTCGTCCATCCGTCCGTCCGTCTGTCCGTCTGGCCGTCTGTCCGTCTGTCCGTACGTCAACAATTGGCTATGGCTCGGGCTAGAGGTCGTATTTATGAACCGATCTTTACGAAACTTCTTGTGTACCTTTGTTATGACCCTGGGACGGGAACGAGTGTTTTTAGGTGTGGTCCGAAATTTAAGATGGCTGCCAGCGGCCATTTTGTACCGATGATGCAAAAATCAGTTTTTTGTACAGAACTTCTGTATGAAAGTTCTGATTTGAATAAAGTTTTGTATAAATGTTTAGTACCATGGGATACATCACATATAATACGGGTTTTTTTCTCGTGCGTAAATTATGCAAATTAGACTGACTTTGATTTATTTAGTGTTACTTTCAGAGCTGTAAGTGCCAAGCTGCTATGGCTCGGGCTAGAGGCCGTATTTATGAACCAATCTTTACGAAACTTCTTGGGTACCTTTGTTATGACCGTGGGATGAGAACGAGTGTTTTTGGGTGCAGTCCTAAATTCAAGATGGCTGCCAGCAGCCATTTTGTACCGACGATGCAGAAATTTTTTTTTTGTACAGAACTTCCATATGAAAGCTCTGATTTGAATAATTTTTCGTATGAATGTTTAGTACCATGGGATACATCACATATAATACAGGTTTTTTTCTCGTGCGTAGATTGTGCAAATTAGACTAATTTTGATGTTTTTTGGTGTTACTTTCAGCACTGTAAGTGCAAATGCCAATACGGCTCGGGCTAGAGGCCGTATTTATGAACCGATCTTTACGAAACTCCTTGGGTACCTTTGTTATCACCGTGGGACGAGAACGAGTGTTTTTGGGTGTGGTCCGAAATTCAAGATGGCCGATGGCAGCCATTTTGTACAAAATTTGGTGCAATCAGATTTTTGCACAGAACTTCCATATGAAAGCGCTGATTTGAATAATTTTTTGTGTGAATGTTTAGTACCATGGGATACATCACATATAATACGGGGTTTTTTCTCGTGCAGAAATTATGCAAATTAGATGAACTTTGATTTATTCAGTGCTACTTATACACTGTAAGTGCACATGTCAATACGGCTCGGGCTAGAGGCTGTATTTATGAACCGATCTTCACAAAACATCTTGGGTACCTTTGATATCACCTTGGGACGAGAACGAGTGTTTCTGGGTGCTGTCCAAAATTCAAGATGGCTGCCAGTGGCCATTTTGTACCGAAATTAGGTCTAATCAGTTTTTTGTACACAACTTCTATACGGCTCAGGCTAGAGGCCGTATTTATGGACCGATCTTTACGAAACTTATTGGGTACCTTTGTTATCACCGTGGGATGAGAACGAGTGTTTTTGGGTGTGGTCCGAAATTCAAGATGGCCACCAGCAGCCATTTTGTACCAAAATTAGTGCAATCAGTTTTTTGTACAGAACTTCTGTATGAAAGTTCTGATTTGAATAAATTTTTGTATGAATGTTTAGTAACATGGAATACATCACATATAGTACAGGTTTTTTTCTCGTGCAGAAATTATGCAAATTAGATGAACTTTGATTTATTCAGTGCTACTTATACACTGTAAGTGCACATGTCAATACGGCTCGGGCTAGAGGCTGTATTTATGAACCGATCTTCACAAAACTTCTTGGGTACCTTTGTTGTCACCTTGGGACGAGAATGAGTGTTTCTGGGTGCGGTCCAAAATTCAAGATGGCAGCCAGTGGCCATTTTGTACCGAAATTAGGTCCAGTCAGTTTTTTGTCACAACTTCTACACAGCTCATATTTGTGAACTGATCTTCACGAAACTTCTTGGGTACCTTTGTTTTCATCTTGGGACAGGAATGAGTGTGTTTTGGGGTGCCTTTGTTATACTGTGCTATGAGAACAAATATTTTGGGGTTCAGTCAGACCCATTCTGGGACGCAAAGATTTCTTTTCTAGTTTAGCATCTGACTGTCACCCACCTCTACAATACTTTACCTATACATTTGTTACAGGCAACGGTCAGTATTTATGTACAGACCGTTACAATACTTTATATGTACCTTTGTTATCAGGTCATTACCTAGATGTTTGTCATTGCTGTATCACATACTATACATGTACATGTCTTTGTCTTGACAAGTTGAGCTACAGTGTCATTGACACTTTCATTTCCCTCTCAGTTTGTTTTTGCTCAATTATTTTCTCTATCTAATTTTTCCAGCCGAATGGACCAAAAAAATTGAGGGGGGATGGGGGGGGGGGGGGGGGGGGGGGGGGGTAGCACCATGCACCCATGTTAGGCAAGAATCTTATGGAAAACTCATAATTTAATCGATTGTTTCAATGAACCGAAACCATAAATATTGATCATTTCAAGGAGGAACTATATTTCCTGAGATCGAATGAACTGGCATAAAACTAAACTGAATCACGAAACTGTTATCCATATTAAGTACATTAAATTAAATTAAATATTCACATTCATCGTGATGACACGTCTGAAGTCATACAGTTTTTTTACTACATGGACCGAAAAAAATTGAGGGGGGGGTGGGCATCAAATGTGGTGATGTGACAGACGTCGGACACAACCCGAAAATAAATCGGGTGAATAGATAGATGTTCGAAACCTTTTCATCTCCCTTGAGCTGAGCTACTAGAGTGGTGCGGTAGGATCATTCATTAGAATTTTTACCTCGGTATAAGTTGGATTTTAGGTAATGGACTACTGAAGGAATAATATCTATGGGACGAAGGCCCAGTTAGAAAAATTTTTAAAGTTCACCATAAAAAGGCATGATATCCTTGCTTTTCTCATCGAAATAAGGTGAAAAATTATAGTAGATAGGGTGATAGTGGTGTATATATATGATTGTCAAAAAATTTGGTTGCGAGAAAAAGTGTGTGGGGGGGGGGGGGGCACATGCCCCCCCGGCTCCGCCGCCCCTTCTTAACAGAGATAAGTTTCGCTCAACAAAGGAAAGAAAAAAAAATCAAATTATTGCCTCGACCAAGGTCGGGGTAGTTGGGGCGGTTCTGGGATGAGAACGAGTGTTTTTGGGCGCGGTCCAAAATTCAACATGGCTGCCGGCAGCTATTTTGTACAGAAATTAGTGCAATCAGTTTTTTGTACAGAACTTCTATATGAAGATTCTGATTTGAATAAATTTTGGTATGAATGTTTAGTAACATGGAATACATCACATATAATGCAGGTTTTTTTCTTGTGCATAAATTAGGCAAATTAGATGATCTTTGATTTATTCAGTGCTACTTATACACAGTTAGTACACATGACAATACAACTCGGGCTAAAGGTACCCAAGAAGTTTTGAACCGATTTTCATGAAACTTCTTGGGTACCTTTGTTATCACCTTGGGACGAGAACAAGTGTTTTTGGATGCGGTCCGAATTTCAAGATGGCCACTGACAGCCAATTAGACAAACTTTGATTTATTCAGTGCTACTTATACACAGTAAGTGCACATTTCAATATGGCTCTGGCTAGAGGCCGTATTTATAAACTGATCTTCACAAAACTTCTTGGGTACCTTTGTTGTCACCGTGGGACAAGAACCAGTGTTTTGGGGTTTGGTCCAAAATCCAAGATGGCTACCATTGGACGTTTTGTGCCGAAATTAGGTGCAATCAGTTTTTTTTTGGACAGAACTTCTATATTTATTGATGACTTTTCCTTTGGAAGGAGTTAATGAGTTTATTTTTAGCTCAACTTTGACATAAAATTTGAGGTTTTGTCATGGCCCATCATCTGTCTGTCTGTCTTGTCTGTCAACCCGGCTCTGGCTACAGGCCGTATTTATCAATCGATCTTTATAAAACTTCTTGGGTACCTTTGTTATCACCATGGGATGAGAACGTCTGTTTTTGGGTGTGGTCCAAAATTCAAGATGGCCACCAGTGGCTGTTTTGTCCCGAAATTAGGTGCGATCAGTTTTTTGTACAGAACTTCTATATGAAAGTTCTGATTTGAATAGATTTTTGTATGATGTGTATATTCAAATGTGTTGAAGCCATGTTCCTGTGTTAATACTTGGTGTTGTTTGGGGAGGGTAAACATTATTAGCACAACCCAATTTTTTATTTCCAATGAGAAAAATAACACCTCCTCAACCATGGGAACACTATGAGCTAAAGATGAAAAATACAAATACCTATATTTTAAGAAGGACTGGACAAATATTTATTAATTAGTATGAATCAACCTTAGAAGGGTTTGAATCAAACAGGCCGAAACAATTGCTAACATTTGGCTTATGGTGCACCATACATGGATCCCCATTGTAACGTTAACCCCACAGAGATTTCTTTTCTAGTTTAGCATCTAACTGTCACCCACTTTACAGTACTTTACCTGTACATTTGCTACAGGCTGTGATCAGTATTTATGTACAGACCTTTACAATACTTTACATGTACCTTTGTTATCAGGTCATTACCTAGATGTGTGTCATTGCTGTGTCACATACTATACATGTACATGTCTTACACAACTTGAGCTACAGTGTCATTGACCCTTTCATTTGTATATCTATTGATACACTTAATGGCCATTAAAACTATTCTTAACCATTTTTCATCATTTTCAGTGGTTTAATGCCCATTAATTTTGTTTTAAGGCTACTATTGCCAACATTATTTTATTAATGCCCATTATTTTTTGGTTGGACAGTCTGATGGGCATTACTTTATTGCACTTTCTTTTAATGGGCATTATTTTCCTTGTTTAATGCTCATTATTTTTTGGTGGTGCATTCTGATATCCATTAATTTATTGCATTGTCTTTTAATGGGCATTATTTTTCTTGAAATGATGGCCATTAAACAAAGTCATTACAAATTGTAATGGGTGTTAATGGGTATGAACACATAAAAGATATTTTAATGGCATTTTTAATGCTTAAACATGAAATTGGCCATTAAAGTAAGGTATTTTAATGGGTTAGCCATCAACTCATGACTTTTGTGTTACAAGAATTAATGGGTAAAAATAATGGATTTGGTTGAAATAATGGGTTTTTAATGTTTTGTTTGTACAGTTGTACTAGTTTTCCTTTACTGGAAATCTGGGCATTATTTCTGTGGTGGCATCCCAGTACTAGAAAAAAATCATCTGGCATGGACAACAGAGTTATAAATAATTAAATAACTTCATTCCTTTCCTCTGTAGTGTTAACCAGCTATAGATGCTAATTAAATCCTTCTTTAAACAACTATTTTCCCGCGGGAACCCCGGGAAGTGAAGCAGTGCCTGTTCACTGTGGTAAACAGGCTCTGTTTTACTGGTAAAATAGGACCCAGTCACCAATGCTTGGGAGGTGCAAACTCTCTCTAAAATGGGCAACATGGCTTATTAACTCTCACTTCTGGTCTTGAGTTGATACTCATGTTGTGGTCATGATTAGCCATTGTGCAAAATTATGTGACCTTAAACACCAATAAATAAATAAATATAAACAACTATTGTCAGGTGAGTGCCTCAGGCCCCATGGGGCCACTTGTTTAAAAATGAAAGACACATCTTCTTTGTTTTTCAGATAGATGTATTGAATCAACATTTATTCCTGACAGCAAAGCCAGTTATATATTTAGTGAATTTGTCTGTTAAAGATTACATTAGGAAGAAAAATAAGTGGTAAGATTGTAAGTTCTATTTCAGCCCAGTGTAAACAAGATTTGTATTTTGTACTGGTCATTGAAATTGTTTTACTCTCTACACATAGGGAGCATTGTGGCTCAGCAGTTACAGCATTGAACTTTAAACCAAAAAGTCAACAGTACGATCCTGACCAGCGGTAACTGTGTTGTGTCCTAGGGCAAAACACTTAATCTTGATTGCTGACCAGAGGTCAGCCGATTGGGCAAAGAAGTCACCTTGTCATTCCTCAAGTCGCCTTGGCTTACATTGGGGGCGAAATTCAAGTCACCCTCCAAAACTTCCTTTGGAGACATGGCAGTTTTATGCAGTTTTATGCATTTTTAGCTCACCTGACTTTCAGTCAGGAGAGCTATAGTGATCACTCACTGTCCGTCAACCGCGAACATGGTGTTTGCATCTTCTCCTCCCAAACCACTAAACCAATTTACTTGATATTTGAGATAATAGTTTGTTATGACATCGCAATTTGATTTTGTTCAAATCAAGTTGCCTCGTCCATTGGTAGGGCCACACCCAAAAAGTGTGCTGAAATCTTAAAAAATCTTCTTCTCATGAACCAGCAGTAGCAGAGACTTGATATTTGGTGTGCAACTTCCTTTTGAGGTGTAGACTCAGATTTGTTCAAGAGAAGTTTGTGGGGCTATATTTGGCGTCGTAATGGGAGGGGCAAAAATATTTGCCCCTCCCAAAATTTCTATTTTCCAAACCGAGAGGCAGATTTGGACGAAATTTGATATGAGGGCTTATTGCTTCATAAGTACTTAAATTATGAATTTTTTCCTGTCGCCCCATGGGAACCGCAGGAGCTAAAAACAGAAAAAAATTAAAACGCCTATATCTCCAAAACTACACGGCACTGAGAATTCTTATTTGTTGTGAAGCTTCCTTAGGACCAACAGAATGGAACGGTAAAAAAAAATTGCATTCGATTTTATCATGGGGTACTTTTTGGGGACTTTGAAAAAGTGCTGAGTCAGCATTTTTTAACACTGTGGGTAATGGGAAAAACATGTAAGACTACTTTTCTCCCAAACCACTGCTCCAAAAGCTTTCAAATTTCACATATGACATCTTTGAAAGAATGTTTCACATGTTTATTGAAATCAATTCCCTGGGTCCATATTTGGGCTCTCTATGGGAGCCCAAATGTTTAATTAGTGCAGTATGAGAAATATTCTTTAAAAATCTTCTTCAGATCTACCAATAAGAATCTTTTGATATTTGATTTGCAGCATCCTTGGGGGGGGGGGGGGGGGGGGGTGAGATTCAAGTTTGTTCAAGCCAAGTCCCTGGGTTCATATTTAGGCTGAAAATTTGGGGTGCCATTCCGAAATTTTGGATCAAAATCCAGAAATTTTTTTTTGTTTTTTTTATGCGTTTCGGTCAATTTTTAGACAAAATTTTTTTTTTTTTTTCACACTGAAAATTTGGGGTTCGGGTGGGACTTAGAAAATTTTTCACCAAATCCGGAATTTTTTTTTTGTTTTTCATGCGTTTCGGTCAATTTTAAGACAAAAATTTTTTTTTTTTTTTTTACACTGAAAATTTGGAATCCAGGTGGGACTTGGAAAATTTTGGACCAAAATCCCCTAAATTTTTTTTTTTTTATGCGTTTCGGTCAATTTTAAGACAAAAATTTTTTTTTTTTTTTACACTGAAAATTTGGGGTCCGGGTGGGACTTGGAAAATTTTGGACCAAAATCTGGAATTTTTTTTTTTTTTATGCGTTTCAGTCAATTTTAAGACAAAAAATATTTTTTTTTTTTTTACACTGAAAATTTGGGGTCAGGGTGGGACTTGGAAAATTTTGGACCAAAATCCGGAAAAAAAAATTTTTTTACACTGAAAATTTGGGGTCTGGGTGGGACTTACAAAATTTTGGACCAAAATCCGGAAATTAGTTCTTTGGTTTTTTATGCGTTTTAAGAAGAAAAAAAAAATTTAGGCTGAAAATATTTTGTTTGGGAAAAAAATCTGTTTTTTTATGCGTTTATCTCAATTTTGGGACGCAAAAGTGCAGGAACTGAAAATAGAAGGAAAATCCTGTGTATTGTGTGGGCACAATCGCTTCATCTAGTTGGTATATGCTTTTCTTAGGAGGGGCGTATGCAGCTTATTCAAGTTCCTGGTTTGATATTTAGACTACCATGTCAGGTGAGCGCCCTCAGGCCCCCTGCGGCCTCTTGTTATTTTTATTTAAAAAAAAAAAACGCTTTCACATTCATAGCAAAGTAAGCATGGCTGCTGTTAAAATCCATCGTATGGCTCTGGGAATAGCCTAAACTAGCCCAATTTTATATTTCTGTTAAGAGTTGTAAATGGCGTAGTCATTCGAACAATTCGCCCCAACTGGTAGCAACCAGCACAAAATGGCTATTTGAAAACAAAGTACCAACAAAAACAGTGAATCACACAAGACACGCATTGTGTCAATTAGAATTTATTAAAATTAACCACTGTTTCAAAACAAAACAAAAAAGTGTAGGAGAAAAATGTCAAAATTGCTTACAGTTACACTCTTTTCCATTGAAAAATTGGTTCCATTGAACTTTGCACTGCAATTTGAATTGAAAGTTTTTCTTTGAAAACTTGTGACTGATGTGTTGGAAGGGGGTTAAATGTAATAAGGCTATGATAGAAATCACACATATTTGGATGGATAAGAATGGCAGGCCTTCATAGCTCCAACCGCACATGTCAGTGTAAGATGGTCAACAGAAATTGTCATTTTTCTGCACAGTGTATTGGTATGATTTCCCAGCGCAGAAGGGAAGGAAGACAACTGAAATATTTTGTCATTCACCTTAGAAATAAATTAACTCAAATTGTTAATAACGCTTAATTAACGAAGGATATCAAAAACTTTTTTAACTACCCTTTTCAATTCAGCTAGGGTATTCAGAAACCATGAATGACCCAGCTTCTTCACCCAGCTTCAAGTGAACTTGAAATTTATTTTAAATACTTTAAATATTTTTTTTTTAAGAATATACCTTCTATTATAGAGAAGAACACTAAAACAATGGGCAATGCTAAATTTCAAACCCACTGCATTGAGGCAAATACAAAATCAGCTGCATGGTAACAATAGTCATCACTGAGAGGAAAGAGTCAGGGCATTCAGAAACCATGAAAGACACAGTATTTTGTAGAGGTGGGGTGGGTGGTGGTGGGGTGGATGGTGGTGGATAGGGTGGATGGGGGGTGGGGGGGTGATAACCTACATTCTTGTTATATACCGTCTGACTTAGTTTTTGTGTGTGTGTGTGTGTGTTTGAATAACTTTTATTTTATATTTTTCTCCACAATTCGTCCTGTTAGCTATTGTTGTGTCCTCTATGTACATTTATTTTGTCATGGTGTCATATACATTTTAGGTTTTTTAGCTCACCTGAGCAAAGCTCAGTGGGAGCTTTACTAAACACATTCTGTTCGTCGCCCGGCGTCTGGCGTCATCTGGCGTTAACTTTACATTATCGACTTCTCCTTCAAAACCACTAGCCCAATTTTATTCAAATTTTGGGTAAATGTTTATTACCTAATGCCAATTCCAATTTGTTCAAATGAAGTTGCCCCTCCTCCTGGGTGGCTTAAGGTGTAGACTCAGATTTGTTCAAGAGAAGTTTGATGGGCTATATTTGGCATCGTTATGTGAGGGGCAAAACTTTTGGCCCCGCCCAAAATTTCTATTTTCCGAACCGAGAGGCTGATTTGAACCAAATTTTATGTGAGGGCTTATTGGGTCATAAGTACCTAATTTATGCCGAATTTTTTTTTCCTGTAGCCCCGTGGGAATCGCAGGAGCTAAAAATAGAAAAAAAATTAAAATGCCCATATCTCCATAACTGCATGGCACTGAGAATTTTAATTTGGTGTGAAGCTTCCTTAGGACCAACAGAAAGGATTGGTAAAAAAAAATTGCCATCGGTTTTATCATAGGGTACAGTTTCGGGACTTTGAAAAAGTGAAAAAGTGCTGAGTCAGCTCTTTTTAACACTGTAGGCAATGGGAAAAACATTAAAAAATCTTCTTCTCCAGATCCAGCCAGCAGAATCTTTTGATATTTGATACGCAACATTGTGGGATGGAACTGATTCAAGTTTGTTCAAATCGGCCCCCTGGGTTTATATTTGGGCTCAGTATAGGAGCCCAAATTCGAACTTAGTGCATTTCAGGCAAATTTCTTAAAAAATCTTCTTCTCCAGATCCACCAGGCAGAATCTTTTGATATTTGGTATGCAACATTGTGGGGTGGATCTGATTCATATTTGGGCTCACTATAGAAGCTCGAAATTCGAACTTAGTGCATTTCAGGCAAATTTCTTTAAAAATCTTCTCCAGATCCAGCAGGCAGAATCTTTTGATATTTGGTATGCAACTTTTGTGGTGGATCAGATTCAAGTTTGTTCAAATCGGCACCCTGGATTCATATTTGGGCTCAGTATGGGAACCAGATTTCGAACTTAGTGCATTTCTTGCCCCCCTGGGGCCTCTTTCAGACATCTCCCTCATGTCGACAGACTTCTTCCTCCTGGCCCCTGACTTCTCCCTAAAGTCTGTGGAGGGAAAAGTCACTTCTCCCAAAAATCAGTTGCCAGGCTGACCCCCGATGCCGACATGGGGTGTGGTGGCACTGTGTACTACGGCATACTGCATGTTTATGGTGCACTTGCCTTCAACCAATGATAACCCTGCTTGTGTGGATTTAGTAAGTTAGGGAGTCTGAAAGTTGCTCAGTGGCTCTCCAGCTTCCTCCGCTTATAAAACTCTCCGATATGAGGTGACCCTGACTGCCAAAAGTGTCATTAAACCCCAATAAATAAATTAACCCTCTGCCCACTGGTACCAAAAAATATCAAAATTTCAAGAAGCAACTTTTTTCATTAATGCAACTAGGAATTTACCCAATTGAATCTTGTTTGACAGAGCTCGATGACCTCTGTCAACCAAGATTGAATTGGTTACATTCATAGTTCCATTGAGGCAAAAATTTGCTTCTTGAATTTTTTATATTTCTACAGAGGGTTGAAAGTGTTCGAATTTTCAAACTGAAATTCCAGGCCCTCAAAAGTGCTTGAAAAATGGGTCCAAAATGGAAATAGTCATTGAAAATTTTTAGCTCAACTTGACAAAGTCAAGCTGAGCATATTGCCATCACTTCTTGTCCATCGGGATACGTACGTACAGATGTACGTACGGGCATATGTGCATCCACAGTTTCCTTTGGCACACCTCAAAGGTCGCATTTATGATCAGATCGCTTTGAAACTTGGTATGCTTGTTTGAGGTGACCTGTAGATGGGAGCTATCGATATTCTTCCATTTCCATCAAAAAATGTTGCCGTTGGCGACGGCCTTTGAACTTAGTTTAGTCAGACCTCAATATTTTCCTTTGGCACACCCTACGGGGCACATTTATGATCAAATCAGTTTGAAACTTGGTATGTTTGTTTGGTGTTAAATCTAGATGGGAGAAAAAATGTTGCTTCTGGAAACAACCTACGATGAACTTAGTGCAGTTATGCATCAATATTTCCCTTTCGCACACCCTGCAGTGCACATTTTTGACCGGATCGCTTTGAAACTTGGTGTGCTTGTTTGGGGGTGATCTCTAGATGGGAGCTATCAATTTTCTTCCATTTCTGTCAAAAATAGTTGCTGTTGGCAATGACCTCCGATGAACTTAGTAAAAACTTAGTGCAATTATGCATCAATATTTCCCTTTAACACACCCTGCAGGGCACATTTATGATTGGATAACTTGGAAACTTGGTGTGCTTGTGTGGGGTGACATCTATATGGGAGTTAGCGATTTTCTTCCTCCATTTCTGTTGAAAAATGTTGCCACTGGCAACGACCTTTTGAACTTAGTTTAGTCAGACTTCAATATATGGCACATTTATGATTGGATCACTTTGAAACTTGGTATGTGTGTTTGAGGTGACCTCTAGATATGAGCTATTGATTCTTAGCTCAACTTGACAAAGCCAAGCTGAGCTACTGCCATCATTTCTCGTCTGTCGGTGTATGTACATTAGTACATACGTACCTTAGTACGTACATCCACAATTTCCTTTGGCACACCTCACAGGTCGCATTTATGATCAGATCTCTTTGAAACTTGGTATGCTTGTTTGGGTGACCTCTAGATGGGAGCTTTCGATTTTCTTCAATTTCTGTCAACAAATGTTGCCGTGGCCAACGTTCTTAGAACTTAGTTTAGTCAGACCTCAATATTTCCCTTTGGCACACACTACAGGGCACATTTATGATCGGATTGCTTTGAAACCTGGCATGCTTGTTTGGGGTGACCTCTAGATGGGAGCTATCGATTTTCTTCCATTTCTGCCAAAAAATGTTGCTGCGGCCAACATTCTTAGAACATAGTTTAGTCAGACCACAATATTTCCCTTTGGCACACCCTACAGGACACATCAGATCGGATTGCTTTGAAACCTGGCCTGCTTGTTTGAGAAGACCTCTAGATGGGAGCTATCGATTTTCTTCCATTTCTGTCAAAAAATGTTTCCGCGGCCAACGTTCTTAGAACTTAGTTTAGTCAGACCTCGATATTTCCCTTTGGCACACCCTACAGGGCACATTTCTGATCGGATTGCTTTGAAACCTGGCATGCTTGTTTGGGGTGACCTCTAGGTGGGAGCTATCGATTTTCTTCCATTTCCGTCCGTCAAAAAATGTTGCCGCTGGCAACGATCTTTGAACTTAGTCAGGTATCAATATATTCCTTTGGCATGCCCTACAGGGCACATTTATGATCAGATCGGTTTGAAACTTTGTATGCTTGTTTGGGGTTTCCTCTAGATGGGAGCTATCGATTTTCTTCGATTTCCGTTAAAAAATGTTGCCACTGGCAATGACCTTCGATGAACTTAGTAAAAACTTAGCATCAATATTTCCCTTTGACACACCCTGCAGGGCACATTTATGATTGGATCACTTGTAAACTTGGGGTGCTTGTATGGGGTGACATCGTCGATTTTCTTCCATTTCTGTCAAAAAATGTTGCCGCTGACCTTTGAACTTAGTTTAGTCAGGCCTCAATATTTCCCTTTGGCACACCCTACAGGACACATTTATGATCGGATTGCTTTGAAACCTGGCCTGCTTGTTTGAGAAGACCTCTAGATGGGAGCTATCAATTTTCTTCCATTTGTGTCAAAAAATGTTTCCGTGGCCAACGTTCTTAGAACTTAGTTCAGTCAGACCTCGATATTTCCCTTTGGCACACCTTACAGGGCACATTTATGATCGGATTGCTTTAACACACCCTTCCGGACACATTTATGATCGAATTACTTTGAAACTTGGTATGTGTGTTCGAGGTGACCTCTAGATGTGAGCTATTGCTTTTTTTTGTTTCCATAAATTATTGTCGTTATCACCAGCCTTTGAACTTACTGCGTCTGTGCATCAACTTATCCCTTTTGAACTCTCAGCAGGGTATATTTATGAATTTCCATAAAAAAAGCCATTACCACAGGCAATGACCTTCTACTTAGTGCATTTGTGCATTAACATCTTTCTTTGGCATGCCTCAGAGGGCACATTCATTATCAGGTTTTTTAGCTCACGTGACTGAAAGTCAGGGTGAGCTTTTCTTATCACTCTTCGTCCGTCCGTCCGTCATCTGTCGTCCGTTATCTGTTGTCCTTCGTCCGTCGTACTGCGTGAAGGTGGAGTTTGAGCTTCTTTCTCCTAAACCACTGGCCACATTTTAATTAAATTTCATGTAAGTAGTGGTTATATAGGGGCATTTTGATTTTTATGCAAATTAGGTTTCGGCGCATATTGAGCAGAGGGGTGAGGAAAAAATGGCCAAATTTTTTGAAAATCTTCTTCTAATGAACCACCAGTAGCAGAGACTTGTTATATGGTATACAGAGTCCTTTTGAGGTTTAGAATCAAGTTTGTTCAAGAGAAGTTTGTCGGGCATTATTTGCCTTCGTTATGGGAGGGGCAAAAATTTTGACCACGCCTAAAATTTCTATTTTCAGAACCGTGAGGTCGATTTGAACCAAATTTGATATAAGATGGTAATGGGTCATAAGTAGTTGACTGATGCAAAACATTTTTTTCTCATTGCCCCGTGGGAACCTCGGGAGATAAAAATAGGAAAAACCTTAAAACTGCCATATCTCCAAAACTACACGGCACAGAGAATTCTTATTTTGTATGAAGCTTACTTTTATCCAGTAGAATAGAATGGTTAAAAAAAATCCCTATCGGTTTGATCACAAGGTACTTTTTTCAGGACTTGAAAAAGTGCTGAGTCAGCACTTTTTAACACTGTAGGCAATGGGAAAAACATTAAAAAATCTTCTTCTCCAGATCCAGCAGGCAGAATCTTGGTATGCAACATTGTAGGGTAGATCTGATTCAAGTTTGTTCAAATCGGCCCGTGGGTTCATATTTGGGCTCAGTATGGGAGCCCGATTTCGAACTTAGTGCATTTCAGGCAAATTTCTTAAAAAATCTTTTTCTCCAGATCCAGCAGGCAGAATCTTTTGATATTTGGTATGCATCATTATGGGGTGGATCTGATTCAAGTTTGTTCAAGTCGGCCCCCTGGATTCATATTTGGGCTCACTATAGAAGCCCGAATTCAAACTTGGTACATTTCAGGCCAATTTTTTTAAAAATCTTCTTCTCCAGATCCAGCAGGCAGAATCTTTTGAAATTTGGTATGCAACATTGTGGGGTGGATCTGATTCAAGTTTGTTCAAATCGGACCCCTGGGTTTATATTTGGGCTCAGTATATTTGCCCGAATTTGAACTTAGTGCATTTCAGGCAAATTTCTTAGAAAATCTTCACCTCAAGATCCAGCAGGCAGAATCTTTCGATATTGGGTATGCACCATGGTTAGTGGGGTGAGATTCAAGTTTGTTTAATCCAAGTCCCTGGGTTCATATTTGGGCTCACTGTGGTAGCCCGAATTATAACTTAGTTCAAAATGAAGAATTTTTTAACTTTCTTTAAAAATCTTCTTCTTCAGATCCAGCAGTCAGAATGTTTTGATATTTCGTATGCAGCATCCTTAGGGGGGTGAGATTCAAGTTTGTTCAAGCCATGTTCCTGGGTCCATATTTGGGCTCACTGTGGGAGCCTGAATGATAACTTAGTTCAAAATGAGGAATTTTTTAACTTTCTTTAAAAATCTTCTTCTTCAGATCCAGCAGTCCGAATGTTTTGATATTTGGTATGCAGCATCCTTAGGAGGATGAGATTCAAGTTTGTTAAAGCCAAGTCCCTGGGTTAATATATGATCTTCCTGTGGGAGCCCGAATTATAACTTAGTTCAGTATGAGGAATATTCTTTAAAAATCTTTTTTTTTTAGCTCCACTGGTCAGAATCTTTGGATATTTGGTATCAGCTTTTCTTAGGAGGAGCAGATGCAACTGGTTGAAATCAATTCTCTGGGTTGATATTTAGGCTACCATGTCAATTGAGCGTCCTCAGGCCTGCTGGGGCCTCTTGTTTGAAACTTTGTATGCTTATGCAGGGTGACAAAGATAGGAGCTATTGATTTTCTTTTCATTTCCATCAAAAACTGTTGCTGTTAGCAACATGTTGTCTTTGAATTTATTGCATTTGTGCATCAGCATTCTTTGACATAGCCTACAGGCCACATTTATCATAGGATTGTTTTTGAACTTGGTGTGCTCATTAGGCAAGACCTTTAGATAAGAGCCATTGATTAGCATTCATTTCTGTGAAAAAAAGTTGCCATTTACAATAACCTCTAAACATACTGCATTTGTGTATCAACATTCTTCCTGTAGCCAGTCTTACTGTTTACATTTAAAAATTGCTTGGATTACTCTGACGTTGTGCACACACAATGCTGTTATGTTGAAATTTCATCAAATACCATTGGTACCAATGATCTTCAATTTTGCCGTTTCATTTATAACTTACCAAGTTCAAGTTGGTCAAGTTGAGCTACAGTGTCAGTGACACTTCATTTTTCATTTCCATAAAAAATTATTGTCGTTATCACCAGCCTTTGGACTTACTGCATTTGTGTAGCAACTTATCCCTTTTGCACTCTCTGCAGGGTATATTTATGAATTTTCATAAAAAAGAAAAAAAACACATTGCCACAGGCAATGACCTTCAAACTTGGTTCATTTGTGCATTAACATCCTCCTTTGGCATGCCTCGGAGGGTGCATTCATTATCAGCTTTGAAACTTTGTATGCTTATGCAGGGTGACAAAGATGGGAGCTATCAATTTTCTTTTCATTTCCATCAAAAACTGTTGCTGTTAGCAACAATCTTTGAATTTATTGCATTTGTGCATCAACATTCTTCATGGACATGGCCTACAAGCCACATTTGCGATAGGATTGTTTTTGAGCTTGGTGTGCTCATTAGGGGAAACCTCTAGATAAGAGCTATTGATTAACATTCATTTGTGTAAAAAAAGTTGCCGTTTACAATAACCTCTGAACTTACTGCATTTCTGTATCAACATTCTTCCTTTAGCCAGCCTTACAGTTTACATTTAAAAATGCATGGATTATTCTGAGGTTGTGCACACACAATGCTGTTATGTTGAAATTTTACTAAATAACATTGGTACCAATGATCTTCAATTTTGCCATCTCACTTATAACTTACCAAGTTCAAGTTTGTCAAGTTGAGCTACAGTGTCATTGACATTTTCATTGAAAAATATCCAAGGTAACTGCTTGGCCCATTGAGTACATATAACCTTTGATATTTGTATTTGTCTTTGGTCCCAGCTGTTAAACACGGGAATCTCAATTAATGGGTGATCTGTGAAGATGCAACTGCTTGAGTTTAATTTTGTACTACCTGTGTCAAACAGAAATCCCACCAGCCATGGTGCTATGGTGTACTAGACTGAAGTGAAACTTTAAAGTATTCTGAAGTCGGCCCCTACAGTGATTGATTTTGCTACTGTGGCACTGAATCAATAATAATTTAGTTCTCAACCAGTTAATGGGAGTTCTGTGAAGATGCAACTGTGTGAGCTTAATTTTATCTCCCCTGTTTCAAGCAGGATTCCAACCAAGCATGGTGGTATGGTCAAGATTTAACTGAGAATTCTCAAGGTCTTGCATCAGCTCTGATGGGATCGATCTTGAGACTGTAGCACTGAAATTGCCTTGCCCTGAATGTTCCTCAAAAAGGTTGGAATTAACTCAGCTTGCATTATGGTTCATATTTTTCACAACCTGCCCCCAGAATGATTTACAAGAATTGACAATTACTGATTGTGAAAATAAATGTTGATTCGTAAAATTTACCTGAGATGTTGTCTGTTATTATTATCAGATATCCCATTGATCATATGCATTATCCTTCAATACAACAGAAACAGATTACTGTTATATTGGTCTTTTTAGGCCCAAAAAAAGGTTTGGTTCTCGAGCAATCCCTTATTGAAATTAAATCAGCTGAGTATTTTATGTGTGTGTCTGGCAGCCATGACTACATTTAATGAAAAATTCATCTAAATATCAAAAACCCAATTCATTTACAGGGGGAAAATTTTTTGATTAAATGTTTCCTAATTATACTTATTTCAATGGCAATCTTGTCCAGAGAAGGAAAATCCACCAGCATCATACAAGGAATTGAACCCACCCTCGTTGAAACATTTTTAGCTCAACTTTGGCGAAGTCAAATTTGAGCTTATGCCATGGCCGTCTGTCCGTCAACAATTCAATACGGCTCGAGCTAGAGGCCGCATTTATGAACCGATCTTTACAAAACTTCTTGGGTACCTTTGTTATGACCGTGGGACGAGAACAAGTGTTTTTGGGTCCGATCCGAAATTCAAGTTGGCCGCTGGCAGCCATTTTGTACAAAATTAGGTGCAATCAGTTTTTTGCACAGAACTTCCATATGAAAGCACTGATTTGAATAATTTTTTGTATGAATGTTTAGTACCATGGGATATATCACATATAATACAGGTTTTTTTCTAGTGCGTAAATTATGCAAATTAGACTAACTTTGATGTTTTTTGGTGTTACTTTCAGCACTATAAGTGCAAATGCCAATACAGCTCGGGCTAGAGACCGTATTTATGAACTGATCTTTACCAAACTTCTTGAGTACCTTTGGTATCACCGTATAATACAGGTTTTTTTCTCGTGCAGAAATTATGCAAATTATATGAACTTTGATTTTTTCAGTGCTACTTACACACAGTAAGTTCACATGTCAATACGGCTCGGGCTAGAGTCTGTATTTATGAACCGATCTTCACAAAACGTCTTGGGTACCTTTGTTATCACCTTGGGACGAGAACGAGTGTTTCTGGGTGCGGTCCAAAATTCAAGATGGCTGCCAGTGGCCATTTTGTACCAAAATTAGGTCTAATAAGTTTTTTGTACACAACTTCTATATGGCTCAGGCTAGAGGCCGTATTTATGAACCGATCTTTACCAAACTTCTTGGGTACCTTTGTTATCACCGTGGGATGAGAACGAGTGTTTTGGGGTGTGGTCCAAAATTCAAGATGGCCACCAGCAGCCATTTTGTACCAAAATTAGTGCAATCAGTCTTTTGTACAGAACTTCTGTATGAAAGTTCTGATTTGAATAAATTTTTGTATGAATGTTTAGTAACATGGAATACATCACATATGGTACGGGTTTTTTTTCTCATGCAGAAATTATGCAAATTAGATGAACTTTGATTTATTCAGTGCTACTTATACACTGTAAGTGCACATGTCAATACGGCTCGGGCTAGAGATTGTATTTATGAACCGATCTTCACAAAACCTCTTGGGTACCTTTGTTATCACCTTGGGACGAGAACGAGTGTTTCTGGGTGCGGTCCAAAATTCAAGATGGCTGCCAGTGGCCATTTTGTACCGAAATTAGGTCCAATCAGTTTTTTGTCACAACTTCTATACAGCTCGTATTTATGAACTGATCTTCACGAAACTTCTTGGGTCCGTTTGTTTTCACCTTGGGACAGGAACGAGTGTGTTTTGGGTTGCCTTTGTTATCACTGTGCTATGAGAACAAATATTTTGGGGTTCAGTCAGACCCACTCTGGGACTCAAAGATTTCTTTTCTAGTTTAGCATCTGACTGTCACCCACCTTTACAATACTTTACCTATACATTTGTTACAGGCTACAGTCAGTATTTATGTACAGACCGTTTCAATACTTTATATGTACCTTTGTTTTCAGATCATTACCTAGATGTTTGTCATTGCTGTGTCACATACTATACATGTACACGTCTTAACAAGTTGAGCTACAGTGTCATTGACACTTTCATTTTAGCTCACCTGACTGAAAGTCAGGGGGAGCTTAAGTGATCACTTTCTGTCCAACGGCCAACCATCGTCCAACCATCGTCTTTCCACCCAGCATAAGCGTTACATTATTGACTTCTCATAAGCCACTGTCCCGAATTGATTCAAATTTAATATGCATGGTCCTTATCATCTGTCAATTCAAGTTTATTCTAATAAAGTTGCCACACTCCATATGGAGGGGGTGGGGGAAAATGCTCCAAATTTTTTTTAAAATCTTCTCATGAACCAGTGGGTACAATGACTTGATATTTGGTTTGGAGCTTCCTTTTGAGGGATGGAATCAAATTTGTTCAAACAAAGTTTGTGGAGTAATATTTGCCTTTGTTGGAGCTTCCTTTTGAGGGGTGAAATCAAATTTGTTCAAACGAAGTTCGTGGAGCAATATTTGCCTTTGTAATGGGAGGGGCAATATTTTTAGCCCTGCCCAAAATTTCTGTTTTCTGATCCGATGGTCCGATGTGAACCAAATTTGGTGTCTGGTGTTATTGAGTCATAAGTACTGGGTTCATGCAAAAAAATTCTTAAAATAGAAATATTTTCAAACGCCCATATTTCCCTAACCACACGGAACAAAGAACTGTTATTTGGTATGCAGCATCAGCAGGACCAGTAGAATGGGATGGTAAAAAAATTGCCATCAGTTGTGTCAGGGGGTTCTATAGGGGCAGTGGTTGGTGGGGGGTGGGGGGCACATCGGAAAAATGCAGAGTCATAATATTTGCAAAAAAAAATTAAAATTTCTTTTCCAGAACCACTGATCAGAATCTGTTGATATTTGGTATACAGAATCCATAGTTGGGGGCGGGGGCTGGGGGGGGGGGGTAGGGGGGAGAGGGGGGACCAGATACATGTGTGTTCAAATTAAGCCCCACAGTTCACATTTGTGCTCAGTACAGGATCCTGAATCTTAACTTAAACCAATATGGGGAATAAGCTTTAAAAACCTTCTTCAGAACCACTAGTCAGAATCCTTTAATATTTGGTATACATCTTTGTTATGAAGGTCAGATTCAAGTTTGTTCAAATCAAGTCACTCACTTAATATCTGGACTTCCAATGGGGGCCCAGATCCACCAGTCAGAAACTTTTGATAGTTGGTATTCAACATCTCGGAAGGGGGGGGGGTGGTGGAGAGGGGGCCCGAATTCTAGCTTAGTGCAATATGTGGAAATTTCTTTAAAAATCTTCTTCAGATCCACCAGTCAGAAGCCTCATATATATTTGGTATACATCATCTCTAGGAGGGGGGGGTCAAATTCAAGTTTGTTAAAATTGATGTCGTAAGTTAATATCTGGGCTTTATATTGGAGCCCAAAGTTTAACTTCATGCGATATGAGGAAATTTCTTTAAAAATCTTCTTCACATCCACCACTCAGAATTCTTTCATATTTGGTATACAACATCTCTAGGGTGATCAGATTCAAGTTTGTTCAAATTGGGGCCCTCAGTTAATATTTGGGCTTTATATTGGACCCCAAAGTTTAACTTAGTGCAATATGAGGAAATTTCTTTACAAGATCCACCAACCAGAATCCTTTCATATTTGGTATACAACATCTTTAAGAGGGGGTGGGGGGCAGATTCAAGTTTGTTCAAATCAAGTCTCTGGGTTAATGTTTGGGCGCCTTATGGCAGTCGGAATTTTAACTTAGTGTAATATGTGGGAATTTCTTCAAAAATCTTCAGATTCACCAGTCAAACAGAATCGTTTCATATTTGGTTTAAAACATCTCTAGGTGGGTCAGATTCAAGTTTGTTCAAATCGGGTCCTTCAGTTAATATTTGGACTCGGAATGGTAGCCCAAATTTTAACTTAGTGCATTATGAGAAGATTTATTTAAAAATCATCTTCAGATCCACAAGTCAGAATTCTTTCATATTTGGTATATAACATCTCTTGGGGGATCAGATCAGATTTATTCAATTCGGCTTAATATTTGGGCTCTCTATTGGTAGGGGGTGGGGGGAGGGGTGGATTAGGTTAGTTTCAAGTTTTTTCAAATCCATTCTTTAGTGTTTTTTCCATAAAATTTGCCTTTCAAGCTGCAGTGACATAATAACCCTTGGATGCTTTGCATGCAAGTGCATGTCTACAGCTGATAGAATTGGAAGCAGTCATGAAGACCTATGATAACAATCATCAGACATGGACACCAGAGTTATGAATAATTTTGTTGCTCGGTGGTTCTCTCCGGGTACTCCGGCTTCCTCCACCCGTAAAACTGTCACCGACATGATATGACCCTGGCTGTTAATGTGTCATGAAAAATTTCATGGCTTCATTCCTATGTAGTGTTAATGAACCATGACTAACTGAATGTGACCCAAAATACTTCTTTGAATCACTCTGTCGTGTGAATGATTAAGGCCCCTTGGGCCTCTTGTTTGGCTTGCAGTGTCTTCCAAAATTGGTCTGAAATTGTGAGACTTAAAAATCTAACCTTTTTAAATTGATGTATATTTGTTTGCATTTGTTTGAAACAAGACATAATTAAAATACAGTGTTTGTGTATTATAATTGTTTTGTAAATGTCCAATGTTCTGTGTTCTGAAAAATATGTAGATGGTATTTATGTTCGAAAAAGGTGAATAAATATAACTCAACACAAATACTTCTGATATTTCTTTAACAAATGACAAAAAATAAAAAAAATTAAATTTAAAGCCTCCCTCCCTCATTGGTTTGAAAAATTACTTGCTCGAGAACTAAATGTATATTTTTATTTGACTGTGAGCACTGGAATCTCAATTAATGGTAATCTTGGGTATTTGTATATTTTTGTTGCATAAATTGAGCTTTTTATCCAGTGTAATCATATAACTGTAATCATATCTGTACTCTCAGATTCTAAATTATTTGTGGACAGAAAATTGATCTGCGCACCTCTCACACACACCCTCCATGGGAACCCCAGAAAGTGAAGCAGTGCTTGTTTACTGTGATAAACAAGCTCTGTTTTGCTGGAAAAATTGATTGGGGTGGAAGTCCTCTAAAATGGTGAACATGGGTATAAAAGATACACAGCTTGACTTTATCTCCATGTTGTGGTCACGATTAGCCATTGTGCAGAAATATATGACCTTAAGCACCAATAATTGATTCTTGCAGCAGGAGTTCATGAGAATCAAAACTGATTCTCATGAATTGGGTCAAATTTTAAGGCCTGTGGTTGAAGTAGAAAAAATAGACCAAACTAGTTGAAGGTAGAATGCACTTGCCAGAGGGTTCTAAATTAGTCTGCATTTGCAGATTATGTTTTAATGCCTGTGTATTGACACATTTGCTTGCTCTAGAATTTTTTAAATCTTCATGTCATCTCTCGGAATTTGATGCTATTATAGGCTGTTTGTTTACCCACTTTTCATGTAAATATCGGAATGGCGCAAATAAACCCATGCTCCGGTATCCTGATATTTTGGGATGTGAGCACATGGCTAATTAATGTGAATGTTGACACTCTTGTCTTCAGCCAATCAACAAGCGAGGCCTATTGGTTTTTGAGAAGTAATAGAGCATGATGTCTTCCACGCTATTGGACTTGCTTGAGGAAGACCCCGATCTTGACAAAAGTGATAAAATATACAAAGTTCAGCCCATGCTTGATATTATTCTGCCACGGTTTCGCCATTACTCCCAACCAAAACAACATTTGAGTCTTGAAGGGATGACTACGACAAAATATTGGCTATCTATAAAGCAATACATAAAGGACAAACCTATAAAGTGGGGTATAAAATCATTCCTTTTATGTGAATCGGACGCAGGATACATCATTGACTCTGAAATATATACTGGGAAAAGTAAAGCACAAGAAATTCCTGGACTTGTTGCAACAGATAATATTGCTGCATGCCTTGTGACAGCAGGTGACATTATGCACAAAAATCATATACTTGATATGGACAGATTTTATAATTCTATTATACTGTTCCATCACTTATATAAGCAAATGTGTGTTATGGCCGTGGGAACTGCTACGTCTAACTGTAGGCACTTTCCTCTGCCAGTGCGGAAAATAGGGAAAAATCTTGAGGGTATTCGCACCCGAACAAACTAATAACACTATAGGTGGCTGCATCGACTGTTCATAAAGTTTTGTGCATGGGCATGCTACAATGCCTATATATTAATGAATTATTTCAACCCACACAAGTAGCAAGGCAAACATTAACGTAGCTTTCAAACATTGATGGAGCAACTGATTCTGCAATTTGTAGAAGATGTCATAGCCAAAAAGTATCACGATTTGTGGGAGGGACAAATTGATGTCCGTCTGTAGAATGTAGGCCTTCATGTGTATATAAATCCAATAAGTTTGCAAAGGACAATCCAAATACTGCAGCAAAAGACATACCCTACAAGTACAAGAACGTGAATACTATGTTCTGGTGTGGCTACTGTCGCCGGTACCTCTGCATCCAAGAAGGGTCAACATGTTGGCGTGACTGGCATGTGAAAGTGGAATATTGATATTGGAATATTGGAAGATAAATGACTAGAAAGGTATAAATGTATGACTAAACACTAAATATGTTATTAAAAGTTGATATATTTTACTGAATGAAACCCTATATCTGAAATGTGCACCCACTACTAATATTCCCGATATGGAGCCTAGAGACATAGGTATATATCCCCCAGGACGTCAGGGTTCAAAGGGTTAAGATCCTTTCACGAAAATAGGTGACTAATTTTGACTTTGTAATAACGATCAAGTACAAAAATTTTAAAAGTCACTTCCCATTTTGTGGAGGTTCTGTAAATCAACTCAAGATGTTGTCTATTGCAGAATCAACTATAGTAGCTTTGATTTAGTCAGATGATTTACAGCTAATATTAATTCATTTTCAAAAAAGATATTAAGATTTTTCATTCCCACAAGATGGTTGACAATAAGGAATTGATTGTGCATATTTGGTTGGGATTTGGGCAAAGGTGGTAGAGAGAAAGTTATGGACACAGGGTTGCGCACGATACACTTTTGACCCCTGTCAGTCCGGTTCGGTCTGAATTTTAAGTCTTTGACCTCTCTCCTTGAGAATAACAATTTTGAATGTTTTTTCAAGGAAAACCTCTTCGAAAAATTGTTCAAATCAGTTTTTTGCAAGAACACAGATTAATAAAGAGCAAGGCATATTGTGTAGGTGTAGTAGGTATAGAAAGAAATCATATTTGGTAGATTTCGTTATCATTCACTCCCCCCCCCTCCTTGCTTTCTGCATAGTGTTATCTCCTCTTCAGATAAATGGGTATATTTTTATTGGACACATTGAAGTTTTGAAAGTAAAGTAAGTTAATCTTTTTAATATACCACCTATTTCTAAACAACTATTGGTGGTTTAAAAGATATTATATATAATTGAGGAGGAGAAGGAGGATCAAAATCGGACAAGGCTACGGACGGGCAATAGTAATACACTTGCTACATGATTTTATCTGATGCCACTGATGGTCATAATGGTGGCCATTGACTGTCTATATTTTTCTATTTGTCTCAAACATTTTGAACAAAGGCCGAATGTGAGAATGTCATTATTAGTTTTTTTCAGGGAAGCCGAATGATGGATTACAAAACATTTTTGAACGAGAATGGACAGTTGATGTTGCCAAAAATTTTAAATACTCAGGCCTGTGTTATCAGAATATGAATACTCACCTGTTTATGTATCTCATTTCAGGTTAGGTAAAATAAAAGAATGGGTAGATACCAATGACCCTGGTGCCCTGGTTATACCATTTAGTGGAGCTTTTGAGTTAGACTACATTGAAATGTCACCTGAAGAGAGAGAAAAATTTGTAAAGGACTCTGGTGCACAAAGGTTTGATTTGATTTTCACATTGCAGAGAAAGAATTTAACCTTCTGCACACTTAATTCGAAATATGGGAGTGCAGTCAGTCAGTGATTAGAGTTTCAGACTTCAAATCAAGAGGTCCATGTTTTGATTCTGACCAGGAGAAATTGCATTGTATCCTTGGGAATGGCACTTATTCCCAATTGCCCACATGGATGCAAGGTGGCACTGTGTACTAAGGCATACTACACGTTGATGGTGCATTTGCCTTCAACCAGTGCTAACCCTGCTTGTGCAGAGTTAGTACATTGAGGAGTCTGACAGTTGCCCACCAATGCTAGGTGGCTCTCTCTGGGTACACTGGCTTCCTCCACCCCTAAAATTGTCTGACACTAAGAGATCCTGGCTGTTGAAAGTGTTGTTAAACCCCAATAAATAAATACTTTGAAATATCAAAATTTCAGATTGCATATTTTTCACATTATGTAATAAGGAATTGAACCAATTTAGTCTTGTTTGACAGAGAAATGATTTACCCCTTAAAAGATCATTATTTTTACATTCATGTTCCAAGAGTTAATTTGGAAAAAATATTGGTAGCCAGCCTGGGCAAATAGGAGATAAGAAAATATGGAAAAAAGGTTATCCTAACTTTTTCACGCAACCTTCTTTTCAGGAAACTCCTTTTCTGACTTCTCTCAAGCATAAGAAAGGTAAATTAATAAGTGGCATCCACGTCATTGTATATTCTAAATTGAATAACTGGGAGCATGGTGGCTGGTGGGTTACATCATTAAACTTGAAACCGAAATGTCAACAGTTTGATCTTGACCCTCAATGTCTGCACTGTATCCTTGGGGAAGACACTTCATCTAAATTGCCCACATAGGGGTGGGGGGAGGGAGGGGCGGTGTGGAAGTGGGGGCACTGTGTACGAAAATGTACTGCATATATTGCCTTCAAGTGCTGCTCACTCTGCTTGTGTTGGATTAATGTTGGAAACTCTGACAGTTGCTTGTAGCTGCTAGGGCCATTGCGACTATCAGTTTTCTTAGTCGTCTAATTACCAGCCTTAATTGATGGTTAGTCGATTAATAGTTGTTTTCCATAAATTCAATAAATGATCTCTGGTGTACATAGAAAACAAATTTAAAACTGATGATGTTTGAATGAGTACACTTCTGCGTTGAGTTAAAATGGAAGCACTAAAATATCTCCCAATTGATCTGAAGAATGTAAATAGAAGAACATTTGTACAAATGTTTCATTTCTATAACTAATTTCCAGAAATTTCGAACATAAGCCTCCCTCCATTTCTTCACAAGTTACAATTCAGTACTATAAGTGAACTGACTATTGTGGGTCTTGTGAAAATTTTCTCACTTTCATGGTTGGGATTGTTCCACTGGGGTCGTTCGAGTGTACAGGACCAAAGATTCTATTTACTCTGCTGTCTGAAATGACTTACCAAACTGCAATTATTCAAAGGTACACCATTTGAATGATACTCTTTAATACTGATTAACAGAGTGCTGGTTAATACTACAGAGAACTGAGATTGATCAAATGACAACGCTCAGTGTTTTTAAAATTACATTGTTGCACAATCATGCAGAAAACAAAGGCCATGTGATATTACAAGTAACTATGGTTAGACATTTCAAAGGCTAATAATCTATCTGTTCATTCACTTCATTACACAGTACAATTTAATCCAGACTTGTACCACATTAAAAATGAATGACAATCAAATAAAAATTGTCATCTACAACAACAATTGATGGTTAGTTGCTTAATTAAATAATCGCGACAGCCCTAGTAGCTGCTCAGTGGTTCTCTCTGGGTAGTCCACCTTCCTCCTTCCGTAAAACTATGATATGGCCCAGGCTGTTGAAAGTGTCATTATGCCCCAATAAACAAACAATGGGATAATTTTGTAAATTGCATATAAATTGCAAATGCCAAACCATTTACCATACCTGTTAATGGCATAATAGGTTGTTGAGTAAATTCAGATTAATGGAATAAAAAGTCTTTTGAGCTATCAAAAAGTTTCACTCATAACCACTGAATTCTCTGTGTTAGACTTCTGTCGGAAGTACAAACCATTTAAACATTTAATCTATTAAATTTAAGGAATAGACATTAGTTTTGTTTTGAAGAAATGTGTTCAGTAGATCCAACTTAAAATGTATACTAACCAATAGGGTAATTGATCCACATAATTATCAACATCAGATCATTTAAGGCATTGTTTTAGAAATTACAGTTAAAAGTACATAAATTGAAAATGTTTTGAGATTATGATGTGAAGGGGCTGGTCCATCCAAAATGGTAATTTCTTACTTTATTCAAACAAAGTGTTCTTTTTCTATCAATATTTTCGAGTTATTTTTATAATAATTTACAGTTATGCCTTAAAATGTGGCTCAGTAGGAAGAGGTGCAGACTGCAAACCGCGAGGTCCTTCATTCGAATCCCACCTGCGGCAACCGCATTGTGTCCTTGGGCAAGACACTTCATCTCCATTGCCCACGTGGGGGCACGATGACGCCATGTACTAAGGCGTACTGCACGTCGATGATATGCATGTCTTCAACCAATCTAACCCTGCCTGTGCTGCAGTGCAGAGTTACAATGTTGGGGAGCTGGCAGCTGCTCGTCGTTGCTTGGTGGTTCTCTCCGGGTACTCCGGCTTCCTCCACCCGTAAAACTGTCACGGTCATGATTAGCCATTGTGCATAAATATGTGACCTTAAACATCAATAAATAAATAAATAAATATGTCTTAACAATTCTCTTTTTGTGTCTGTCAGGTTTTGTTTTAATAGAAAATAATTTCAGTCACACTTTAAGTAAAAAATAAGCTTACCAGGGTACTTCAGTTTGCTTAATCCTCTTTGATTTTGTCGCACTTGAGCAAATGATGGATATAAACTAAGTTTGTTTTTTTAACGATAATCTTTATTTTTTCAAACGGATCTTGATAAAAATTTCAAAGGTCGAAAGGGGCTTGCCCCACAGCATCCCTGCATGCCTTTGACGTGCGAAACCATTTCATCTGGATAAAAATTTCTCAGACAGGAAGAGCTATACAAATGAATAACAACGTAATTGAAAGCCAATTAATATAGTTTTCAGACAATCTATATTGAAAGATATTTGTCATACATGTGTATGATTTCAGATATTAAGGTTTCAGGGGACAATTATCCTGACAATTTTGCTGTTGGGCAGATGTCCTGGTTGCATTTTTGAACTATCGATTTCTGTACACATTGCATTGATCTTAATTGATTTTAGTACTCTGAAATTGCAAAAATTGATTTTCCGGTCTCTCAAAACAGGTGAAAAAGTGAGTTTTTGCCACAGTTTTGCAGTCTCTCAAGACAGGTGGTCTCTCAAGACTGGTCCATTATGGAGTGAAATCAGTCGGTGCCTGGCCAAAGTGGTCTCTCAAGACAGGTGGTCTCTTAATAGTTCTTTTGCTTCGCTTTCCTTTTTATTAGCCCGACTGTTTACAGTCAGGGCAATAGTCATGACTTTCATCCATCCATCTGTCCATCTGTTAACATTTAGAGTTTTGGTTAAAGTTTGTGATCAAAGTATTTTAGTGAAGGATAAAGTTTTTTTTTTCTTTTTAATTAATATTAATTACTATTTATTGTATCATTCTCATTATGTTTCATGTTATTTTGGGAAATATTTAACCTCTTTTTGCAGTCAATCAAACTTAGAACTTCCAGGTTGAAGTTGCTGGTTAAAGTTTTTTGTTTACAAAGTTACACCTTTAATTCTTCCAACAGTTTAGTGGAATGTCACTGTGTCTCATTGGGGACAATATCTACAGTCTACTGAATCTTTCTATAGAGATTTTTAGCCCGACTGTTTACAGTGAGGGCTATAGTCATGACTTTTGTCCGTCCGTCCATCCATCCATCCGTATGTCCATCTGTTAACATTTAGAGTTTTGGTTAAAGTTTTTTACTGACGGTTCAAGTGGGTTTTTTTTTTCCCTGTTTAGTTAACATTTGGAGTTTTGGTTAAAGTTTGTGGTTAAAGTTTTTTTTATTCAACCTTCAGGTACAGGCTAAACCCTGTAGATCTTGTCTGATCATCACGAAATTTCATATGCAGGTTTTGGGTCATATCTAGATGAGAACGCCCCCTTTTGGTCGTGATCGATCAACCGGTATGTCCGCCCGAGCCCAAAACCCGAAAACCATTAGCACAGTCTACAGGTCGTATTTATGAAGGGATTTCATTGTAACTTGGTAGGATGCCTCTGTATAATGCCTAGATGAGAACATCCCTTTCTGGGCATGATCTGTCAACCGTGATGGCTGCCCAAGCCCGAAACCCAAAAACTTTTAGCACAGTCTGCAGGTCATGTTTAATATGGAGGGATTTCATTGTAACTTGCTACGATAACTCCGTATGATGTCTAGATGAAAATTTCCCCATTTGGGCGTGATCTGTCAACCATGATGACTGACCGAGCCCAAAACCCGAAAACCTTTAGCACAGTCTACAGGTCATATTTATGAAGGGCTTTCATTGTATCTTGATAGGTTGACTTCATATTATGTCTAGATGAGAAAGTCCCCTTTTGGACGTGATTGGGCAACTGTGACGGCTACAGGGGCCTGAAGCCCAAAAGCATTTAGTACAGTCTACAGGTAATATTTATGAAGGGATTTCATTGTAACTTGGTAGGATGACTCCAAATAATGTCTAGATGAGAACGTCCCATTTTGATCTCGATCATTCAGCCTTGATGGCTGCCCGAGCCCAAAAACCTTTAGCATAGTCTATAGGTCGTATTTATGGCAGGATTTCATTGTAACTTGTTAGGTTGACTCCATATAATGCCTAGATGATGACATCACCTTTTGATCGTGGTTGGTCAACTGTGATGGCTACAGGCACCCGAAGCCCGAAAATCTTGAGCACAGTCTGCAGGTCATATTTATGAAAGGATTTCACTGTGACTTCATAGGAGCACTCCAGATGATGCCCAGATGAGAATGTCCCCTTTTGGTTGCGATTATTCAACCATGATGGCTGCCCGAGCCCGAAGCCTGAAAGCCTTTAGCACAGTCTTCAGGCCATATTTATGAAAGGATTTCATTGTAACTTGGTAGATTGACTTCATATAATGTCTAGATGAGAACAGCCCCTTTTGGACACGATTGGGCAACTGTGACGGCTACAGGGGCCTGAAGCCTGAAAACCTTTAACACACTCTACAGGTCATATTTATGAAGGGATTTTATTGTAACTTGTTAGGTTGACTCCATATAATGCCTAGATGATAACATCCTCTTTTGGTCGCGATCATTCAGCCTTGATGGCTGCCTGAGCCCAAAAACCTATAGCATAGTCTATAAGTCATATTTATGGAAGGATTTTATTGTAACTTGTTAAGTTGACTCCATATATTGCCTAGATGATGACATCCCCTTTTGTCATGACTGGTCAATTGTGACCGCTACAGGGGCCCGAAGCTCGAAAACCTTGAACACAGTCTACAGGTCATATTTATGAAGGGATTTCATTGTAACTTCGTAAGACCACTCCAGATGATGCTCAGATGAGAATGTCCCCTTTTGGTTGTGCTCATGCAACCATGATGGCTGCCTGAGCCCAAAGCCCGAAAACCTATAGCACAGTCTATAGGTCATAATTATGAAGGGATTTCATTGTAACTTGGTAGGTTGACTTCATATAATGTCTAGATGAAAACATATCCTTTTGGATGCAATTGGGCAACTGTGATGGCTACAGGGGCCCGAAAGCCTTAAGCACGGTCTAGAGGTCATATTTATGAAGGGATTTCAATGTAACTTGGTAGGACTCCAAACAATGTCTAGATGAGAACGTCCCCTTTTGGTCGCGATCATTTAGTCTTGATGGCTGCCCGGGCCCAAAAACCTTTAGCATAGGCTAGAGGTCGTATTTATGGAAGGATTTCATTGTTAGGTTGACTCCATATAATGCCTAGATGATGACACCCCCTTTTGGTTGTGTTTGGTCAACTGTGATTGCTTCAGGGCCCGAAGCCAGAAAACCTTGAGCACAGTCAACAGGTCATATATATGAAGGGGTTTCATTGTATCTTCGTAGGATCACTGCAGATTATGCCCAGATGACAACGCCCACTTTTGGTCGCAATCATTCAACCATGACGGCTTCCCAAGCCAAAAACTACACAGGCTGAAGCCCGAAAACTTTCAGCACAGTCTACAGGCCATATTTATGAAGGGATTTCAATGTAACTTGATAGGATGACTCATTTTGAAATAATTTCACTGTAACTTGGTAACTTTCATTGACATACGTTAACTGTGAGGGCCACATACATTAACTGTGAGGTCATATTAACCCACCCCTCAGCTCTTTAGTACTGTGTACACCTCATATTATTTTTATTAAAAACATAGCATACAGGGAACAGAAATTATCATATTCCCAATTATCACAATTCTTGTCTTATTTCATAATCCTTTCATAAACATTGAACATTATCCTTTTCATCAAACACAACACTCAGACAAGTTAAGCTACAGTATCATTGACACTTTCATTATCCCTTCCCACAAGGGAGGGATATAGCACAGAGCCCGCTCTGTCTATCTGTCAGTCCATCCGTCTGGCCGTCTGTCCATTAACTTTTATTTTTCCATGCTATAACTTGAAAACAATACATCCAACAGATACTGTTTTTTTATGGTTGATTAGTCATCACTAGAGGATGGTTCCTCTCGATAATCAGCATCATTGTCTGTCCATCTATCCATTTGTCTGTCTGTCTGCCGGTCCGTCCATCTGTGAGAAAATTGACGACTAGACGAATTTGCCTGGTTCAAAATTGGTCTGGGTATTCGGCTATAACTCTTACCTATTCCGGAGTACATTGCTGTGTGAATCAAACATGCCCACCATGTTGTTTTGGAAACAGAAGCATCAAAGCAAATTTAAAATTTTCTAGATTTATTTTGGAGAGTTTTATTTGAAATTTAAAATATTGGACACTGTAAATGCGAAGCAAACAAACACTGTCAGTCATCATCATCAAAGCATAACAGTACTGAAGTCATGAACAGGAGTGACACAAATTCACAATGATGCTGACAGTGACTTCAAGTGTTGGGTTTTTTAGCTCACCTGCCTTTCAGTCAGGGGAGCTATAGTGGTCACTCACCGTCCGTCGACCATGAACATGGTGGTTGCGTCTTCTCCAGAACCGATTTAAGTGAAATTTGAGATAATAATTCGTTATATCGCATTTTGATTTTGTTCAAATCAAGTTGCCTCGCCGCTCGAAAGGGCCATGCCCTGAAAGCGTGCTTAAATCTTACAAAATCTTCTTCTCATGAACTAGCAGTAGCAGAGACTAGATATATGTTGTGCAGCTTCTTTTTGAGGTGTAGACTCAGATTTGTTCAAGAGATGTTCGAGGAGCTATATTTGCCATCGTTATGGGAGGAGCTAGAATTTTTACCCCGCCCAAAATTTCTATTTTCCAAACCGAGAGGCTGATTTGAACCAAATTTGATATGAGGGCTTATTGGGTCATAAGTACTTAATTTATGCCCAAAAATTTTTCCTGCTGCCCCATGGGAACCACAGGTGCTAAAAATAGAAAATAGAAAAAAATTTAAAATGCCCATATCTCCAAAACTACACCGCACTGAGAATTCTTATTTGGTGTGAAGCTTCCTTAGGATCAACAGAATGGAATGGTCCAGCTATCGGTTTTATCATAGGGTAATTTATTGAGACTTTGAAAAAGTGCTGAGTCTGCATTTTTTAACACTGGGTAATGGGAAAAACATTTAAGACTACTCTTCTCCCAAACCACTGCTCCAAAAGCTTTCAGATTTCACATATAACATCTTTGGAAGATTGTTTCACATGTTTATTGAAATTAAATCCCTGGGTCCATATTTGGGCTCTCTGTGGGAGCCCAAATGTTTAAATTAGTGCAGTATGAGGAATATTCCGTAAAAATCTTCTTCAGATCTACCAATCAGAATCTTTTGTTATTTGGTATGCAGCAACCTTGGGGGGGGGGGGGGCAGATTTGTTAAAGCCAAATCCAGGGGTTAATATTTTGGTGTACAGTATCCTTAGGGAAGTGAGATGTAAGTTTGTTAAAGCCAAGCTACTGGGTTCATATTTATTTTAACACTGGGGTAACATTACTGTGCGTAATGGGAAAAAACATATAAGACTCTTCTTCTCCCAAACCACTGCTCCAAAAAGCTTTAAAATTTCACATATAACATCTTTGGAAGATTGTTTCACATGTTTATTGAAATCAAATCCCAGAGTTCATATTTGGGCTCTCTATGGGAGCCCAAATGTTTAAATTAGTGCACTATGAGGAATATTCTTTAAAAATCTTCTTCAGATCCACCAATCAGAATCTTTTGATATTTGGTGTGCAGCATGCTTAGGGGGGTGAGATTCAAGTTTGTTCAAGCCAAGTCCCTGGGTTTATATTTCGGCTCTCTGTGGGAGCCCCAATTATAACTTAGTTCAATATGAGTAATATTCTTTAAAAATATTTATCTTCAGATCCAGTAGTCAATCCGAATCTTTTGATATTTGGTATACAGTATCCTTAGGGAGGTGAGATGTAAGATTGTAAAAGCCAAGTCCCTGGGTTCATATTTGGGCTTCCTGTGGGAGCCCGAATTCTACCAAAATTTCTATTTTCCGAACTGAGAGGCCAATTTGAACCAAACTTGATATAAGGGCTTATTGGGTCATAAGTACCTGATTTATGCCAAAAACATTTTTCCTGTCACTCCATGAGAAACGCAGGACCTAAAAATAGAAAAAATTTAAAATGCCCTTATCTCCAAAACTACATGGCACTGAGAATTTGTATTTTGTGTGAAGCTTCCTTAGGAACAGCAGAAAGGAATGGTCCAAAAAAAAGTGCCATCGGTTTTATCATAGCATACTTTTCCAGGACTTTTGAAAAAGTGCTGAGTCAGCATTTTTTAACACTGCGAGTTATGGGAAAAACATTAAAGAATCTTCTTCCCCCATACCACTGCTCCAAATGCTTTCATTTTTCACATATAACATCTTTGGAAGATTAATTCACATGTTTGTTGAAATCAAATCCCAGGGTCCATATTTGGGCTCTCTATGGGAGCCTAAATGTTCAGATTAGTGCAATATGAGGAGTGTTCTTTAAAAACCTTCTTCCGATCCACCAATCAGATTCTTCTGATATTTGGTATGCAGCATCCTTAGGGGGGTGAGATTAAAGTTTGTTCAAGCTAAGTCCCTGGGTTCATATTTGGGCTCCCTGTGGGAGCCCGAATTATAACTTAGTTCAATATGAGGAATATTCTTTAAAAATATTTTTCTTCAGATCCAGTTGTCAGAATCTTTTGATATTTGGTATACAGCATCTTTACGGAGGTGAGATTCAAGTTTGTTCAAGCCAAGTCTATTTCCTAATCAACAGAGCTATGCAGCTGATGATCTAACTTCAGATTTTGTTAACATTTTCAGAAAACACATAACTTTATACTTATAAAGATGAAAAAAGCAGAACTTTTTTCTTGTCACTTTTTCCAAGATTTTAGAAAGAGAATGTTTTATGTACTGCATCTTTAACCCTTTACCTACCACAAGTTGAAGCCAACCGTACAAATTATTTTTCTGAAACATCAGATTCTTTCATTTTTAGCTTGACGAAGTCCAGATAAACTATTGCCATCAGGCGTGCTGAAGTCTGTGAGTCTGTTCACATTTTTTCTGGCACAGGCTATACCCTGTAGTTCTTGTTCGAATATCACGGAATGTCATATGCAGGTTCGAGGGCATTTCGACCCCTTTGGTCGCAATCGGTCAACCATGATGCCTGCAAGAGCCCAAAACCCAAAAACATTTAGCACAGTCTACAGTCGTATTTATGAAGGGATTTCATTGTAACTTGGCAGAATGACTCTATATAATGTCTAGATGAGAACGTCCCCTTTTGGTCGCGATCAATCAACCGTGGCAGCTGCAAGAACCCGAAACCCGAAAACCTTTAGCGTATTCTAGGAGTCATATTTATGAATGGATGACTCAGTACAATGTCTTGATGAGAATGTCTCCTTTTGGTCGTGATCGGCCAACTGTGACAGCTATGAGAGCCGAAAACCTTTAGCACAGTCTACAGGTCGTATGTATGAAGGGATTTAATTGTGACTTGGTAGAATGACTCCATATAATGTTAAGATGGGAACATCCCCTTTTGGTCATGATCAGTCAACCATTACAGCCACGGGGGCCTGAAGCGCAAAACTTGATCACAGTCTACAGGACATATTTATGAAGGGATTTCTGGTCACGATTCGCCATTGTGCATAAGTATGTGACCTTAAACACCAATAAATAAATATGAAGGGATTTTATTGTAACTTCGTAAGTTCGTAGGATGACTCTGTATAATGTCTAGATGAGAACTTCCTTTTTTGGTCTTTTTTGGTCTAGTTCAGTCAACCGTTACCTAGATTCAGGGGCATGTTACCAAGATTCCTTTAGTATAGTCTACAGCTCGCCTTTATAAACAGATTTCATTGCAAATTTGTAGGATGACTCAGTATAATGTCTAGATGAGACATCCTATTTTGGCCTTGATCGGTCAACTGTGACAGCCCCACAGACACATGACCTAGATTTGTTCAGCACGGTCTACAGTTCATATTTATAAAGCAATTTCATTGTATCTTGGAAGGATAACTTGGTATGATGTCTAGATGAGACCGTCATATTTTGGTCATGATCGGTTAGACATAACCGCTGCCTGGTCGTTTGACCTAGATTCCTTTAGCACTGTTTACAGCTTTTTTTTTATGAAGGGATTTCATTGTAACTTGGTAGGATAACTTGGTATGATATCTAGATGAGACTCTCTTATTTTGGTCATGATCGGTCAACTGTGACCGCCGAACCGTCACGTGACCTAGACTATTTTCACAAAGTCTACAAGTTATATTTATGAAGAAATTTCATTTTAACTTGGTAGGATGACTCGTTTTGGAATGATTTTACCATAACTTGGTAACTTTGGTTGACATACGATAACTGTTAGGGCCACATCAATCCAGGTCTTAATTCTTTAGTACAGTCTGCACTCAAATTATTCTTATTGAAATCTTAGCATACAGGGAACAGAAATTAACATATTGTCAATTATCACAATTCTTGTTTTATTTTATTTTCATAATCCTTTCATAAACATTGAACATTATCCTTTTCATCAAGCACTACACACTGTCAAGTTCAGCTACCGTGTCATTGACACTTTCATTTACTTCTAACCATTGCTTATTTGTCCTTATTGGAACAACCTCATCAAGCTTGTTCCATTAATAGGTCATGAAGTATGTTTTGGGGAAGAAAAATGAAAAAATAAAATTTATACAGCAGCAATTTTTGTATATCTCGAGTGCAGATATGGCAGATTCATTAGGTAAACAGTTAACAAAAAATAGAACAGACTATTTTGTGTCTAAGCATTGTCATTGCTCGGACAGTCAGGCTCAATGTGTGACATCACTCTAGTTGGACTCACACTGTGAGAATCCATTTGATCATGTCGTGTTTGACAGAGCTCAAACTTAAACAAACTATACTAGATATAAAGCTCAATTTTTCATGTGCTTATGGGGGCTGTCATTTTTTTCTGGTTAATTGGATGTTCTTATCATTGCATATTATTTTTCAGTCACACAGTTGCTATTTAATTTACCCTTCACCTTATACGAAAGGCAGACAACACTTGCAAACAAAATTCTCGAATAACTATTTTTTTTCATTTTTTGTCAAGCCCCAATGAGCTTGTTCCAATGAGGGGTCATAAGGTATGTTTTTGAGACAAAAAATGAAAAAATAATGGAAATTGAATGGTGATTTTTAGCTCACTTGAGCAAAGCTCAAGGCGAGCTTTACTGATCACTTTCCATCCGTCCGTCCGTCCGTCCGTCCGTCGTCCATGGTTAACTTTACATTATCAACTTCTTCTCATGAACTGCTGGACCAAATTCAACAAAATTTGCTGTGCATGTTCCCGATCTTTTGTCAATTCAAGTTTGTTCAAATCAAGTTGACCCGCCCATTGGTAGGGCCACGCCCAAAAAGTGAGCCTAAATCTTAAAAAATCTTCTTATCATGAACCAGCAGTAACAGAGACTTGATATTAGGTGTGCAGCTTCCTTTTGTGGTGTAGACTCAGATTTGTTCAAGAGAAGTTCTAGGGGCTATATTTGCCATCATTATGTGAGGGGCAAGAATTTTTGCCCCGCCCAAAATTTCTATTTTCCAAACCGAGAGGCTGATTTGAACCAAATTTGATATGAGATTTTATTGGGACATAAGTAGTTAATTTATGCCCAAAAAAATTTTCCTGTCACCCTGTGGGAACCGCAGGAGCTGAAAATAGAAAAAATTTAAAATGCCCATATCTCCGAAACTACACGTCACTGAGAATTTTTATTTGGTGTGAAGCTTCCTAAGGACCAACAGAAGGAAATAGTAAAAAAAAAATTGCTATCGGTTTTATCATAGGGTACTTTTTCGGGGCTTTGAAAAAGTGCTGAGTCAGCATTTTTTAACACTGGGTAATGGGGAAAACATTAAAAAAATCTTCTTCTCCCAAACCACTGGTCAAAAGGCTTTCATATTTCACATATGACATCATTGGAAGATTGATTCACATATTTGTTGAAATCAATTCCATGAATCCATATTTGGGCTCTCTATGGGAGCCCAAATGTTCAAATTAGTGCAATATGAGGAATATTCTTTAAAAATCTTCTTCTTCAGATCCACCAGTCAGTATCTTTTGATATTTGGTATGCAGCATCCTTGGGGAGGGGGGGGGGGGAGATTCAAGTTTGTTCAAGCCAAATCCCTGGGTTCATATTTGGGCTCACTATGGGAGCCCGAATTATAACTTAGTTCAATATGAGGAATTTTCTTTAAAAATCTTCTTCTTCAGATCCACCAATCAGTATCTTTTGATATTTGGTATGCAGCATCCTTTGGGGGTGAGATTCAAGATTGTTCAAGCCAAGTCCCTGGGTTCCTATTTGGGCTCACTGTGGGAGCCCGAATTATAACTTAGTTCAATATGAGGAATTTTCTTTAAAAATCTTCTTCTTCAGATTCAGCAGTCAGAATTTTTTTTATATTTGGTATGCATCATCCTTAGGGCGGTGAGATTCAAGATTGTTCAATCCAAGTCCCTGGGTTCATATTTGGGCTTCCTGTGGGAGCCCGAATTGTACCAAAATTTCTATTTTCCAAACTGAGAGACCAATTTGAACCAAATTTGATATGAGGGCTTATTGGGTCATAATTACCTAATTTATGCCAAAAACATTTTTCCTGTCACCCCATTGGAACTGCAGGAGCTAAAAATAGAAAACATTTAAAATGCCCATATCTCCAAAACTACACGGCACTGAGAATTTTTATTTTGTGTGAAGCTTCCTTAAGAACAGCAGAAAGGAATGGTCAAAAAAAAAATTGCCATCGTTTTTTTTTCATGGGGTACTTTTCCAGGACTTTGAAAAAATGCTGAGTCATTATTTTTTAACACTGTGATTAATGGGGGGAGTGCGGTGGCTCAGTAGGTAGAGGAGCAGGCTGCAAGCCGAGAGGTCCTCGGTTCGAATCCCACCTGTGACAACCGCGTTGTGTCCTTGGGCAAGACACTTCATCTCCATTACCCGCATGGGGGCACGATGACACCGTGTACTAAGGCGTACTGCACGTCGATGGTACGCATGTCTTCAACCTATCTAACCCTGCCTGTGCTGCAGTGCGGAGTTACGATGTTGGGGAGCTAGCAGCTGCTCGTCGTGCTCGGTGGTTCTCTCCGGGTACTCCGGCTTCCTCCACCCGTAAAACTGTCACGGTCATGATTAGCCATTGTGCATAAATATGTGACCTTAAACATCAATAAATAAATAAATAAATAAATAATAAGATTAATGGGAAAAACATTAAAGAATCTCCTTCTCCCATACCACTGCTCCAAAGGCTTTTATACTTCACATATAACATCTTTCGAAGATTCATTCACACGTTTGTTGAAATCAAATCCCTGGGTCCATATTTGGGCTCTCTATGGGAGCCCAAATATTCAGATTAGTGCAATATGAGGAATATTCTTTAAAAATCTTCTTCCAATCCAGCAATCAGAAGCTTTTGATATTTGGTATGCAGCATCTATAAGGGGATGAGATTCAAGTTTGTTCAATTTGAGTCCCCGTCTTAACATTGAGGCTTTCTATGGGTGGGGTGTGGGGGGGGGGGGGGGGGGTGCATGTTAGGTTGAGGTTTGTTCAAATCCATTCCTTAGTGTTTTTCCATAAAATTTGCCTTTCATGACTTCATTCCTTTGTAGTGTTGATGAACCATGTCGAACTGAATGTGACCCCAAATACTTCTTTGAACCACTTTAGCAGGTGAGAGATTAAGGCCACTTGGGGCCTCTTGTTGTGAATAGCGCTGGCTGGTTTTGGATGTTACATTGGGTAAAGGGTTAACAGGCTTCTGCTCTTTTATGTAAATGGAAAATAAGACTTTACCAGAAACTCTGCTTATCAATCACAGAGTTCACAAAATTGTCCAAAAAGAAATGGCTAACTGATAGTGCTGAAACGGTTGGCCAATTTTTTTATCCGGATAACTGTCGACCATAACCGGATATCAACCAGATAACCATTATTTCCAACTGCTAAACTCAAAACTATATAATACCCAGTGAACTCACGTTGAAATGATCGGAAATCACTTGGTGGGGATTCATTCTCATCACACTGATCGCAGTTGTTGGAAGTCCTGTCACTAACAACATTTTCCAGTAAAAAAATAATTAAAATATCCCTTTCTTGATACGGTATGTAGAATAGTAAGATAGGGATATTTTTGTCCGAAAAATGTTGCTAGTGACAGAACTTCAAAAAACTGTTCTCATTTTATAAACAAAGCGAACCAATCTGCATATGCTCGGAAGTAGTTCATACAGCTATGGTAACTTGAAACTTTGAAATGTACCGGAGACGGGTGGATCGAAAGTCGGAACATTTATTGTGGGAACTGAATTTTAATTGTTGATTATCGTTCAATTTACTTCACAAATAACTGAAAGTCTGAAATCAGGAAAAGTCATGCTATCACCCGTTGCAACTTCAACAGAGGCAGGTCAGGCAACTAATGTAATTTGATAATTTCAAAGTTGATTATTCTTGGTCGCTGTCGACTTGAACAGTTACAGCTTCACCATCACCTGTAGTAACCTGTAACGGTAGGTCGGCTTGTAGGTATTCACGCACAAATATCAGTTGATCTACTGTACCCGACTCTAAGCTCGCACGCTTCTTTGTAACAGTGTTTCCTGCGAAAGAAAATTTTCTTTCTAAAGAAACAGATGTCCCCGGTATCCCTAAATATCGGCGACCAAGGGCTGCAACTCTGGGAAATCTGCCATCGTGCATGTGCCACCACTCTGTAGGTGAAATGTTTGGAGACATTCTTGTTTCTATGAAAGCTCGTAATTCATCACAAATGTCAACATCCGAGTCTTGGCTATTACTCACTGCATTATCGTCATAGTAATCTCCCAACAGAAATTTCAATGCCGTATTCGATTTCTCAAGTTTAGAACATTTCACTTTGGGTACAAATTCTCGGATAGTGAGCCCCTCTCGGCCCTCTGTAGATGTAGATGGCATTTCGCCGGGATTATTGCCTGCTTTTGAAGTTCCTCTCGCATCATCACAGTTGTCTCCAGACCCAGTAATCTCTGTCATACTGGAATCCATGGGTGAAGACGTGACTTCAGTCACGGTCTCAGTAGGCACATTCGAAATGGCCGGCTTAACTTTCAATTGATCTTTCATTTCTGACATGATTTGGTCAAACACTTTAATGCGCTCGTTCTCGCTAAAAAATGGCAGACTCTTGTACCTCGGATCCAAAGCTTCTGCGATTATACCTGGATTAACTGAAAACTTATCAGTAGCGTACATCTTTTTCAAGTCTGTTGACACAACTTTCTTGAAATCTTGAACGATCTCTGAATCAGTTGCATTCTCGGTAAGATGGAACTTTAACAATCCGCACACTTCTGGGTGAATCATGCTGAGAGTGGGATATGTTTCTGAACAGAGAACAGTAGTGGCCATTTGCAAGGGCTTCAACACTGATGTTATTACTTCAGTTGTTCTCCAGATATCATCGCTTAATTCCAATACGCGACCGTCGGATTGTGAAGTAATGTTGGGATCCAAAATTACTGCAAGCACAGGTAGGCATTGTTCCAACAGCCATCCAAACATTAAATATGTGGAATTCCACCGAGTGGATACCTCTTGAATTAGACTCTTTTCCTTGATGTCCATTTGCATTTGGTGCTTGTGCAGTTCTGCCATTGCTACGTTCTATTTCTTGAAGTGTGCCACAAGTTTCCGTGCACCACCTCTCGCGCGTGATATAGCTTGAATATCCAAACCCACATTTATACTTAGTTGCAACGTGTGGCCAAAACATCTGTTGTGTGTCATTCCCATTTCATGAATGCACGCAACTACATTCGCTCCATTGTCAGTCATAATTGCTGAAATTCTATTGGATATCTCAAACTCTTGCAATATCTTCTATAACTCTGCTGCCAAATTAACAGCCACATGTCTTTCACTCACCTCCTGTGTGCACAAAACAGAATTGTAAAATTTCCAGTTTGGATCGAGGTAGTGCACTGTCATGGTAATGTAGCTCTCTGATGCACAACTTGTCCAATAGTCAGTTGTTATCACTACAGATGGACAAGATTTCAGCTCTTCGATGATAGACTTCTTAGCACTATCATAAAAAACTTTCAGATAATTTCTAATTGTTGTATGACTTGGTACATTGTAGCTGGGGTTCATTAATTTCACCATGTGCTTGAACCTTTGCCCATTCACAATACTCGGTGTACGAATGTCAACTGCACACCATTGAACGATGGCTTTGGTTATCTTATTCCATTGATTTTTAGGCATCGGCGTCGGTATCTGGAAGTTCAATGTAGACTGAATCCTTCTACTTGTACTGGTACTACTGGGGCTACTACATGTATTTGAATCAGAGATAGAGCTCCGATCAGGCAACGGCAACTGCACAGCAGTGTACTTTTTATGAAGATGCAACTTCATATTAGATGTGGAACCTGAATACACGAATCGTATTTGACACAGTTTACATTCGACTGTCTTTTTGTCATTTTCTTCGATCAATACGAAGTTCTTCCAAATATCCAATTTGCGTTTTTCAGTAGGCTTACTCATTCTTTGAAGTCGGCTCACTATTGATGTAATTTGAAAAATTATCGCAATACTGCCCGTCAGAGTGCTCAGCATACCACCCACTCATAATTGTAAAACATGCTCATCACTCATGATCGGGTCAGCAGACTCAGCACAGGTTGCTTTGAACTTTGATTTAGCCAACGTACATGTTCCCAGTCAAAAGAAATTGACAATGTCATCACTCTTTGATGCGACACCGCTAAAGTGAATGGAAGACGCAATTCAACATTGTGAAATTATATTTGTTTATTTCAATTATTTGTTACTTTCCCAGTTTCCCCCTAAGTCCGATCAGCTGAGTTTACTCAGCGAAACAACTTCAAATAAGTCCTCTATGATCTATTAGATAATAACTGCAATTGTCTTCAGTTGCAGTTTAGCGGGGCGCAAAACGTCGCTGTGATTGTCGGCGATCTTTTGCAGGTATGTACCATTCTCACAGTTTTTTCCCAATTGATTTTCTACTAATAGCAGTTGACCAGTTGGTGGGCTATTCAACCAGTTATGCATGTCAACCGGATATCCGGCTAACCGTTTCAGCACTACTAACAGATGCTTCCAATGGAATATGATTGTAATGTTGACAAAATTGTTCTTTGGTATGATTAATGAAAATAAGTGTCCAACTCTATTTTCATTTACAGTAATTTAGAAAGGATTATAGTGAATGGCTACAAAGCATTACAACTACAGTACTTTTTCACAGCTGGAAAAGATGAAGTGAAAGCCTGGACAATACAGGTATGTTGTATTTTACTAGTAGGAGAACATCCTATTTTGCTTGCAATCGGTCAACTGTGATGGCTTTGCGGGCTCGAAACCAAAAAAATGCTAACTCAGTCTATAGGTCGTGTTTATGAAGAGATTTCATTGTAACTTGAAAGAATGACTATGTATAATGTCTAGATGAGAATGTTCCTATTTTGGTCAGGTTCAGTCTGCTGTGACAGCTGCATTGGGACATTACCTAGATTCCTTTAGCACAGTCTACAGGTTGCATTAATGAAGGGACTTCATTGTAAATTGGTAGGATGACTCGGTATAATGCCTAAATGAGAACGTCTTATTTTGGCCGTGATCGGTCAACTACGATGGCTGCACAGGCATGTGACCTAGATTTGTTTAGCACTGTCTACAGTTCATATTTATGGAGCGATTTCATTGTAACTTGGTAGGATAACTCAGAATGTCCAGATGAGATTGTCCTATTTTGGTCATGATCAGTCAGCCATTACTGCCGCTTGAGCATGTGACCTAGATCCCTTTAGAACTGTATGCAGGTTGTATTTTTATACTAAAACCAATGGCCCAGACTTAGCTGGTGCAAACTCATTGATTTTCAGGGCCAAACACAAATTTTGAACCCCCCCCCCCCCCCCTAATCCCCAAAATTTGCATACAAAACCAAAAATTCAAAGTCCTAACTGGTCCTCCATACTTTTGTTCACTACACATGCGTAGTGACCAGGAAGGTAATGAAATTGGCGCCAACATCATTCTTCTGTTTAGCCAAAAGTCAGCAACATCTGAACTGACATCTGTGCTTTAAAATCTCTTTTCTGAAGATGCCAGACACAAATCATTCATGATTATGGTGGATTCAAGGAACTGAAAGGATGCTGGAAGTGAACTATGGAGGTTTTGGACATTCAGGGCTGTTACTTAAAAATAATTTCGAAAAATTCAAAGGCCCCCCACTAATTTGATTTTTAGCTCAACTTTGACGTAAGTCACATTTGAGCTTATGCCATGGCCAGTCGTCCGTCACCAATTCAATACAGCTCGGGCTAGAGGCCATATTTATGAACCTATCTTTACGAAACTTCTTGGGTACCTTTGTTATCACTGTGGGACGAGAACAAGTGTTTTTGGGTCCGATCCAAAATTCAAGTTGGCCGCTGGCAGCCATTTTGTACAAAATTAGGTGCAATCAGATTTTTGCACAGAACTTCCACATGAAAGCGCTGATTTTAATAATTTTTTGTGTGAATGTTTAGTACCATGGGATACATCACATATAATACAGGTTTTTTCTCGTGCAGAAATTATGCAAAATAGATGAACTTTGATTTTTTCAGTGCTACTTACACACAGTAAGTACACATGTCAATACGGCTCAGGCTAGAGTCTGTATTTATGAACCAATCTTCACGAAACGTCTTGGGTACCTTTGTTATCACCTTAGGATGAGAACAAGTGTTTCTGGGTGGGGTTCAAAATTCAAGATGGCCACCAGCAGCCATTTTGTACCAAAATTAGTGCAATCAGTTTTTTGTACAGAACTTCTGTATAAAAGTTCTGATTTGAATAAATTTTTGTATGTACGTTTAATAACATGGAATACATCACATATAGTACGGGTTTTTTTCTCGTGCAGAAATTATGCAAATTAGATGAACTTTGATTTATTCATTGTTACTTATATACAGTAAGTGAACATGTCATTACGTCTCGGGCTAGAGGCTGTATTTATGAACCGATCATTGATGGCTGCCCAAGCCTGAAACTCAAAAACTTTTAGCACAGTCTGCAGGTCATATTTAATATAGAGGGATTTCATTGTAACTTGGTAGGATGACTCCGTATGATGTCTAGATGCAAACTTCACATTTGGTTGCGATCTGTCAACTGTGACGACTACCCGAGCCCAAAACCTTTAGCACAGTCTACAGGTCATATTTATGGAGGGATTTCATTGTAACTTTGTAGGTTGACTTCATATATTGTCTAGATGAGAACGTCCCCTTTTGGACGTGATTGGGCAACTGTGACGGCTACAGGGGCCCGAAGCCCGAAAACCTTTGGAACAGTCTACAGGTCATATTTATGAAAGGACTTCATTGTAACTTGGTATGGTGACTCCAAATAATGTCTAGATGAGAACGTTCTCTTTTGATCACGATCATTCAGCCTTGATGGCTGCCCGAGCCCAAAAACCTTTAGCATAGTCTATAGGTCATATTTATGGAAGGATTTCATTGTAACTTGTTAGGTTGACATATAATGCCTAGATGATGACATCCCCTTTTGGTCGTGATTGGTCAACTGTGATGGCTACAGGTGCCCGAAGCCCGAAAACCTTGAGCACAGTCTTCAGGTCATATTTATAAAGGGATTTCATTGTAACTTCATAGGATCACTCCAGGTGATGTCCAGGTGAGAATGTCCCCTTTTGGTTGTGATTATTCAACCATGATGGCTGCCCGAGCCTGAATCCAGAAAACCTTTAGCACATTCTTCAGGTCATATTTATGAAGGGATTTCATTGTAACTTGGTAGGTTGACTTCATATAATGTCTAGATGAGAACATCCCCTTTTGGACAAGATTGGGCAACTGTGATAGTTACAGGGGCTCGAAGCCCAAAAACCTTTAGCACAGTCTACAGGTCATATTTATGGAGGGATTTCATTGTACCTTGGTAGGATGACTCCAAATAATGTCTAGATGAGATCTTCCCCTTGTGGTCGCGATCATTCAGCCCTGATGGCTGCCCGAGCCCAAAAACCTTTAGCATAGTCATTAGGACGTATTTATGGACGCATTTCATTGTAACTTGTTAGGTTGACTCCATATAATGTCTAGATGGTGACATCCTCTTTTGATCGTGATTGGTCAACTGTAACAGCTACAGGGGCCCGAAGCCCCAAAACCTTGAGCACAGTCTACAGGTCATATTTATGACGGGATTTCATTGTAACTTCGTAGGATCACTCCAGATGATGCCCAGACGAGAATGTCCCCTTTTGGTTGCGATCATTCAACCATGATGGCTGCCCGAGCCCAAAGCCCGAAAACCTTTAGCACAGTCTACAGGTCATATTTATGAAGGGATTTCATTGTAACTTGGTAGGTTGACTTGATATAATGTCTAGATGAGAACGTCCCCTTTTGGACGCAATTGGGCAACTGTGATGGCTACAGGGGCCCGAAGCCCGAAAACCTTTAGCACGGTCTACAGGTCATATTTATGAAGGGATTTCATTGTAACTTGGTAGGACGACTCCAAATAATGTCTAGATGAGAACGTCCCCTTTTGGTCACGATCATTCAGCCTTGAGGGCTGCCCTAGCCCAAAACCTTTAGCATAGTCTGTAGGTCGAATGTATGGAAGGATTTCATTGTAACTTGTTAGGTTGACTCCATATAATGCCTAGATGATGACATCCCCTTATGGTTGCGATTGGTCAACTGAGATGGCTTCAGGGGCCCGAAGTCCGAAAACCTTGAGCACAGTCTACAGGTCATATATATGAAGGGGTTTCATTGTAACTTCGTAGGATCACTCCAGATTATGCCCAGATGACAATGCCCCCTTTTGGTCACGATCATTCAACTTTGATGGCTTCCCGAACCCAAAACTCAAAAAACTTTAGTACAGACTACAGGTCGTATTTGTGAAGGGATTTCATTGTAACTTAGTAGAATGACTCAGTATAATGTCGAGATGAGGACGTCCGCGTTTAGTTGCAATCCATCTACCATCATGGCTTCACAGGCCTGAAGCCTGAAAACCTTTAGCACAGTCTACAGACCATATTTATGATGGGATTTCTATGTAACTTGATAGGATGACTCGTTTTGGAATAATTTCACTGTAACTTGGTAACTTTCGTTGACATATGTTAACTGTGAGGGCCACATACATTAATTGTGAGGTCATATTAACCCACCCCTCAGCTCTTTAGTACAATGTACACCTCATATTATTTTTATTAAAAACATAGCATACAGGGAATAGAAATTAACATATTCCCAATTATCACAATTCTTGTCTTATTTCATAATCCTTTCATAAACATTGAACATTATCCTTTTCATCAATCACAACACACAGACAAGTTAAGCTACAGTGTCATTGACACTTTCATTTAGTGTTTGTCCACTCATAGGCTCTATTGGGACTCTCTTGGGCTCATGAGGTTCCCTTTGGGAACTTAGGCTTTTTCCAAAAAAAAATTCAGAAATTTTTTTTTCAATTTTAAATTATTCTTTCAAAACGATTTCGATTGCCTTATATATCTTGTATCCTTAATATGTATACATTGTTTGATTGTTTAGGAGTGCAGTAGACTTTGTGTTTGGCTTGAATATTATTATGAAATATTTTTGCTCCAAATGTAAGGCAAGGAAATCTGCCTCGGATTTACACGCTTGCTGTCTTGCTTATAGTCGCTGCACTCCTTCAGATACTTGTGCTACTTGTGTAGTTTGTGATGTCAAACGTTGGAGATGGGTGTCGCATTATATGCGCAGTGAAGTTCCCAATGCCGGAACTATCACCGCAGGCGAACTAGTTTTTCAGTCTCTTTTTTCAGAGGAACAAGAATATGGTGATGGTATAGCAACACCCATCCAAAATATGCTGCCGTCGTCGCGCTCAGATGAGCAAACAGAGCTGCAAAGGTGCTCATGAATATCAAACAAGGAATAAGGCTTGTTATTCCATTACAAGCAGCTAGCTCGGCCGGTGAAGCGGTAACCCTGCCAATGGAGGCCCGTAGCATCGGATAAGTCCATAGCGGTCGAGGAGAGTGTAGATTTGGGTAGAGTGAGCACCTCAAAATCAAAAGCTTATCCAGCGACGACGGCAAAGGGGAAGAAGCTAGCAAGTTTCTCAATGGGACGTTCGGCGAGATCTGGGGTCAGATCGCGAGCTGGAGAGCCCTCTCTGTCCTGTCAACAGTCGACTGTTGCGGTCGCGAGAAACTGAAACTGAGTCGGAGCTACTGTTCTCGTTGGCCGATCGAGGCGCTCCATCCACACTGCAGCCGGGGTCGGCGGCAGTTATGGCTTCTTCCACATCGAGTACCAAGCACATTAGACCGCTTTCTAGCTGTCCGACTTTGGACATTAAAGCTGTTCCGCGAAGATGCTCCCAGTCTTCCCCTCCGATTTCGGGTCATCCGGTAGCTAGTACTTCGAGACGTGATTATGCGGAGCATTCGAGACGTCCGGCGAAAAGATCTGGGACAGATCGCCATCCCGCGAACACCATGCAGCAAAGAAACATAAGACCGCGGCTCCGCATGCCTCAGTAACAGACTTGCTGTCACAAATTGTGCTGCTTCCCAGCAAATGAAGGTGCGACCGTCAACAGACTCCGTGAGTGAGTTGTCAGACGGTGCTGGGTCGGTATGGTCATCCGCTCATTCGGAGGGAGCCGACCGAAATTCACAGCTGGACCAAACGGATGATGAAAGAGATGTGGAGGAAGATTCTCCTACCTTACTGGAACAACATATGGAAACGATGAATTTTATTCATAAGTTTTGTCTTGAACTTGTTCCTGCTGGTCAGCAAGCTGCGTCTGCTAGGCAGAGATCGCTATCATCCCTAGATAGGGATACCCAGCGGAGGAAAGAAGACATTCTTTCCTTCCCGGGTCAGTCGGTACATGTGTCGCAGGCCTTCGGCCACATTGATAATGCAATATTTAACCTAGCAAGTTCAAGAAAGAAAAATACTTTCTTATCATCATCTTCTATTCGTATACCGATTCCTGGACCTAGCAAATTAAAAACGGTTGGAAAAGCTGTTCAGAGAGCTCCTCTGCGTCTAGATGATTGGGCTTTTGATTTGGATATCTCGCTACCCGCATCATTCAATGTCCGCTCAGCTGTGATCGACTCTACAATTGATTCTAGTTGGGCAGTTCTGGACACTATGTCATATGCAGATCATATCACCAGGGCTTTGGACCATCGTCTTGTTGGGAAAGAATTTGACGATATTAATTCGTCTCTCGAAGTTCTTTCAAGGGCAGTTATGTATGCCGCACGTCATTCTGCCCTTACAGTGGCAAATATGGAATTGTTAAGACGTGATGGAGCCCTAGCATCGTCTTCATCAGTAGACGGTCGGGTGAAAAGCTCTCTAAGAGTCACTCCGGTTTCTGGACATATGTTGTTTGAGGACAAGTTGTCCTTAGTGTACGAAGAAGCTACCAAGAAAGCTACCATCACTCTTTTGCTGAGGTCAGTTTTCCTACAGCAGTCATATGCTGGTCATGGTAGGCGAGGGCCAGTTTGCAGTCAGCGAAGAAAAGCTCCCCTCCAGGTTCCAGTAAACCCTCATACAGCTATCCAAGGAACCATCAGTATAGCGACTCGGGAAAGGGGAGCAGGTCTTACAGAGACTATTAAGTCATACGCCCCTAAGCCAACGGCACGAGGTGGTTCTCGGGGAGGACATCGTTTCTCCTCCCGAAGGCCTTGCAGGTCATACAGGTGATGGTCTAAACCTCTATTGCTCTCCAGTTTGCGGAAGATTATCAAAATTTTCGAAAAACTGGATGGATATAACGGAAGATCAGTGGGTCAGAAATGTAGTCAGAATGGGTTTTCGGATATCATTCCGTTCAAAGCCCCCACTTACAAGAAGTCCACTTTGGAAGTTCTTCCGGCAAATCCTTTAAAAAGGGAATCTCTTCTTGCGGAAATTCAATCTCTCCTAGTAAAGAAAGCAATAGAGATTGTAGAAAATCCCAACTCGCCGGGATTTTGCAGTCACCTGTTTCCAGATGGCTCATTTTGACTGGTCATAGACTTGAGATGGATAAACAAACTGGTTATCGCTCCAAAGTTCTATATGGAAACCATTCGGTCGATGTGTTACGCTCTGAACCTGGCACCTTGGGTGTTCACTCAGATAATGAACTCTGTAATGTCATACTTCCGAGCTCATTCAGTTGTGGTAACGGCTTATCTGGACGACATTCTTCAGAGATACGGCGACAAAGATGCACTTCAGAACGATGTGCAGAGTCTACTTCAAATAATCCGACGTCACAGTTTCATCGTAAACGAAAAGAAGTCCGATTTAGCTCTGTCCAAGTCCTTCACTCACTTGGGAATGAGCTTCAAGTCTCAATGCAATCTGGTTCACCTTCCGATAACCTGAGCGATGTGGACTCTCAACAAACGAATATTCAGACAGATTTGCTGCCAGTGGGATCGTCCAATGATAGATCTTTTTGCCACGAACCAAAACAATCAACTTCCAACATTCGAGCGTATGCAGTAGACGCTCTGTCGATGTCATGGAACGGAATAATAGGATATGCATATCCTCCAACTCCTCTCATTCAGCAGATTCTGTTAAAGATCAAACAGTCTCACTGCAGAATCTTACTGGTAGCACCTCTTTCATCTCAGAAACCGTGGATCACTTAGATCAGGTGTCTGTTATGGGATATTCCCCGGAAGCTTCCTCCTCTCAAGGACCTTCTGTTTCACGGGAAGTCCCACACAGTGCATCACAACCCAAAGGTCTCAACCTTCATGTATTTCCGTTGTGTGGTCCTTCTTGCATGGAAAACAGCTTACAGGATGAGCAGTGGACGCAATTTCTAACTGTGGGAGGACCTCCTTTTTGCTGAATTTCACAGCAAAGTGGAGAGTTTCCTTTCGTTGGTGTACTGACCAGTCGGTGGATATCCATAATCCATCTATTCCTCAAATTGCCAATTTTCTGGTCTACCTGTTTGACGTGCTCAAACTGCAGCCTGTTACGATTAAGGGCTATAGGTCTATGTTATCAGACACATATTCTCATCACGATAACTTGAGTATTGAATTAGATCCTTCTTTATACAAGCTGGTTAGAAATTTCTCTATCACTAGACCAAGAACTCTCAGATTAATTCCTAAATGGAATTTAGCTTGGGTTCTTTTGAAGCTTTAAGAAGCTCCTTTTGAGCTGTTAGAGGACGTAGAATTCAAATATCTAACATTTTAAATGGCATTTCTCTTAGCCTTTGCTTCTGCCAGAAGAGTTTGTGAACTCCATGCATTATCTGTTGAAGATTCCCATTACCGTAGTGTGGGTAATACTATTACTCTTTCTTCAGAAGTGGGGTTCTTGGCTAAGAATCAGATTCCGGATAGGCGGCCGGAGCCTATTGTCATTAAGGCCTTACCGTCCTCACAACCCTGCTGTTGTGTCCAGTCAGAGCGATGCGCATATATAAACGTTGATCTAGCTTCATTGGAAAAGGAAGAAAACGTTTTTTTCCTTTCACTTATTCCTAACAAAAAAGATATTGCTGTTCATTCAGTCGCTCGATGGATTCAGTTGGCAGTAAAAATTGCATACGAGAATCTATCGGCAGATCAACGTTCTGTCAATAAGATTTCAGCGCCTGAGGTTAGGGCACTGTCTTCTTCTTGGGCTTATTCAAATAGTATTACTATTACTGATTTAATGAAGGCAGCCTACTGGACGTAACCATCTTCATTTACTAAGTTCTACCTTAGAAATTTAGAGTCCTTCTCCGGTGACCTTAGATCCTTGGGTCCTCTTTCTGTCACCCAGAAAGTCGTCCATTAATAATACATCTCAATGATGTCTTAGGCAGTCTGCTTGACACTGATGCCATTCCGCTGCCCTCTTCGTTCTGAAGAATTTAGCTTCAGAACAAGGGAAGGGGGGTGTGGTTTTTCCCTTTTTTATCATCTGGCTTTATAGTGAAAGGCAAGGGAATACCTCCTCCAGTGTCAGTAGTCCAGCTTCGGTGCTGGGTGGTTTTAATGTGTAGCTCGGTGTGAAGCAACAATTATGTCTCATTCATGTATTGCTTTTAAAGTGTAGCTCAGTGTGAAGCATTTGTATATTTCATGTGTCATACGAGCATTAATATACAATCCTCAGACACTTTTAAGTGAATATAAGGCACTCATTCTCCGGAATTCCTTATAATTGGTTTCCTTCACCGAATTAGCATAAAGGGTTATGCTGGTGTTTAAAGGAGAAATTATTGTGTATTACTCCAATATGATTGGTGTTTTGTCATTCCCTTTTTTTATTGGGAAAATGAGAAAGACATATGTAATTCCTTTGTCTTCTATTCTCCTGTAGGAGCTATTCTTTTTTGTGGAGTAATAGAGATATTACAGTCATCTAAGTCCTAGGCCCTCCAGCCTTTTTACAATTCAGCTAAGTCAGGGCCATTGGTTTTATTAAAAAAATATGATAAACTTAAAGTAATTTGTATATTTTTTATACTTACCAATGGCCCAGATGGGGATGGCCCTCCTATAAGTGGGCACTCATACCTCCCCACTAATATATATACATAGCATTTAGCAGGCATAACTAGGAAGAATGATGTTGGCGCCAATTTCGTTACCTTCCTGGTTACTGTGCATGTGCAGTGAACAAAAGTATGGAGGCCCAATTAGGACTTTAAGATTTTGGTTTTGTATGCAAATTTTTGAGGGGTTCAAAATTTGTGTTTGGCCCTGGAAATTAAGGAGTTTGCACCAGCTAAGTCTGAGCCATTGGTAACTATAAAAAATCTACAAATTACTTTAAATTTATCATTTTTATGAAAGGATTTCATTGTAACTTTGTAGGATAACTCAGTATGATATTTGGACGAGACTGTCTTATTTTGGTCGCTATCAGTCAGCCTTGACTGCCGATCTGGCATGTGACCTAGATTCCTTTAACAAAGTTTACGAGTCATATTTATGGAGGGATTTCATTGTAACATGGTAGGATGACTCGCTTTGGAATGATTTTACTGTAACTTGGTAACTTTGGTTGACATTAGTTAATTGTTAGGGCCACATTAACCCAGGCCTCAGTACTTTAGTACAGTCTACACCTCAAATTATTCTTGTTGAAAACATTGCGTGTAAGGTACAGAACTTAACATATTCTCAATTATCACAATTCTTGTCTTATTTCATAATCCTTTCATAAACATTGAGCATTATCCTGTTCATCAAACACTACACACTGTCAAGTTAAGCTACAGTGTCATTGATACTTTCATTTTACCTGACAATCTAATGAAAAGGTGTGACCATGCATTTTTATACACCCGTTTGTAAAAACAGTTGTATTATGTAAATGGTATGTCCGTACATCTGTCTGGCTGTCTGTCCACAAACAATTGGTTTCCCACCGATAACTTCAGTTTGGATTATTTGATTTCAACCAAAATTGGTTGGTGTTTTCCCCAGCTAGTAATACGGGCCAAGTTCGAATATGGGTTCCGTCCAAGTATTTTTACATGAGTTATGCCCCTTTTTCGACTTAGAACCTTCTGTGAACATTTTTGGTTGCTGACCAATAACTGCAGTTTGGATTATTTCATCTCAACCAAAGCTGGTATGTGTATTACCCAGATAGTAATAATACAGGCCAAGTTCAATTATGGGTTCCGTCCATTTATTTTTACATGATGAGTTATGGGTGTTTTCAACTTAGAAATTTCTAAATTTTTCATTACCATCAACATTTGGGTTTCCAGATGATAACTTGAGTTTCGACTCATAGATCAGGACCAAACTTGCTTTCTGCCTCAGTTATATCAAAGTGAAGGTTAAGTTCAGATTGGGGCATGGACCGATGATTTTTACAAGAATTTTGGGGCTTTTCGACTTGGAAATTGCATATTTCCATCAACATTTTTTCAGAACTTTGTTTATGGCTTAACTTGAATAGTTAACGGATTTCAGTTCCTTTGGTATTTGTCTCTATAGCAAGAATGTCTACGTCAAGTTCGATGACCAGCCATATCCGATGAAAATTATGGGAGTGATTGCCCTTTGTTAATAAATATCATGTAATGCTTGTTTATGGATTAACTTAAATATTTGTAACCAAATATCAATTTTTGGGGTATATATCTCTTTGGGAGCAATGTCTACCTTAAGTTTGATGACCACTGTTATCCAATGAAAATTATCAGAGGTTTAGCCCTGCTTGACCTCCCCCCACCCCCCCCCCCCCCACCCCCTCTCCCCGTGTCATTTAGGCAATTGTTCCCAAAATGCATTTTGAAGAATTGGGAGTTATTATATGCAAAAATAAAATTGACTCCTATAATAACCCAACTCCTCCCCCCCCCCCCCCCCCCCCCCCCCCAATATCATTTTGCCAGTTTTTTTTCTTTGCCCCAAAATGCATTTTGAAGGGTTTAGCACTTGGCCGTTTGTTTGATGAAAACAGTGATTATGTAAAATTCAAAAAAGCATAATGGGCGTATGATGCAAAGCCAGGCATAGCTCTTGTGTTATTGAATACATTACAAAAGATTTGTCAAAAACACAGTTGCCTCAACCTTGGAGTCTGTAAATAAACTTACAAACCTAGCCATGTCTTTGTTGCCTTTATACAACTCATATTGGAACCATTGCCGAGTCACAAAAGTGTAATCAGTGGCATAGTCATGTTGAGATTGGGGGAGGGGAACCCCCTCCCCCCTGAACACACACATTTTTGGTTGGGTTGTGTCAACAGTTTGACCTATGTTTTGGTGAAGGTCAGTTGAGCTGGACAATATTTGGGTTTTGAAATACCGTTGATATTTTTTAAAAAATACCCCAATATTTGACAATATCATTTGGCGTTGTAACCTTCTGAAAGGTTTTCGTAATCCCTGTATAGAGTCCTGTTCTGAGGTACCAGCTGAACCACTAGGGCTCACCTAAATGATCAATTGCATATACATCATATAACTGTACAATCATATGGTATATGTATTCTGTAGGCTCGTAGCCACTGTCCCTGTGACAGACTGACTGTCTTGACATAACATTGTCATCCTGATTTGCATATACATTTAGTAAATAGTACTCTAGTCTCCAACTAGCAACCTGTATTTGCCAAGTTGAATTACATGATCACATCAGTTTACACTACTGCATGTATGGCTATTAAATGACCATTAAAATGCTATTAAAAGGGCCATTAAAATCCGACAAAAATGTGATAAAAAACCTATTGAACACTAAGGAAAACCTTTTAATGTTGGATCTTTAATGGCCATTGAAATGGCTTTCCCCCATTAAATCAGCCTTACAATTTAATGGAATATAGGATTTTATTGCCATTAAATTGCATATTAATGACCATTATAACTAATCATAAGAAATAATGGATAAATGTATGATTAATAATGGGCATTAAACAAAACCTATTACATATTTAATGGGCATTAAAGGTCCAAATTAACAGGTCCATTAAATATTTTAATGGTATTTAATTCTTCTAAAATTAATGGCTTATGAATTAATTTAATGGCTTTGAGCGATCTACATATCCATTAATTTAATGGTGTATATAACCCATTAAATGAGAACCCATTAAAGTGACTGCATTGAAACACATTAATACTTACTCATTAAAATTAATGACACAGGGACCATTATATTTCAAACTAATGGTACATAACCCATTATTATCACCCCCATACCCCCACCCCACAACATGGGATTTGAAATTGTTCATCCAGAACTTTAACCCACCTTTCCTCGGGGTTTCCACTATGCTGGCAGAGGATCCCCTCAATAGCCCCATTCCCCTCACTGACTTTCCCCTACCCAAAAGGCACTCATAAGGCTCGGATCAAAGGCTCCCATCAAATGTAGCTAGGGCAACAGAAATCAGTGAGGCTAAACAATGTTTCACCAAGTTGCAATAACCGTGACAATAGCACGACAGGATCTGGTGAGGGGTTAGATGGAATTCCACACAATTTGGGTTGGGCTCAATAGGCACACATTGATAAGCTTTGTGTACACTTTAAGGACAGCCCTTTTATCTTCAACAAGACATATTTCCTCTCTGGTGACTGGATTGTGCAATTCAGATAGAGGAATCCTGAGGCACTGAGGCATGTAATAGGGAATCCAAGGATCCGACAGGCCAAACCATGGTTCACCCCATCTGATCTTTGGATTACCTACTACTGGCACTAACATTTTTATGGTGGAAAGCCTGCTTTCACCAAACATATAGCTTCCAAAAAACAGCCAGGAAATCGTCCAGAAAATGCTGTAACAGCCAAAAATATATCAAAACATTTTTTTATAAAACCATGCATATATGGTTGATATTGAAACCAGCTCAACAAGCCAGTTCCAATTACATCTGTTAATTTGCATGGTTTTATTTAAAATAGCGGCCAACGTATGTTTCCCCCAAAATATGAAATTTAGTATATTTTTATACAACAACCAATGGCCCAGACTAGCTGGTGCTAACTCAAAAATTAATCCAGGGCCAAACACAAATTTTGCCCCCCAATCCCCAAAATTTGCATGCAAAACCGAAAAAATCAAGTCCTGTCTGATCTTTGGATTACCTACTACTGGCGCTAACATTTTTTGTAGTGGAAAGCCTGCTTTCACCAAACATATAGCTTCCAAAAAACAGCCAGGAAATCGTCCAGAAAATGCTGTAACAGCCAAAAATATATCAAAACTTTTTTTTATAAAACCATGCATATATGGTTGATATTGAAACCAGCTCAACAAGCCAGTTCCAATTACATCTGTTAATTTGCATGGTTTTATTTAAAATAGCGGCCAACGTATGTTTCCCCCAAAATATGAAATTTAGTATATTTTTATACAACAACCAATGGCCCAGACTAGCTGGTGCTAACTCAAAAATTAATCCAGGGCCAAACACAAATTTTGCCCCCCAATCCCCAAAATTTGCATGCAAAACCGAAAAAATCAAGTCATGTCTGGTCCTCCACCCTTTTTATACGCCCCTTTATAAAAACGGTCGAATAATGTTATCAGTCTGTCTGTCCGTCTGTCCATAAACAATTTGGTTTCCGTTCATTTAAAGTCGCACGCCTACCGGATCGACATCAAACTTGCAAAAGTTGTTTTTAGTAATAAAATACAGGTCAAGTTCGATATTGGTATTTCTCAGTCCATCTGTTGCAGACATATGGCCCTTTGAAAACACAATTTTTCTAAAAAGATTGGTTTCCATTCATATAAAGCTGAACGGATTGACACCAAATTTTTCAGATGTTGTTTTTAGCAATGAAATACAGGTCAAGTTCAATATTGGTGTTTCTCAGTCCATCTGCTGCAGAGTTATGGCCCTTTGAAAACACAATCTTTTGAAAAAAATTGGTTTTCCTTCATTTAAAGTCGAACGCCTTGACGGATCGACATCAATCTTTCAGATGTTGTTTGTAGCAATAAAATACAGGTCAAGTTCGATATTGGTGTTTCTCAGTCCTTCTGCACCAGAGTTATGGCCCTTTGAAAACACAATTTTTGAAAAAAAATTGGTTTCCGTTCATTTAAAGCCGAATGCCTTGACGGATTGACACCAAATTTTTCATATGTTGTTTTTATACGCCCGTTTGAAAAACGGGACATATTATGTGAATGGTCTCTCCACCTGTCTGTCTGTCCGTCCATGGACACATTTCGTTTCTGGCCAATAACTTAAGTTGTAATGGTTTGAGCTGAGTTAAATTTGGCATGTGGATTTAGTATGACAAAATACAGGATGGGTTCAATTTCCGTTTCCAGTGGCCCATTTGCAGTAGAGTTATGGCCCTTTATTTACGGGAATTTAGACCAACTTCTCATTTCCGGACGATAACTTTAGTTTGCCTTGACCGATTTATTTCAAATTTTCAATTTTTTATTTTTGACCACAAAATACAGCTCAAGTTCACTTTTGACCACAATCGCATATACCTTTCCAGAGTTATTCCCCTTGAATGATTGCAGATTTGTGGATTTTGTGGTTTCCGGATGATAACGTTAGTTTGCCTTGACCGATTTTTTTCAAATTCTCAGATTTTATTTTTGACCACAAAGCACAGCTCATGTTCACCTTTGGCCATAATCGCATGTACCGTTCCATAGTTATTCCCCTTGAATGATTGCGAATTTGTGAATTACGTGGTTTCCGGATGATAACTTTAGTTTGCCTTGACTAATTTGTTTCAAATTCTCAGATTTTGACCACAAAACACAGCTCGAGTTCACTTTCGGCCAGAATCGCTTGTACCTTTCCAGAGTTATTCCTCTTGAATTTGTGCATTTTGTATTTTCCGGATTATAACTTTAGTATGGCCTGACTGATTTTTTATATGCCAGTTGAAAAACTGTCGAATTATGGAATCAGTCTGTCTGTCTGTCTATTTGTCCATCCATTTGTCCATCCGTCGGTCTGTCCGTTCGTCAACATTTGGTTTCCAGATGATAACTTTAGTATTTTTTTTTCAATTGACTCCTAAACTTGGTATGTGGTTTAATCAAAACAAAAGACAGGTCAAGTTCGAATATGGGGTCAGTTCGAACTTCGAAGTTCCTCTGAATTATGGCCCTTGTTGGACATAGAATGCATCAAATATTTGGTTTCCGGATGATAACTTTTATTATTTGTTTTCCGATTGGTTCCAAACTTGGTATGTTGTTTAATCACAACAAAATACAGGTTAAATTTGAATATGGGGTTGGTCCGAACAATTTTCATCCTCGCCCCCATCCTTACCCCAACCCTTCAAAAATGCAAAATGGGCGTATTTATGTCCCGCTAGGTGGTGCTCTTGTTAGATCTGCGCATGCGCATGTCCAGGAAGGAACTGAAATTGATGCCAGCCATCATTCTTTGTTTGTCCCTAAAGTCAGCAACATTCAACTGACATCTGTGCTTTTAAATCTCAGTTTTGAGGATGCCAGACGCAAATCAATGGTAAAATTGGTGGATCCAAGGACATAAATGGATGATGGAAGTGAACAGCGGTGGTTAGGAACATTCAGGTTTGTAACTTTATAATTTTTATCACAATTATTTCATGTTTCCCAATTTTGGGACATGTGCCTGATGTCATCATTCTTGCCAATGATTTATCCACTGTTCGTTAAGTGTTCCTTCCCTATCCTTCCTTGAAGCCCTCCTGTTAAACTCCCAAGCTTTTTGGCTTATTTTTATTGAAATTTTAATGTGTATTACAGAATGTTTATTCTGTATATCCCCATGGTTACATCCTCACTCTAGGAGTTTAAAGTGTATTACAGAATGTTTATTCTGTATATCCCCATGGTTACGTCCTCACCCTGATGTGATCTGGCTCCAGCTTATATTAGCAACCTGGTGGTTCCATATGAGCCCAAACACTCATTAAGATCCTCTGCACACAAGTTGCTTGAGGAAACTACCTGCAACTTTGTCTTATATGGTGGCCGCTCCTTTACCTACAGTGCACCTAGGCTTTTTAATGGACAACCCGTTTCTGTGCGATATACATCTCCGAGTGCTTTTAAATCTGTGCTGAAAACCTATCTTTTTGATAAATCATACTCAGGGTAATTCTGAGTAGCATCGTATGAATGTACAGTCCACAGGCATTGCCACATGTCATAAATATCTTTGTAAAGCGCCATAGAACTTTTTATCATTGTGATATGTGTGCCGTATAAATATTTATTATTATTATTATTATTATTTTATTTATTATTATAGGGGTGTTGGGTCGTTTGGGTCATGCATCTTCTATCCGATGTAAAGTTTTTTCTTCGTTTGAAGATCTTGCTTTACATCTGGTAGCATAAAATCTGTTACTGACTTGGGGCCTTTTTGTTCTGTGCCTGATGTCTTGTTTCTGTTTTTTTCCTTGACGATGTTTACATTGGCAATGTCCTTAAATATATGTAGTATTTAGTTATTATTACTGCAGGATTGTTGTAAGATACATTAATTTATGTTCCGGTAGTGTAGCAATAATGTTTGGAATTTTGTCCACACTTAGGCTCTGTCGGGATACCTTGGGCTCTTCATGTTCCCTTTGGGAATTTGGGCTTTTGTCAAAATTATTTAAAAAAAATTTTTCAATTTAATTTTTAAATTTCGATTTTGATTGTTGATTATTATGTATCTTTATCATATATTTATTGTGGAGTTTGTGGAAGTTCGTTCGACTTTGTTTTGATTATCATGAAAGTTTATTGCTCAAAATGCAAGGCGTGGAAGTCTTCCTCAGATTTACATGTGTGTTGCCTTGCCTGTAGTTGATGTGCTCCTACAATTTCTTGTCCTACGTGTGTTGATTGGGATGGCAAACTTGTATGTGGGTGTCACGGCACATTGTTAGCGATGAGAGGCCAATGCCGGTACTCTCGTCACAAGGTCATTCAAGTTTTTCAATTTCTTTTTCAGAGGAACAAGAACATGGTGATGGTTATGTGACACATACCAAAATTGTGCTATCGTCGTCGCACTCAGATGAGCAAACAGAGCTAGCTGCTAAGGTGCTCTTGAATATTAGGCAAGGGATAAGGCCACTGGGCGGTGGTTTTAATCCTTTGCCAGCAGCTAGCTTGACCGGTGAAGCGGTTACTCTGTCCGTGGGAGCCGTGACACCGGGTATGTCCGTTGCGGTTGAAGGAAGTGTAGTGGGTAGGGTGAGCACCTTAAAAACAAAACAAGCTCACCCAGCAATGACGGAACTAGGGAGGAAGCCAGCAATTTTTTTGTCGGGAGGCTCAGCGAGGTTGGATAAGGCCATGAGCAGGAGAGGTCCTTCTCTAACCCAGCAACATCTGGGGCCAGGTGTTGTTATGAAAAACTTGCGCGAGCCGGAGCATTCGTCCACACCTGCCGCTTGGGACGCTCTGTCTAGACTGCAGCCGGCCTCGGCTACAGTCACGGCTTCTGCTACGATCATTATGCACTCACAACCGCATCCTAGCTACCCGACTTAGGATTTCCAGCCTGCTGCGAGAAGAAGGAACTACTCTTCACCTGTGAAGTTGGACCATCTGGTAGATAAGGAGCCGAGGCCTCGATCATCGGGACGTCCGGAGGAAAGATCCATCTCTGGAACGCCATCCCAGGAGCAGGGCTAAAAAACAGAAGACCGCTGCTCCTCAGGCCTCGATGACGGACTTGCTGTTGCAGATTGCGCAGCTGATCGCAGCATCCCAGCAAGTTCGGGAGCAGCCTCCCTCAGACTCAGAACCTGAGCTGTTGGACGGGGCTGGGTTGATCCAATCGTCTGTTCACACATATGTAATGGACCGAGATTCACAACTGATTCACTCGGATGGTGAAAGGGATAAGGAAGAAGATTACCCTTCCCTTTCGGAGCAACACATGGTTGCGATGGATTTTATCCATCAATACTACCCAGAGTTTGTTCCATCGAATCAGCAAGCTGCGACAACAAGAGAGAAACCACTGGCATCTCTAGACGCAGACTTTATATAGAGGAATGAAGAAGTTCTTTCTTTCCCAGTTCAGTCTAGGCAGGTGTCGCAGGCCTTTGGCCATGTAGACGACGCCATACTTAACCTCTCAAATGCGAGGAAAAAAGGCGTTTTTTTTTTCAACATCTTCCATAAATATACCGTTCCTTGGACCATGTTCATTTTAAACGGTTGGAGAAGATGTGCAGAGAGCTCCACTGGGTTTGGATGAGCAGGCCGAGGATTTAAATATATCCTTACCTGCATCATTCAGTATTCGCTCACATGTAATGGAAACTACAATTTCATTGAATAGAGCGAATTTGTATGCAATGTCCTATGCAGATCACCTTATCAGAGCTATGGTGCAACGCCTCAACGGGAAGGAATTTGAGGACGTGTGTACCTCTCTTAGAGTTCTTTCCAGGGCAATCATGTATGCCACATATAACTCCGCCTTGACAGTGGCTAATCTGGAGTTAATTAGATGTGATGCTGCCCTTGCGTCGTCATCACTTATAGATGACAAGGTGAAAAGCTTTCTCCGGGTCGCTCCAGTCTCCGGACATACTATTTTTGAAGACAAGCTTTCGTTAGTATACGAACAAGCTACTAAGAAAGCATCCAGTGCTCTGCTTTTGAAGTTGGTGTCTCAGCAACCCGCTTCAGCAGACCGGAGTAAGCGAGGGCATTCCAAATCAAAGTCATCAAAAGGTAACTCCTCGCGAGGGTACAAGAAACCCTCATACAATTACTCAGGAGGTCGTCAATATAGCGACTTGGGAAAGAGGCATAAGTCTGATCGGGACTATCGATCAGCCGCCCCTAAGCCGACGGGGCAAGGATATTTACAGGGAGGATGTAGTAAGCCTCGCAAGTCCTACAGGTAATGGTCAAGACCTCTATTGCTTGCCAGTTGGCGGAAGGTTATCAAACTTTGCGAGAAACTGGATAGCAGTCACGGAAGATCAGTGGGTGAGAAGTGTAGTTTCGGACGGCTTACGGCTATCATTCCAAGCGAAACCCCCACTAACGAGATGTCCGCATTGGATAAATCTTCCTATGGATCCTTTCAAAAGAGAGTCTCTCCTAGTGGAGGTACAGGCTCTCTTATTAAAGGAAGCAATAGAGGTCGTCGAGAAGCAAAATTCTCAGAGTTTTTACAGTCACCTGTTCCTCGTACTGAAGCCAGACGACTCATTCCGACCGGTAATAGACTTGAGCTGGATAAAGAAGCTTATCGTGGCTCCAAAGTTCTATATGGAGACCATTCAGTTGGTATGAGTGAGCATTCGAGTGAATGACTATGCGGGAAGCATAGATCTAAAGGACGCTTACTTTCATGTCCTGGTACATCCGGCATTTAGAAAGTACCTGCGTTTCGCCGTACAAGGGAAGGTTTATCAGTTTAGAGCAATGTGCTTTGGTCTGAACCTGGCTCCCTGGGCATTCTCTCGAATAATGAACTCGGTAATGTCATACTTCAGAACGATGTTCAGAGTCTGCTTCTATTACTCCGACATCTCTATTTCATCGTAAACGAGAAGAAGTCGGATCTAGCTCCGTCCAAGTCGTTCACTCACTTGGAAATGAGCTTCGAGACTCACAATAATCTGGTTCGTCTGCCGTTACCCAGAGCGAAATTAGTCAGCTGTTATGCTCGCTTTTGTCTACACTCAGACGCATTAACAGCGAGGGAATTTATGCGACTGATGGGGCTGTGCGGAGCGGCTGCGGATCTTGTTCCGATGGGCCACCAGCACACGCGTCCCCTCCAGATATTATTTCTCAGAAGTGGAGTGTGAAGATGCATTCGCTCGAAACCAGTATTGTTTTAACGGACCTAGTAAAAAAAAAAGGTTCAGATTTGGGCAGGTCTTCAGTGGTTAACTCAGGGAGTTCCGCTGCATCTGCCGGATCCGGCTTTCACAATTATGACTGATGCGAGTCAGATGGGCTGGGGCGCGACCCTAAGTCTTGCAGACTTGAAGTGTCGGGATCTTTGGGACTCGCGGTTCCTAGAGAAGCACATAAACATCAAAGAGATGATGTCAATATGGCTAGCACTTCAACATTGGATTCGCTTAATAGCGAAAGTCCACGTTCAAATTCTGTCAGACAATTTGACAGTAGTTGCTTACCTCAGGAACCAAGGCGGCACTCTTTCGATTCCATTATGCGAATTAACAGAGACGATTCTCCTATACGTCATGAATCATGGCGTTCATCTCTCTCTCTGTCGTATACCGGATCGTCTGAACGTACTAGCAGATTCACTCTCTCAGAAACGTCGCCTGTTGCCATCGGAATGGATTCTCAACAAGCGAATATTCAAACAGATTTGCTACCAGTGGGATCATCCCATGATAGATCTTTTTGTGACACACCTGAACAATCAGTTACCGACATTCATGTCACCATGCCCAGATCATCGAGCATACATAGTAGATGCTCTGTCAATCCCATGGGACGGAATGATAGGATATGCATATCCTCCTTGATTCAGCAGATTCTGTTAAAGATCAAACAGTCTCATTGCAAAATCCTGCTAGTAGCACCTCGGTCGTCACAGAAACCTTGGATCAATCTTCTCAGTTGTCTGTTATGGGACATTCCCGGAAGCTTCCTCTACATGAGGACCTTCTTTTTCAGGGAAAGTCACATGCCCTGCATTACAACCTGGAAGGTCTCAACCTTCACATATTTCTGTTGTGCTGTCCTTCTTGCACGGAAAACAGTTTACAGGACGCGTAGTGGACGCAATTTCGAACTGCAGGAGATCCTCCCCTTCGTTGAATTATGCAGCGAAGTGGAGGGTTTTCTTCCGTTGGTGTAAGGATCATTCGATAGATGTATACGATCCATCCATACCAAATATTGCTGATTTTCTGGTCTACTTGTTTGACCAAACTCAAACTGCAGCCCGTCACTATTAAGGGCTATAGGTCTATGCTATCAGATACTTACGCTCATCATGATAACTTGACTATTGGATCAAATACTTCATTATCCAAGCTAGTTAGAAATTTCTCTATCAGTAGACCTAGAACCCTCAGATTAATTCCTAAATGGAATTTGGCTTGGGTTCTGTTGAAGCTCAGAGAAGCTCCTTTTGAGCTGTTGGACTTCGTAGAGTTCAAGTATAAGACGACGTTTCTCTTAGCCTTTGCATCTGCTAGAAGAGTCAGTGAACTTCATGCTTTATCTGTTGATGAATCTCGCAACTGTAGTGTGGGTAATACCATTACCCTCACTATGGAAGTGAGGTTTTTGGCTAAGAATCAGATTCATGACAAGCAGCCAGAGCCTATTGTCATTAAGGCTTTACCGTCTTCCGATAACCATAGACCTTTGCTGTGTCCAGTCAGGGCTATGCACATTTATAAATGTCAATCAGATTTTGTTAGAAAAGGAAAAAAATGTTTCTTTCTTTTGATTGATTCCTAACAGAAAGGATATTTCTGTTCGTGCCATTGCTAGATGGATTCAGTTGGCAATACGCATTGCCTATGAAAATCTATCTTCGGATCAATGTTCGGTTAATAAGATATCAGCGCACGAGGTTAGAGCACTGTCCACTTCTTGGGCCTATAACAGTATAGCCATTACTGATCTCATGAAGGCTGCGTACTGGACACAGCCCTCTTCATTTACCTGAGAAATTTAGAGTCCATCTCCAGTGACCTAATATCTTTAGGTCCTCTTTCTGTTGCTCAGAATGTCGTCCATTAATGGTTACATCTATAGGTATTTAGGAAGTCCGTTCCAGCATTGACGCTGTTCCGCTGCCCTCTTCGTTCTGAGGATATGTACCTTAGAATAAGGGGAAGGGGGGGAGGCGTTTTTTTCCCTTATGATCATCTGGCTTTATAGTGAAAAGCAAGGGAAGACCTCCTCCGGTGTCAGTAGTCCTGAGTCTGTGCTGGGATGGTTTTAATGTGTAGCTCGGTGTGAAGCAATAACTATATAATTCCTATCTTTTCCTGTTCTCCTGTAGGAGCTATCCTTTATCAAAGTAATTGAGAGATTGGATTTTCCTTTAAGTCCTAGGCCCTCTAGCCTATTTACGATTCAGCTAGTCTGGGCCATTGGTTGTTGTATGAAAATATTATAAATTTTAAGTAATTTGTATATTTTTTATACTTACCAATGGCCCAGACAGGTATGGCCCTCCCATGATTGGCACTCATACCTCCCCACTGTTTATAACATTTAACAGGCAATCTGTAGAAAGAATAATGGTTGTCGCCAATTTTGGCTCCTTCCTGGATACTGTGCATGCGCAGATCTAAAAAGTATGGAGGACTTGATTTTTTCGGTTTTGCATGCAAATTTGGGGGATTGGGGGGCAAAATTTTTGTTTGGTCCTGGATTAATTTTTGAGTTACCACCAGCTAGTCTGGGCCATTGGTAAGTATAAAAAATATACAAATTACTTAAAATTTATAATTTTGGGGGTCTTACTCACCTTTACACCAAGGAATTTATAAAATGAATTACAAGAAAGCTATGCAATTTTAACTGTAAATTTAATTGACCTAAATGAAACTTGTTCAAAATTGAAACAGTACGTTTTACACTATCGAGTCAATATATTTCTCTTGTAAATGTTGCATACAGTGTTAATGAAGAATCCCTGTGCACAGGGATTGAAGATTGAATAATGTTCTTTGAGCACACAACTTTATCAGGTATATACATACACATTGCCAGTTACAAATATTATTTGACTGAAATATGTTTTTGCCTGATGTATAAACTGGGCCTTATAAACTGTGTCAACATTTTTTGATGATAAAATAAAGAACTTGAAGAATGCCCATGTCTAACCCGTAGTACAAAACCATTCTTCACATCAAATTTTTATTGTTGTACATCTGGCCTAGATGGGCAAAATGTGCGATGCACAACGCTGTCTTATCTGACTCAAAAAGGACTGTGCAAGCAATAAATACGCACGTTTGGAGTGCCTATTCAGAATAGATATCACAGACTGTTTCTAACAGTATTTTACCATTCTTTACATACACAAAAAAATGGCGGAAAATTGTGAACTTGACAACTCTTTGTGAGACCTAATATTTATATTTTTTCAGAAGGTAAACAACACAGATAAGTGGGCACAGATCGAGAGTACAAGTTCTGTGTCAAACACGTGTTACTTAACACACTGTATTAACCAACCGCACTTAACACTTGTCAAAGATGTGCAAGCATTTCTGTTGCATGACCTGTGTCAAACACTTTTTATGTGTACCCATACTATGTATGGTACACATAATGCCGGCATCTGGGGTGACCATCCGTCATTCGTCCATCCTTTGTCTATCCATCTGTCTGTCCGTCCATCTGTCCATCTGTCCATCCGGCGTCCGTATCCATTTATTTGGCATTCGATAACTTCAAAAATATTGCTTGGATTGTCAAGTTACTTTATATTTGTGTTCAGGTTACTGATGTGCCGAGCTGTATAGTTTTTGGTGTAAATCGGATAATTTGATCCTGAGATATTAACCCTTTATCCTTCAAATTGAAAATTCCTCCAATCCCTTTGGCATTTGATAACTTGAAAAATATTGCTTGGATTGTCAAGTTACTTTATTATTGTGTTCAGGTTACTGATGTGCCGAGCTGTATAGTTTTTGGTGTAAATCTGTTATTTTGATCCTGAGATATTAACCCTTTATCCTTCAAATTGAAAATTTCTCCAATCCCTTTGGCATTCGATAACTTGAAAAATATTGCTTGGATTGTCAAGTTACTTTATATTTGTGTTCACGTTACTGATGTGCCGAGCTGTATAGTTTTTGGTGTAAATCTGATAATTTAATCCTGAGATATTAACCCTTTATCCTTCAAATTGAAAATTCCTCCAATCCCTTTGGCATTCGATAACTTGAAAAATATTGCTTGGATTGTCTAGTTACTTTATATTTGTGTTCAGGTTACTGATGTGCCGAGCTGTATAGTTTTGGGTATAAATCTGATTTTGATCCCGAGATATTAACCCTTTATCCTTCAAATTGAAAATTCCTCCAATCCCTTTGGCATTCGATAACTTGAAAAATATTACTTGGATTGTCCAGTTACTTTATATTTGTGTTCAGGTTACTGATGTGCCGAGCTGTATAGTTTTTGGTGTAAATCTGTTATTTTGATCCTGAGATATTATCCTTTATCCTTCAAATTGAAAATTCCTCCAACCCCTTTGGCATTCGATAACTTGAAAAATATTACTTGGATTGTCAAGTTACTTTATATTTGTGTTCAGGTTACTGATGTACCGAGCTGTATAGTTTTTGGTGTAAATCTGATTTTGATCCCGAGATATTAACCCTTTATTCTTCAAATTGAAAATTACTCCAATCCCTTTGGCATTCGATAACTTGAAAAATGTTACTTGGATTGTCAAGTTACTTTATATTTGTGTTCAGGTTACTGATGTGCCAAGCTGTATAGTTTTTGGTGTAAATCTGTTATTTTGATCCTGAGATATTAACCCTTTATCCTTCAAATTGAAAATTCCTCCAATTTCTTTGGTATTTGATAACTTGAAAAATATTGCTTGGATTGTCAAGTTACTTTATATTTGTGTTCAGGTTACTGATGTACCGAGCTGTATAGTTTTTGGTGTAAATCTGTTATTTTGATCCTGAGATATTAACCCTTTATCCTTCAAATTGAAAATTCCTCCAGTCCCTTTGGCATTCGATATCTCAAAAAATATCAATCCGATTGTCATGTTACTTTATATATTTATTCAGGTTACTGATGTGCTGTGCTGTATAGTTTTTTTTATGTAAATCTGATAATTTGATCCGGAGATATTAACCCTTTATCCATCAAATTAGACACTCCTCCAATCCATTTCTATATGTACCCATACCTTGTATGGTGTACATAATGTCGGCATCTGTGGTGGCCCTCCGTCATACAGCTTTCTACTAGTTGCACGTATGGGTACACATCTGACGATTTCATCGGCCTATTTTTACTTAACATATAAACCAAACATGCCTAACATGTGTCAACGACATGCAACATTTCCATTGCACAACACGTTATGCATGTTGATTAAACTGGGCCCAACATATATCAATGAATAATATTTATTGAGTTAACTTTCAAATTCAGTCATGAGTGCTGAAAAGCAGCTATGACTGACTGTGTGAAGTCCAAAATTGGCCATGCAATGACATTTGCTACAGTGGATATAATCAAGCTACATTAAAAGATAAGGACAAGGTGTACCCATGTGCTCACCAATGGATATGCCAAATACAAGTGTACTATATGCTTAATATGCATAAACCTAACTTTTCAAAGTTACATTTTTATTACAGGGCTGATGCTTGTACAGGAAGGCAAGGCAAGGACTGAATCCAAGGCCTTTCTAAGGACTTAATATATTACATGCCCCTAAAATGTGAGGTCGCTCAGTCGTGTTTTCTTTTTAAAATATTTTTACTTAAAACCATGGCAGATAAATGTAAAAAGTGTTCATCATAAATGCGGCATCCTGCTTAAATAGCTATTGATGTCTAACTGCATAAGTATTATCTGATTCATGACAGCACAACATTTAAGGAAGTGGCCCATGCATACAAGCAATTAACGGCGTTCAATTGCATGTCACTGCCATTCTGGAGTGACACACAGCTGAACTTTGTGAATTTCCTGCACATTTTAAACAAACTCTCACAGATACCCATAAAACATATTTTTAAACTGAACAGGGTAATAAGAATATTAAACTCACGTCGAACTCCCATGAATGACTTACATTTTCCACCTTCCGACACACAAAAAACTTGTGCCATTGCGAGATTATTAGAAAAATGCTGTGGATGAAGTGTGAACATGCAGTGTTGTCAAGGGAATAAATCTATTTATCACATAATGTCAGAAAAAATGTACTGTCAGAGATAAACCATTATGACCAGTCAACTCTAATTTGCATGGCACACTTGAAACCTTTCCTAATCTGAATACCTGTTGACAATTGAAAAAACAATTCTTGAACAACTAAAAATTTTAATTTTTTGTCTCGAAAACATAGCTTATAACTCCTCTTTCCAATGAGGGATGGTCATAAGAGATGTTTTTGAGACAAAAAATGTATTCATTTATTTATTTATTGGTGCTTATTTATACACCATGGTTAATCGTGACCGCGACATGGATATGAAGTCAAGTCCAGCTAATCATTTATATGCATGTCACCCATTTTAGAGGACTTCCGCTCCAGGCATTGGTGACCGGGTCCTATGTTACCAGTAAAACAGCTTGCTTACCACGGTAAACAAACACTGCTTCACATCCCGGAGTTTCCACAGGGGAGATAAAAAAAATATAATCACAACACTACTAAGATTTCTCCCAATCCTGGCCTGTACCCCCCCCCCCCCCCCACCCCCACACACAAACACAAGAAAAAAAAAAATATTTTCTTGCACTTCTCATACAATCAATTCATGGCTACGGTGTGCAACAGCAGTAATTTGAAGAAAAGATACTTTTTTCAAATTCTAAGTAGTTACACTCCTCCCCAGCCCCTCCTCAGTGTTCAGAAATTTCAATTATTTCACTGGCTCACTTCAGGGAAATTCTAGTAGTTCTTCTACAATCACTTCATGACTGGTGAACAGCAGAAATGAGTAGAGGGAAACAAATGAAATCCTAAGTAGTATAAATTACAAGGTATTATAGATTGAATGCCTGTATTGGATGTACTTAGGGCAAATCGGTCTATAAACAAAGGAAAACTGGGGAGAGTCAGGGTAAGGCCTAAAAAATTAAAAAATCTGTTTCTCAGGCCCTCCCGCATGGTCCTTTTGGCTACCGCATGCTCTCTTTTTATAACCAATTTAAACTTTAAAAAAATAAAAATTAAATGGTTTTTGTCTGATATTTTACCCAAGTTTAAAAAATTGATGAATTTGTCCCTTGAGTGCAAGAAGGCTTTGCAATGCTTTAGCATTGCACAGCCTTCTTGCACTCAAGGGATGAAATACACCATCACCCATGCTTTTCTGTAGATTGAGGCCTAAAACTTGAACCAAGAACATGAACTTTTGATGGCAAAAAAGTAATTACTGAAATAAAAAATAAAATAAAAAACCGCTCACCCGCATGCATTTTACAAATAATGGCCTGAGAAACAGAAGATCTACTTTGTGTGGCCTAATTTCTTTTTTTTATTCAATTAACAGGAGTTTTCTCTATAACCTATATTCAATTAACAGGTCAAATTTGTACTGGAGGTATGGCAAATGGTTTTGTGTTGGAAAATTATATTCAATTAACAGGGTTATTCAGTTAAGAGATATCCAATTAGGTGGGCTCCACTGTATCAGTAAATAAAAAATAAAATAATTCCAAATGAGGAATTTCAACTTGGAATTAAACCTATCATATTTGGCACAAAACGTCCCGGTTTTGATTTCAGGATGAACTGCCTATGGGACGAAATATCCCGCAACCAAAACTGGCAAAAGAACAAATTTAAACTTCGCAAATTGCACGTCTCCAGTCAAGAGTTGGTTTCAGAGGTTCAATCAACAATAAGGAGATCAGGATTTTTCAATACAGGATCCCAAATATGGAGAATAATCTTTGAAAATCTTCTTCAGAACCACCAGTTTGGTATACATCATTGTTATGAGGGCCTGATTCAAGATTGTTCAATTCAAGTCACTCTGTTGATATTTGGGCTTCCTATGGAAGCCCAAATTTTAACTTAGTGCAATATGGGGGGTAATCTTTAATAATCTTCATTTTCAGATCCACTAGTCAGAATGCTTTCATATTTGGTATACAACATCTCTAATGGGAGTCAGATTGAAGCTTGTTGTTCTAATCGAGTGCCTGGGTTAATATTTGGACTCCAAATTTTAACTTAGTGCTATATGAGGGAATTTATTTGAAAATCTTCTTCAGATCCACCAGTTAAAATGCTTTGATATTTGGTATACAACATCTCTAGGGGGTCAGATTCAGGTTCGTTCAAATCGAATGCCTGGGTTAATATTTGGACTCCCTATTGGAGCCCGAAGTTTAACTTAGTACATAATCTGCTTTTTATAGATGGGTCATAATATGGTATACCGCTGTCCGTCAGTCGGTTCGTCTGTCCGTCCTGGAACAGGTCGTACGATAACTCAAGAACGCTTTGAGAGATTTTCGTGATTTTTGAGTAGGTGGTGTATATCGATGGTGGGAAGCTCCCTTTCGATTATTGTCGCCATTCGATTAGTCATTCCAGAGTTATGGGACTTTATTACTTAGAAAATTGTTGATTTTTTACACGTCGTACGATAACTCGAGAACGCTTTGAGAGATTTTCGTGATTTTTGGGTAGGTGGTGTATATCGATGGAGGGAAGCTCCCTTTCATTTAGTGTCGCCGTTCGATTAGTCATTCCAGAGTTATGGGACTTTATTACTTAGAAAATTGTTGATTTTTTCCACGTCGTACGATAACTCGAGAATGCTTTGAGAGATTTTCGTGATTTTTGGGTAGGTGGTGTATATCGATGGAGGGAAGCTCCCTTTGGTTCAGTGTCGCCGTTCGATTAGTCATTCCAGAGTTATGGGACTTTATTACTTAGAAAATTGTTGATTTTTTACACGTCGTACGATAACTCGAGAACGCTTTGAGAGATTTTCGTGATTTTTGGGTAGGTGGTGTATATCGATGGAGGGAAGCTCCCTTTCATTTAGTGTCGCCGTTCGATTAGTCATTCCAGAGTTATGGGACTTTATTAATTACTTAGAAAATTGTTGATTTTTTCCACGTCGTACGATAACTCGAGAACGCTTTGAGAGATTTTCGTGATTTTTGGGTAGGTGGTGTATATCGATGGAGGGAAACTCCCTTTTGTTTAGTGTCGCCGTTCGATTAGTCATTCCAGAGTTATGGGACTTTATTACTTAGAAAATTGTTGATTTTTTCCACGTCGTACGATAACTCGAGAAAGCTTCGAGAGATTTTCACGATTTTTTGGTAGGTGATTTATGTTGATGGAAGGAAGCTCCCTTTCGGTTGGTGTCACCGTTCGATTAGTCATTCCAGAGTTATGGGACTTTATTACTTAGAAAATCATTGATTTTTTACACGTCGTACGATAACTCGAGAACGGTCCGAGAGATTTTCGCGATTTTTTGGTAGTTGGTGTATGTTGATGGAAGGAAGCTCCCTTTCGGCTAGTGTCGCCGTTCAATTAGTCATTCCAGAGTTATGGGACTTTATTACTTAGAAAATCTTTGATTTTTTACACATCATACGATAACTCGAGAACGCTTTGAGAGATTTTTGTGATTTTTTGGTAGGTGGTGTATGTTGATGGAAGGAAGCTCTCTTTCAGTTAGTTTCACCATTTGATCCAGAGTTATGGGACTTTATTACTTAGAAGATCGTTGATTTTTTACATGTATGAAAACTCGAGAACACTTTAAGAGATTTTCGTGATTTTTTGATAGGTGGTGTATGTTGATGGAAGGAAGCTCTCTTTCTTAAGTGTTGCCGTTCGATTAGTCAAATGTTCCAGAGTTATGAGACTTTATTATTGTAATTATTTCTTTGCTGTCAAAAGTTCATGTTCTCGGTTTGTTTTTGCGCTTTAGGCCTCATAATCTACAGAATAGCATAGGTGGTGGTGTATTTTACCCCTTGAGTGCAAGAAGGCTTTGCAATGCTAAAGCATTGGAAAGCCTTTTTGTACTCAAGGGGCAAGTTTATCAATTTTATTAACTTGGGTAAAATATCAGACATAAACCATTTAATTTTTAGTTTTTAGCTCACCGAAGGGAGCTTAACTTATCACCGGCCGTCCGTCGTTCGTCCGTCGTCAGTCGTCGTCGTGAACATTTTTCAAACGACTTCTCTGAAACCGCTGATCCAATTTTCACGAAACTTCATGTGGATGTTCATTACTATATGGCAATTCAAGTTTGTTCAAATGAAATGGCCACGTCCCATGGGGGCTCTGTATGGGGCATAACTCTGATAGCACCATATGAATTATAGAAAAATTATTAAAAAATCTTCTCCAGAACCAGTGAGCAGAATCTTTTGATACTTGGTATGCAGCATCTTGGTATGGGTCTGATTCAAGTTTGTTCAAATCAGCCTCCTGGATTCATATTTGGGCTCACTATAGAAACCCAAATTCGAACTTAGTGCATTTCAGGCAAATTTCTTAAAAAATCTTCTTCTCCAGATCCAGCAGGCAGAATCTTTTGATATTTGGTATGCAACATTGTGGGGGTGGATCTGATTCAAGTTTGTTCAAATCGAGTCCCTGGATTCACATTTGGGCTCAGTATAGAAGCCTGAATTCGAACTTAGTGCATTTCAGGCAAATTTCTTAAAAAATCTTCTTCTCCAGATCCAGCAGGCAGAATCTTTTGATATTTGGTATGCAACATTGTGGGGTGGATCTGATTCAAGTTTGTTCAAATCGGCCACCTGGGTTCATATTTGGGCTCAGTATAGGAGCCCAAATTTTAACTTAGTGCATTTCAGGCAAATTTCTTTAAAAATCTTCTTCTCAAGATCCAGCAGGCAGAATCTTTTGATATTGGGTATGCAGCATGCTTAGGGGGGTGAGATTCATGTTTGTTCAAGCCAAGTCCCTGGGTTAATATTTGGTCTCATTGTGGTAGCCCGAATTATAACTTAGTTCAAAATGAGGAATTTTCTTTAAAAATCTTCTTCAGATCCAGCAGTTAGAATGTTTTGATATTTGTTATGCAGCATCTTTAGGGGGGTGAGATTCAAGTTTGTTCAAACCATGTCCCTAGGTCCATATTTGGGCTCACTGTGGGAGCCCGAATGATAACTTAGTTGAAAATGAGGAATTTTCTTTAAAAATCTTCTTCTTCAGATCCAGCAGTTGGAATGTTTTGATATTTGGTATGCAGCATCCTTAGGGGGGTGAGATTCAAGTTTGTTCAAGCCATATCCCTAGGTCCATATTTGGGCTCACTGTAGGAGCTTGAATTGTAACTTAGTTCGAAATGAGGAATTTTCTTTAAAAATCTTCTTCTTCAGATCCAGCGGTCAGAATGTTTTTATATGTGGTGTGTAGCATCCTTAGGGGGGTGAGATTCAAGTTGGTTAAAGCCAAGTCTCTGGGTTCATATTTGGGCTCACTGTGGGAACCCAAATGATAACTTAGTTCAAAATGAGGAATTTTCTGTAAAAATCTTCTTCTTCAGATCCAGTAGATGAATGCTTTTGATATTTGGTATGCAGCATCCTTAGGGGGGTAAGATTCAAGTTTGTTGAAGTCATGTCCCTAGTTCCATATAATTTGTCTCTCATGACTTCATTCCTTTGTAGTGTTGATGAACCATGTCTAACTGAATGTGACCCCAAATACTTCTTTGAACCACTTTGTTTGAATCACTTTGCCCGGTGAGCGATTAAGGCCCCTTGGGGCCTCTTGTTAGCTCATCTTGACAAAGTCAAGCTGAGCTAATCTCATCGCTTTCCGTCCGTCGTCCGTCAACACCATGTTTTGGTCTTCTCCTCCAAAGCCACTGGGCCAATTCAAGTGAAAGTTTGTGTGAGTGATGGTCCCAAAGGGGCATTTCATTTTTGTTCAACTCAGCATGCCCAGCCCCATAGGGAGGGAGTGGGGTAAAATGCTCCAAAATATTTTTAAAATCTTCTTCTCAAGAACCAGTGTGTACAATGACTTGATATTTGCTATGGAGCTTCCATATGAGGTGTAGAGTCAAGTTTGTTCAAACGAAGTTCGTGAAGTAATATTTGGCTTTGTAATAGGAGGGGTAAGATTTTTGGCCCCGCCCAAAATTTCTATTTTTTGAACCGATGGTCCGGTCTGAACCAAATTTGGTTTGTGGTAGTATTGGGTCATAAGTACTTGACCCATGAAAAAAAAAAATTCCCGCATCCCCATGGGAACCCTGGGAGCTAAAAATAGAAATATTTTCAAACGCCCATATTTCCCAAACCCCACGGAACAGAGAGCTTTTATTTGGTATGAAGTATCCTTATGACCAGTAGAATTGAATGGTAAAAAAAAGTTGCCATCGGTTATGTTAGGGTGTTCTGTAATGGGCATCGAAAAAATGCTGAGTCAGCATATTTGCAAAAATTTAAAAAAATCTTTTCTCCAGAACCAATCATCAGAATCTTTTGATATTTGGTATACAGCATTCATAGGGGGTCAGATAAAAGTTTGTTGAAATAAAGCTCATTGGTTCATATTTGGGCTCTCTACAGGAGCCCGAAGTTTTAACATAGGGTAATATGGGGAATATTCTTTAAAAATCTTCTTCTTCAGAACCACCAGTCAGAATCTTTTAATATTTGGTATACATCATTGTTATGAGGGTCAGATTCTAGATTGTTCAAACCAAGTCCCTAGGTTAATATTTTGGCTTCCGATGGAAGCCCACATTTTATCTTTGTTCAATATGGAAGGTAATTTAAAAAAATCTTCTTCTTCAGATCCATCAGTCAAAATGCTTTGATATTTGGTATGCAACATCTCTATGGGGGTCAGATTCAAGTTTGTTCAAATCAGATCCCTAGGTATATATTTGGGCTTACTATGGTAGCCCAAATTTTTACTTAGTGCAATATGAGAAAATTTCTTTAAAAATCTTCGTCTTCAAATCCACCAGTCGGAATGCTTTTATATTTGGTATACAACATCTCTAGGGGGGTCAGATTCCAGGTTGTTCAATTCGAGTGCCTAGGTTAATATTTGGGCTCCATATGGGAACATGAAATTTAACTTAGTACAATATGAGGGAATTTCTTCAAAAATCTTCTTCTTCAGATTCACTTGTCAGAATGCTTTCACATTTGGGTATACAACATCTCTAGGGGGGTCAGATTCAAGTTTGTTCAAATCGGATCCATAGGTCAATATTTGGGCTCACTATGGTAGCCCAAATTTGAACTTAGTGCAGTTTGAAGAAATTTCTTTACAATTTCTCTTCTTCAGATCCAACAGTCAGAATGCTTTCATATTCGGTACACAACATCTCTAGGGAAGTCAGATTTAACTGTGTTCAAATCAAGGGCCTGGGTTAATATTTGGGCTCTCTAAGGGAGCCGGAATTGGCCATTTTGCTGAAGAATTAAAAATTTTGTATTCAGTACCCTCTAGAGGTACTAAAATTAATCCACATAGGTTATATCAAGGGGCTTCATAGGGGAGCTCTACATTTTACTTATGATCAACTGAAGAAAAGGCATGATGCCCGGATTATTTTTGTCACTCCTGAGGGACTCAAGGATTGACAGTGTAGCCTATGGAGATGGCTTGCTTAATGTAGACTCATTCTTGGACTCTGTTTAAATTGTGTTCTGTACAAGATGAGCGCTTCAGGCCCCGTGGGGCCTCTTGTTTAAATTTGCATTGGTTATAAAAAGAGAGCATGTGGCAGCCAAAAGGATCATGTGGTAGGGCCTGAGAAACAGATTTTAAACTTTTTTTTAGGCCTTATTTGTTTCTATTATGAGAAGTGCAATTTAACCTTCTTTCTCATGATTTTATGAATGTTTTGTACATACTCCACCAACTATTACCTCCATTTATACTTTATCACAGTATATGGACTATTGGTGGAAGATACACTCCCAGTGTTTTACAGGTACTGAGTATGGACCCAAATTTTGATGCTCTGTACCACAAGTCTGTAATGAGTTCAGAGATAGTACATACAGGCTATTGATACCACAGCACATTGTTCTCAATATAATGCATGTTGTAAAGATGTAAGTGATAGACTATATATATCATGTCCTCCATTTGTCCCACTATTTTTCATTTTTGTCCTAAAATATTGAAATATTCAAGTCAACAACATGCTCAGCTGTCCAAACTTAGTGCTACAGGCCATTATATCATTTTTATACGCCCGCTTTGAAAAAATGGTTGTATTATGGTATACCACTGTCCATCCGTCTGTCCATCCATCCATCCATCCATCCATCCACACATCGTACAGTAACTCGAAAATGCTTCGAGCAATTTTTGTGATTTTTTTGTGGAAAGTATATGTTGATGGAAGGAAGCCCCCTTTCGATTTGTGTCGCTGTGCGATTTGTCATTCCAGAGTTATGGGACTTTATTCGTCAAAATATAGGTAATTTTTCACATGTTGGGTGCTTCCCTCTTGTAATTAATAATGGGCGTATCATGCGCTCATGGCACTGCTGTTTCTTTAGATACAATCAGAATCTTTCAATATTTGGTATACAGCATTCTTTGAGGGTACAGATTCATATTGTTCAAATAAAGTCACTAGATTGATATTTGTGGTCCCTATGGGTGGGGGGCAAATTTTAACATCTTTTTCTTTACAACCACCAGTCAGAATCTTTTGATATTTGGTATAGAACATCCTTCAAGTTTGTTCATGTCAGGTCCATAGGTTGATATTTGGGCTACCAAGTTTTCCATTATTGAAAATCTGGGTATTATTTCTGTGGTAGCATCCCAGTACTAGAAACAAATCATCTGGCTTGGACATCAAAGTTATAAATAATTAAAAAACTTCATTCCTCTGTTGTGTTAACTAGCCATAGATTGTAATTAAATCCTTCTTTATACAACTTTGGTCAAGTGAGTGCCTCAGGCCCCATGGGGCCTGTTGTTATTTATACTGGCTGAAGTTTGACTTGAATGTACTCCTGGAGGTGTAAATATGACAACACATGATGAGTCTGCCAAGATATTCATTTCAACACTAGTAATTATATGCTACATGTACATGTTTACTGTTGAATATATATATAGTGAGAACAGGATATCCACTGTTTCTTGGAAACCTTGGAAGTTCTTTAATTTTAAAACTGCTTACCAATTAGGCCATGATAGTCCTCGAAAATTGTCCATTAACCCAAAAGATCCTTGAAAGTGCTTGAATTTAAAAAGCTGCAACACTGCGCTCATAGTCATTCACACATTCTCCAGCGAGCCAAACATATTTTTTATGCATATTTGTATGCTTCGCTTACATGAGAATATATCTGCATATGAATGATTTCTTACTCTCCATTAATGAACTTTAATTTAGGAGAGTTATAATTGTGAGAAAGAAAGCACTAGAAAAATCCAGGTCAGCCCATGAACTGTTGCAGATTCAGTCCCGTGTTGGCCATTGATGGGCTGAAAGTTTGCTAGTACTATCTGTTCTTTCTTCAGAAATTTTAACCAGATGTTTAGTTGAAAAGTCACTGTTGTGTTTTCCTTTGTTCCACTTCAGGGCACATCCCAGAAAATGGTTTGAATTCCCTCAGCCCCACCCTAACTTGGGTCACATTAATCCCTCCTAAATAACTAAAAAAACAAATCATAGTTTTTCAGGCCTCGAAATAAGCTACGAACAGTTGTTCAGGTTATGCTGAGGTCACAGCAATAGTGAAACGTATGAACAAATTATAGGTTACCACAAAATAAAAAATAATTATATATGGCTGGTAAATTATTTGATGCATTGACAAGTTTCACATCACTTGGAAATCTTTATTGACTTGGTTGGCTCAGTTTTTATCAATTGCTTTTTATCAGAATTTCTACAAAATAAATAGAAACAACTCGTGCGTAATCTCGCTATTTACTTTCGAGATAAAGTTGCACAACACAGTTCTCCTATAAAAAAGAAGGCGAGGGATCGACAGAAATGAATAACTGTTCTCACAATATGGTAAAGCGTAACCTATAGGTTACGACAATGCTCTTTTAGCATTACCTGATAACAGGCTACGATCTAGGGTCTTTATTTCCAACCCTGGTTTTTGTCCTTTGATAACATCAACTTATTGAATACCAATATGTAAAACTGTTCAATAGTATAATTAATACTTCATAATTGTTAATGGCCATCAATTTTGGAAACAATTTTTAGTTATCCCCGCATTTTAAAAAATGCGGGGATATTGTCATGATCTCCGTCCGTACGTCCCTACTTCCGTACGTCCAGTTTTGTAATTCGAAACGCTGTAACTTTCTACAGTTGTTTGATAGGGTCTGTGCAACCCAAAAATACAACTTTTAAATTTTTGTGCCACCAGGTGGAGCCACTTAAAAAATGCGTTATTTTTTCACTTTTTTGCTGAATAGTCCCAACCTATGTAATTCGGAGTTCTAAAATTACACTAGGGTTTTGCTAAATGATCTGTAGATATGTAGGAAGATTTCAGATTTTTCGGGTGCCACGTGGCTGTTGCACCGTAGCCACTTTTGTGTTTTCTCAGACCGTTTCCGGCAAAAGGCTCGTAGGATATGTAATTCAAAATGCTAAATCCATACTCAGATGTTGCAGTAGGGTCTATAGATGCGCACGAAGGTTTCGGATTTTTCGGGTGCCACGTGGCTGTGCCACCATAGCCACTTTTGTGTTTTCTTAGACCGTTTCCGGCAAAAGGCTCGTAGGATATGTAATTCAAAACGCTAAATCCATGCTCAGAAGTTGCAGTAGGGGCTATAGATGCGCAGGAAGGTTTCGGATTTTTCGGGTGCCACGTGGCTGTGCCACCGTAGCCACTTTTGTGTTTTCTTGAACCGTTTCCAGCGAAAGGCTTGTAGGGTATGTAATTCGAAATGCTAAAACCATGTTCATATGTTGCAGTAGGGTCTATAGATGCACACGAAGGTTTCAGATTTTTTGGGTGCCACGTGGCTGTGCCACCGTAGCCACTTTCGTGTTTTCTTAGATCGTTTCCAGCGAAAGGCTCGTAGGGAATGTAATTCGAAATACTAAAACCATGCTCATATCTTGCAGTAGGGACTATAGATGCGCACAAAGGTTTCGGATTTTTTGGGTGCCACGTGGCTGTGCCACCGTAGCCACTTTTGTGTTTTCTTAGACCGTTTCTGGCAAAAGGCTCATAGGATATGTAATTCGAAACGCTAAATCCATGCTCAGATGTTGCAGTAGGGGCTATAGATGCGCAGGAAGGTTTCGGATTTTTCGGGTGCCACATGGCTGTGCCACCGTAGCCACTTTCGTGTTTTCTTAGATCCTTTCCGGCGAAAGGCTCGTGGGGAATGTAATTCGAAATGCTCAAACCATGCTCATATGTTGCAGTAGGGACTATAGATGTGCACAAAGGTTTCAGATTTTTCGGGTGCCACGTGGCTGTGCCACTTTAGCCACTTTTATGTTTTCTTAGACCGTTTCCGCCGAAAGTCTCGTAGGGTATGTAATTCGAAATGCTATAACTATTCTCAGATGTTGCAGTATGGTCTATAGATGCGTACGAAGGTTTTGGATTTTTTGGGTGCCACGTGGCTGTGCCACCGTTGCTACTTTTGTGTTTTCTTAGACCTTTTCCGGTGAAAGGCTCGTAGGGTATGTAATTCGAAATGCTAAATCCATGCTCAAATGTTGCAGTATGGTCTATAGATGCGTACGAAGGTTTCGGATTTTTCGGGTGCCACGTGGCTGTGCCACCGTAGCCACTTTCATGTTTTTCTTAGATCGTTTCCGGCGAAAGGCTCGTAGGGAAAGTAATTCGAAATGCTAAAACCATGCTCATATGTTGCAGTAGGGACTATAGATGTGCACAAAGGTTTCGGATTTTTCGGGTGCCACGTGGCTGTGCCACTTTAGCCACTTTTATGTTTTCTTAGACCGTTTCCGCCGAAAGTCTCGTAGGGTATGTAATTCGAAATGCTAAAACTATTCTCAGATGTTGCAGTATGGTCTATAGATGCGTACGAAGGTTTCGGATTTTTTGGGTGCCACAGGCTGTGCCACCGTTGCCACTTTTGTGTTTTCTTAGACCTTTTCCGGCGAAAGGCTCGTAGGGTATGTAATTCGGAATGCTAAATTGATGCTCAGATGTTGCAGTACGGTCTATAGATGCGTACGAAGGTTTTGGATTTTCCGGGTGCCACGTGGCTATGCCACCGTAGCCACTTTTGTGTTTTCTTAGACCGTTTCCGGCGAAAGGCTCCTAGAGTATGTAATTTGAAATGCTAAAAGCATGCTCAGATGTTGCAGGAGGGTCTGTAGATGTGCACGAAGGTTTCGGATTCTTTGGGTGCCACGTGACCGTACCACCGTTGCCACTTTCGTGTTTTCTTAGACCGTTTCCGGCGAAAGGCTCCTAGGGTATGTAATTCGAAACGCTAAAACCATGCTCAAATGTTACAGCGGGGTCTGCAAATGCGCACGAAGGTTTCGGATTTTTGGGGTGCCACGTGGCTGTGCCACCGTTGCCACTTACGTGTTTTCTTAGACCGTTTCCAGCGAAAAGCTCCTAGGGTATGTAATTCGAAACGCTAAAACCATGCTCAAATGTTGCAGTAGGGTCAGCAGATGCGCACGAAGGTTTTGGATTTTTCAGGTGCCACGTGGCTGTGCCACCATTGCCACTTTCATGTTTTCTTAGGCCGTTTCCGATGAAAGGCTCCTAGAGTATGTAATTCAAAATGCTAAAAACATGCCCAGATGTTGCAGTAGGGTCTGTAGGTGCGCACGAAGGTTTCAGATTTTTTTTAGTGCCACGTGGCTGTGCCACCGTTGCCACTTTTGTGTTTTCTTCGACCCTTTCCGCTGAAAGGCTCCTAGGGTATGTAATTCGAAACGCTAAAACCATGCTCAAATGTTGCAGTGGGGTCTGTAGATATGCACGAAGGTTTTGGATTTTTCAGCTGCCAAGTGGCTGTGCTGTTGCCACTTTCGCGTTTTCTTAGACCGTTTCCGGCAAAAGGCTCCTAGGGTATGTAATTCGAAATGCTAAAACCATGCTTAAATGTTGCTATGGGGTCTGTAGATGCACTGGAAGGTTTCGGATTTTTCAGGTGCCACGTGGCTGTGCCACCATTGCCACTTTCGTGTTTTCTTAGACCGTTTCCGGCGAAAGGCTCCTAGAGTTTGTGATTCGAAAGGCTAAAACCATGCTGAGATGTTGCAGTAGAGTCGGTAAATGCGCAGGAAGGTTTCGGATTTTTGGGATGCTACGTGGCTGTGTCACCGTTGCCACTTTTGTGTTTTCTTAGACCGTTTCCGGCGAAAGGCTCCTAGGGTATGTAATTCGAAATGCTAAACGTGTGCTCAAATGTTGCAGTAGGGTCTGTAGATGTGTACAAAGGTTTCAGATTTTTCAGGTGCCACGTGGCGGTACTACCGTTTTGCTTTCATGTTTTCTCAGACCGTTTCCGGCAAAAAGCTCCTAGAGTATTAATTTGAAATGCTAACACTATGCTCAAATGTTGCAGTAGGGTCTGTAGATGTGCACGAGGGTTTCAGATTTTTGTGGTGCCATGTGGCTGTGCCAACATTGCCACTTTCATGTTTTCTTAGACCGTTTCTGGCTAAAGGCTCCCAGGGTACATGTATGTAATTCGAAACGCTAAAGCCATGCTCAAATGTTGCAGTGGAGTCTGCAGGTGCACACGAAGCTGTGTCACCTGTGCCACTCAATATGATTTTAGGGTGCCATATAATACATTTCATCTTTGTATCAAGCATTCATGCAAAGTCAAGAATGCAAATGCGGGGATACACTATAGTGTGCTTTGCACACAAGTGACACCATCTAGTTATAGTTTTAGTCAGTTTAAATGTATTGGGTTGTTAAATTAATGGTCACCAGTTAGTTATTTTCAAATCTGGTGTTTTGTTAGCTCACCTTGACAAAGTTAAGCTGAACTTATCTAATCGCTCTCCATTCATCATTTGTCAACACCATGTTTTGGTCTTCTTCTCCAAAACCACTGGGCCAATTCAAGTGAAAGTTTGTGTGAGTGATGGTCCTGATTGGGCATTGTATTTTTGTTCAATTCAACATGCCCAGCTCCATAAGGAAGACATGGGGGAAAATGCTCCAAAATATTTTTAAAATCTTCTGCTAATTAACCAGTGGGTACAATGACTTGATATTTGTTTCAGAGCTTCCTTTTAAGGTGTAGAATCAAGATTGTTCAAACGAAGTTCGTGAAGCAATATTTTGCTTTGTAATGGGAGGGGTAAGATTTTTGGCCCTGCCCAAAGTTTCTATTTTCTGAACTGATGGTCCAGTTTGAACCAAATTTGGTATGTGGTATTATTGGGCCATAACTACTTGACTTGTGCAAAAAAAAAAAATTCATGCATCCCCGTGGGAACCACAGGAGCTAAAAATAGAAATCTTGTCAACCACTCATATTTCCCAAACCACACGGAGCAGAGAACTGTTGTTTGGTATGAAGCATCCTTAGGACCAGTAGAATTGAATGGTAAAAAAATTGCCATCCATTATATTGGGTTGCCCTGTAGGGCGTGAAGGGGCGGGGGGGGGGGGGGGGGGGCATCGAAAAATGCTGTGTCAGCGTATTTGCAAAAAGTTTTTTTTTAAAAAAATATTATTTTCTCCAGAACCAATGGTCAGAATCTTTTGATATTTGGTTTTCAGCATCCATAGGGCGGTCTGATACCAGTTTGTTAAAATGAAGCCCGAGTTTTTAACTTAGGACAATGCAGGGAATATTCTTTTAAAATCTTCTTTTTTGAGATTAAACATATTTCATTGTCGTTAGATTTTGACTGACAAAAGAATTGGAACACAAGTTATTGCAACTTAATTGAAGTTTCTCTCCTGACTTACAATGGCAAAGCATACATAGAACATTTACATGAAACGATAATTAGACAATTTCGTACTGAGTTTGGGCTCAATACAGGAGTCTGAAGTTTTAACTTAGGGCAATATGGGGAATATTCTTTAAAAATCTTCTTCTTCAGAACCACTAGTTAGAATCTTTTAATGTTTGGTATACATCACTGTTATGATTGTCAGATTCAAGATTGTTCAAACCAAGTCCCTATGTTAATATTTGGGCTTCCTATGGAAGCCCAAATTTTAACTTAGTGCATTATGAGAAAATTTCTTTAAAAATTTTCGTCTTCAGATCCACCAGTCAAAATATTTTCATATTTGGTTTACAACATCTCTAGGGAGGTCATATAGAACTTTGTTTAAATTGAGTGCCTGGGTTAATATTTCGGATCCCTATGGGAGCCCGAATTTTTTAACTTAGTGAAATATGAGAAAATTTCTTTAACAATCTTCTTCTTCAGATCCACCAGTCAGAATGCTTTCATATTTGGTATACAAAATCTTGTGTGTGGTCAGATTCAAGTTTGTTCAATTTGAGTGCCTTGGTTAATATCTGGCTCCCTATGGGAACCCAAATTTTAACTTAGTACCATATGAGGGAATTTCTTTAAAAATCTTCTTCAGATTCACTAGTCAGAATCCTTTCAAATACGGTTTACAACATCTGCAGGGGAGTCAGATTCAAGTTTGTTTAAATTGGGTCCCTGGGTTAATATTTGGGCTCCCTATGGTTGAATTAAATGCATCAATATAAGATGATATTAATCCTTCGCCGGACAATTTTCAGGGATTTTGGACTTTTTAATGCAATGTTACACGTTTTTTGTTGGTGCAAACTTAAAAAATTTCTGACGCGTTTTGCTATACATGCAGATTAGTGGAGGCTTCTACCAGTATGTTGCTGCTTTTATATTTCATATATGTGTTAAATGCATCAATATAAGATGACATTAACCCTTGGCTGGACAATTTTTGGGAATTTTGGACTGTTTAATGCAATGTTAGACTTTTTTGTGAGAGCGAACGTACAAAATTTCTGACCTGTTTTGCTATACATGTACATAAGTGGAGGCTTCCACCGGTATGCTGCTGCTTTTATATTTTATATACGTGTTAAATGCATCAATATAAGATGACATTAACCCTTGGCCAGACATTTTTCAGGGATTTTGGATTTTTTTAATGCAATGTTAGGCATTTTTGTTAGTGTGGATTTCTGACCTGTTTTTCTATACATGGACATGACCGGACATTTTTTACAGATTTGTAATAAGCCTAGGTTTATTGCATGCCATGCTTTGATGAGCTAATGGGGATGAACACCCTGCTCTTGTTTGGTTATGCATTATTTGTGTCTAGAGGGAGCTTTCTTTTGATTTTGGATCAGCAAGACAATTCAATATGAACACCATGGCCGCCATATTGAATTTGGTTTCCGTCCAGTAACTAATGGATGCAGACTTGAATCATTTTCATTTTTGAATTATGCATTGTTGGTGTCTAGAGGAAGCTTCTTTTCAATATCCTTAGGACCAGTAGAATTGAATGGTAAAAAAAATTTCCATCCGTTATATTGGGTTGCCCTGTAGGGCGTGGGGTGGGGGGGGGGGGCATCGAAAAAATGCTGTGTCAGCATATTTGCAAAAAGTTTTTTTTTAAAAAAATATTATTTTCTCCAGAACCAATGGTCAGAATCTTTTGATATTTGGTTTTCAGCATCCATAGGGCGGTCTGATACCAGTTTGTTAAAATGAAGCCCATTGGTTTATATTTGGGCTCAATACAAGAGCCCGAATTTTTAACTTAGGACAATGCAGGGAATATTCTTTAAAAATCTTCTTTTTTGAGATTAAACATATTTCATTGTCGTTAGATTTTGACTGACAAAAGAATTGGAACACAAGTTATTGCAACTGAATTGAAGTTTCTCTCCTGACTTACAATGGCAAAGCATACATAGAACATTTACATGAAATGATAATTAGACAATTTCGTACTGAGTTTGGGCTCAATACAGGAGTCTGAAGTTTTAACTTAGGGCAATATGGGGAATATTCTTTAAAAATCTTCTTCTTTAGAACCACTAGTTAGAATCTTTTAATGTTTGGTATACATGACTGTTATGATTGTCAAATTCAAGATTGTTCAAACCAAGTCCCTAGGTTAATATTTGGGCTTCCTATGGAAGCCCAAATTTTAACTTAGTGCATTATGAGAAAATTTCTTTAAAAATTTTTGTCTTCAGATCCACCAGTCAAAATATTTTCATATTTGGTTTACAACATCTCTAGGGAGGTCATATTGAACTTTGTTCAAATTGAGTGCCTGGGTTAATATTTCGGATCCCTATGGGAGCCCGAATTTTTTACTTAGTGCAATATGAGAAAATTTCTTTAACAATCTTCTTCTTCAGATCCACCAGTCAGAATGCTTTCATATTTGGTATACAAAATCTTGTGTGTGGTCAGATTCAAGTTTGTTCAATTCGAGTGCCTTGGTTAATATCTGGCTCCCTATGGGAACCCAAATTTTAACTTAGTGCCATATGAGGGAATTTCTTTAAAAATCTTCTTCAGATTCACTAGTCAGAATCCTTTCAAATATGGTTTACAACATCTGCAGGGGAGTCAGATTCAAGTTTGTTTAAATTGGGTCCCTGGGTTAATATTTGGGCTCCCTATGGTTGAATTAAATGCAACAGTTTAAGATGATATTAACCCTTCGTCGGACAATTTTCAGGGATTTTGGACTTTTTAATGCAATGTTAGACGTTTTTTGTTAGTGCAAACTTACAAAATTTCTGACGCGTTTTGCTATACATGCAGATTAGTGGAGGCTTCTACCAGTATGTTGCTACTTTTATATTTCATATATGTGTTAAATGCATCAATATAAGATGACATTAACCCTTGGCTGGACAATTTTTGGGAATTTTGGACTGTTTAATGCAATGTTAGACTTTTTTTGTGAGAGCGAACTTACAAAATTTCTGACCTGTTTTGCTATACATGTACATAAGTGGAGGCTTCCACCGGTATGCTGCTGCTTTTATATTTCATATACGTCCTAAATGCATCAATATAAGATGACATTAACCCTTGGCCAGACATTTTTCAGGGATTTTGGATTTTTTTAATGCAATGTTAGGCATTTTTGTTAGTGTGGATTTCTGACCTGTTTTTCTATACATGTACATGACCGGACATTTTTTACAGATTTGTAATAAGCCTAGGTTTATTGCATGCCATGCTTTGATGAGCTAATGGGGATGAACACCCTGCTCTTGTTTGGTTATGCATTATTTGTGTCTAGAGGGAGCTTTCTTTTGATTTTGGATCAGCAAGACAATTCAATCAATTCAATATGAACACCATGACCACCATATTGAATTTGGTTTCCGTCCAGTAACTAATGGATGCAGACTTGAATCATTTTCATTTTTGAATTATGCATTGTTGGTGTCGAGAGGAAGCTTCTTTTCAATATTGGACCAGTTTCTGGACGAGCTAGCCAATTCAATATGGCCACCTTGGTGGCTGTATTGAATTTGGTTTCCGACCATCAACTAATAAATGCTTCCTCGAATCATTTTTATTTTTGAATTATGCATTGTTGCTGTCTAGAGGAAGCTTCCTTTTAATGTCGGACCAATCAGCTGAACCAAGATGGCCGCCAAAGGCCAGTTCATTTTGGCTTCCATGGTGGCCATATTGAATTTGATTTGCGACCAATAACTAATAAATGCTGACTTAAATCATATTCATTTTTGAATTATGCATTGTTGCTGTCTAGAGGAAACTTCCTTTCAATGTTGGACCAATCAGCTGAACCAAGATGGCCACCAAAGGCCAGTTTATTTTGGCATCCATGGCGGCCATCTGAATTTGGTTTCCATCCAATAACTAATAAATACTGACTCAAATCAGTTTAATTTTTTGGTTACGCATTATTGGTGGCTAGAAGGAGCTTCCTTTTGTTTTTAGATCAGATAACCAATTCAATATGGCTGCCACGGTGGCCATCTTGAATTCGGTTTCTGTCTAATAACTTATGAATGCCGATTCAAATCAATTTTATTTTTATGTGATGCATTGTTGGTGTTTAGAGGAAGCTTCTTTTTGATTTTGGTTATGCCCCTGAGAGACTTACCTACCCTTTTATGACACTGCTCTTGCTTTTTCCTTTAAATTTACATGAAAACGGTCTTTCAGATGATTTTCATATAAATTCTAAGAAATAAATTGCCAGCGAAAGCATTATTTGTTTAGGATTTCAGTTCTTAGGGGACATAAAGCTTGATTTTGAAACTTTTCCTCCTCCACAAACACAATTTCAGTTGTTTTTTTTTTTTTTTATCAGGTACCAATCAAATACATGAATCCCAGGGTTTACCTTTTTAGCTCAACTTTGGTGAAGCCAAATTTGAGGTATTGCCATGGCCCAACGTTTGTCGTGCCGTCAACACGGCTCGGGCCAGGGGCCGTATTGATGAACCGATCTTTACGAAACTTCTTGGGTACCTTTGTTATCACCGTGGGACGAGAACAAGTGTTTTTGGGTCCGGTCCGAAATTCAAGACTGCCGCTGGCAGCCATTTTGTACAAAATTAGGTGCAATCAGATTTTTGCGTAGAACTTCCATATGAAAGCTCTGATTTGTATAATTTTTTGTATGAATGTTTAGTACCATGGAATACATCACATATAATACAGGTTTTTTTATTGTGCGTAAATTATGCAAATTAGACTAACTTTGATTTATTTAGTGTTACTTTCAGCACTGTAATTGCAAATGCCAATACGGCTCGGGCTAGAGGCCGTATTTATGAACCAATCTTTATGAAACTTCTTGGGTACCTTTGTTATCACCGTGGGACGAGAACGAGTGTTTTTGGGTCCAGTCCGAGATTCAAGACTGCTGCTGGCAGCCATTTTGTACCAAAATTAGGTGCAATCAGATTTTTGCGCCGAACTTCCATGAGAAAGCTCTGATTTGTATAATTTTTAGCTCACTTTGGCGAAGCCAAATTTGAGGCATTGTCATGGCCCGTCGTCCGTCTGTCCATCCGTCGCACTGTACACACGGCTCAGACTAGAGGCCGTATTTATGAACCGATCTTTACGAAACTTCATGGGTACCTTTATTATCACCGTGAGACGAGAACAAGTGTTTTTGGGTCCGGTCTGAAATTTAAGACGGCCACTGGCAGCCATTTTGTACCAAAATTAGGTGCAATCAGAGTTTTGCGCAGAAATTCCATATGAAAGCTCGAATTTGAATAATTTTTTTTATGAATGTTTAGTACCATGGGATACATCACATATAATACAGGTTTTTTTCTCGTGCGTAAATTATGCAAATTAGACTAACTTTGATTTATTTAGTGTTACTTTCAGCACTGTAAGTGCAAATGCCAATACAGCTCGGGCTAGAGGCCGTATTTATGAACTGATCTTTACAAAACGTCTTGGGTACCTTTGTTATCACCTTGGGATGAGAACAAGTGTTTTTGGGTGCAGTCCGAAATTCAAGATGGCTGCTGGCGGCCATTTTGTACCAAAATTAGTGCAATCAGTGTTTTATACAGAACTTCTGTATGAAAGTTCTGATTTGAATAAATTTCTGTATGAATGTTTAGAAACATGGAATACATCACATATAATACAGGTATTCTTCTCGAGCAGAAATTATGCAAATTAAATGAACTTTGATTTATTCAGTGCTACTTATACACTGTAAGTGCACATGTTAATACGGCTCAGGCTAGAGTCTGTATTTATGCACCGATCTTCATGAAACTTCTTGGGTACCTTTGTTATCACCTTGGGATGAGAACGTGTGTTCTTGGGTGCGGTCCAAAATTCAAGATGGCTGCCAGTAGCCTTTTTGTACCAAAATTAGGTCCAATCAGTTTTTTGTACACAACTTCTATACGGCTCAGGCTAGAGGCCGTATTTATGAACTGATCTTTACGAAACTTCTTGGGTACCTTTGTTATCACCGCTGGATGAGAACGAGTGCTTTTGGGTGCTGTCCAAAATTCAAGATAGCCACCAGCAGCCTTTTTGTACCAAAATTAGTGCAATCAGTTTTTTGTACAGAACTTCTGTATGAAAGTTCTGATTTGAATAAATTTTTGTAGGAAAGTTTATTAACATGGAATACATCACATATAATACAGATATTTTTCTCGAGCAGAAATTATGCAAATTAGATGAACTTTGATTTATTCAGTGCTACTTATACACTGTAAGTGCACCTGTCAATACGGCTAGGGCTAGAGTCTGTATTTATGAACTGTTCTTCACGAAACTTCTTGGGGTACCTTTGTTATCACCTTCTGATAGGAACGAGTGTTTTTAGGTGCCTTTGTTGTCACTGTGCTATGAGAACAAATATTTTTGGGTTCAGTCAGACCCACTCTGGGACTCGAAAATTTCTTTTCTAGTTTAGCATCTAACTGTCACCCCACTTTTACAATACTTTACCTATATATTTGTTACAGGCTATGGTCAGCATTTATGTACAGACCGTTACATACTTTACATATACCTTTGTTATCAGGTCTTTACCTAGATGTTTGTCATTGCTGTGTCACATACTATACATGTACATGTCTTAAACAAGTTGAGCTACAGTGTCATTGACACTTTCATTTGTATGAATGTTTAGTACAATGGGATACATCACATATAATACAAGTTTTTTTCTTGTGCGTAGATTATGCAAATTAGACTAACTTTGATTTATTTAGTGTTATTTTCAGCTCTGTAAGTGCAAATGCCAATACGGCTCGGGCTAGAGGCCGTATTTATGAACCGCCCTTTACGAAACTTCTTGGGTACCTTTGTTATCTCCATGGGACGAGAGCGTGTTTTTGGGGTCCGATCTGAAATTCAAGATGGCCACTGGCAGCCATTTTGTACAAAATTAGGTGCAATCAGATTTTTGTGCAGAACTTCCATATGAAAGTGCTGATTTGAATCATTTTTTGTGTGAATGTTTAGTACCATCGGATACATCACATATAATACAGGGTTTTTTCTCGTGCATAAATTATGCCAAGTAGACTAACTTTGATCTATTTAGTGTTACTTTCAGCACTGTAACTGCAAATGCCAATACGGCTCGAGCTAGAGGCCGTATTTATAAACCAATCTTTACAAAACTTCTTGAGTACCTTTGTTATCACCGTGGGACAAGAATGAGTGGTTTTGGGTGCGGTCCAAAATTCAAGATGGCCACCAGCAGCCATTTTGTACTTTAGTTAGTGCAATCAGTTTTTTGTACAGAACTTCTGTATGAAAGTACTGATCTATGCAAATTAGATGAACTTTGATTTATTCAGTGCTACTTTATACACTGTAAGTGCACAGGTCAATACGGCTAGGGCTGGAGGCTGTATTTACGAACTGATCTCCTCAAAATTTCTTTTGTACCTTTGTTATCACCTTAGGACGAGAACGAGTGTTTTTGGGTGTGATCCGAAATTCAAGATGGCTGCCAGTGGCCATTTTGTACCAGAATTAGTGCAATCAGTTTTTTGTACAGAACTTCTGTATGAAAGTTCTAATTTGAATAAATTTTTGTATGTATGTTTAGTAACATGGAATACATCACAAATAATACAGGGTTTTTTCTCAAGCAGAAATTATGCAAATTAGTTGAACTTTGATTTATTCAGTGCTACTTATGCACAGTAAGTGCACATGTCAATACGGCTCGCGCTGGAGGCTGTATTTATGAACCGATCTTCACAAAACTTATTGGGTACCTTTGTTATCACCTTGGGACGAGAATGAGTGTTTCTGGGTGCCGTCCATAATTCAAGATGGCTGCCAGTGGCCATTTTGTACCGAAATTAGGTCCAATCAGTTTTTTGTACACAACTTCTATACGGCTCAGGCTGGAGGCCATATTTATGAACCGATCTTTACGAAACTTCTTGGGTACCTTTGTTATCACCGTGGGACGAGAACGAGTGGTTTTTGGGTGTGGTCCAAAATTCAAGATGGCCACCAGCAGCCATTTTGTACCAAAATTAGTGCAATCAGTTTTTTGTACTGAACTTCTGTATGAAAGTTCTGATTTGAATAAATTTTTGTAGGAATGTTTAGTAACATGGAATACATCACATATAATACGGGTTTTTTTCTCATGCAGAAATTATGCAAATTAGATGAACTTTAATTTGTTCAGTGCTACTTATACACAGTAAGTGCACATGTCAGTACGGCTCGGGCTAGAGACTGTATTTATGAACCGATCTTCACGAAACTTCTTGGAGTGGAGTACCGTACTGACTCGTGTCGAAGCCCAATGGGTGCTTGCAGTGGATAAATTGCAAAGTGTGGGGGGGGGGGGGGGGGGGGGGGAGCTTTGGGACAAGTAATAGTTCTTGCAAGTCACGTTGGGATGTGTCGGAAATTGGCGATATAAGACAAGTAAGTATCCACTGAGTATGTTACGTTTCTTTGGAAACCGCACACCAATTTTATAGAATTTGCTTCAAAAATTCTCATAATTATCTTGTACATACGTTTCATTTTCAGATTTCTGGTTTTAATCCTCAATTTAATGAATAAAACAAACAGAAAACCATGCGGTGTTGTTTTCATTTTTTTTGTACAGGTTACTCTCGAAGCCAGAAATGGACGTAAGTATGTCAATCAACACTACAAACCACCCCCTTGAAAACAAACAAACATTGTCTGTTTAGAAATAGCTGTTTTTTTTAAATATGTACATTTATTACGAATAAAACAAAATATAGCTTCACACAAAATCAATAAAAAAAATCATAATATGAAGACCAGATAAAATTTATACAGCGGAATATAAAATAACAAAATAGTTGCCTCCCTTGGAAGCATTCGAAAAATTGATTTTACACTGAAAGTCATAACTTCACATGTTGCAGAGCATGATGAAATGATAAATGAGCATGGTTTATTGAACCAATAAGTCATAAATCATATCCCTGGTTATATTGTTATATAATTTTCAAAAACCAGAGTTGTAATTATTTTTTATTTTTAATTACCACTTTCTCATTAATTTCTGAACACCCGTTTTCACAGTGAGTTGTGCACGCTCGAAAGTGGCATTGTTATTTCACAATGAGTTGTGCACCTCTCAAAAGTGGCAGTGTTCAATCAGTATCTTTCTGATGATGTTCAAGCACTCTGAAAACTATATGTTGTGGGCGTGTTTCAGACATCTATTGACAGCAGCCTGCACACTCATTTGAAACAAGTGACAGCTTCCAAAAACGAGGTCAACAAAAAAAATAAACAAGTCAGTTTTGCTTGGGATATATAATTTTTTAATAAAGACTTATTACACTGAACACAGACATAATGTGTTACATAAAAGACGAATTTAACAACACAAAAACCTCAACTCCAAAAAATATACATAATACAGTATTACAGTTCTATTTGGTAAGTACAGTGTTGCAACAAGTCACCTGTTTATTCCATTTGATGCCTGTAAATTTGACGTCTTGTCTCAAACAACTTTCGTCCAATTTGAAACTTGGGGGTGGGCTTTGACTCGAGTTGGCACCCTGGTTCACAAATCTGAAAAAGCGAGGGGTGGGCTTAATCACGAATATGGGCTTCGACACGGGTCAGTACAGTACCTTTGTTATCACCTTGTGACAGGAACGAGTGTTTTTGGGTGCCTTTGTTATCACTGTGCTATGAGAACAAATATTTTTGGGTTCAGTCAGTCCTACTCTGGGACTCAAAGATTTCTTTTCTAGTTGAGCATCTAACTGTCACCCCCACCTTTACAATACTTTACCTAAAAATTTGTTACAGGCTATGGTCAGCAGTTATGTACAGACCGTTAACAATACTTTACATGTACCTTTGTTATCAGGTCATTACCTAGATGTTTGTCATTGCTGTGTCACATACTGTACATGTACATGTCTTAAACAAGTTGAGCTACAGTGTCATTGACACTTTCATTTTTTTCAGAAAGGGACAAAAGCACCTCAGGCCGCTGGCCGAATTCATACAGATTTTGAAAAAGGCTTCATTATGGCCGAAGTCATGGCATACACAGATTTTGAAGAACATGGCAGTGAAGGTGCATGCAAAGTATGTATTGTTCATTAAATGCTGTCTTGTGAAAAAACAATGGGATGAAATATAAGTGACAGAAAAACAAATCAAGCATTCAAGTATCAATGACTCTTTGCAGTCAGGGGCTTAAATTCTTGGTGGTGAGGAGGGACCAATTCTTTATCTCGATGGCCAGTAGTTGGGAAGTGCACTATTGCCCACTAATTGGCATGTCCAAAGACCTCTGCATATGCAAAAAACTGTCACAGGTGGTTACTATTTTGGTGATAAAATTAGTGATAGCAATTAGCAGTGCCATGTTGGAAGCTTTGGCAATCTGTATGGACTCTGCTATCTCATTGATGATTGTTGTGGTTAATTATGATCATTATAGATGTTGTGTAATTTAAAGATAGCTCACCAAAACACATAACCATGTGTACAAAACTGTTGGCAAATTCATGTCATCCTCAGGCAAATATAGCCCCCCACTTCCCCCATACCCCCTCCCCACACCTACACCCCCGCAGTTATAGTAATGCCTGCAAGAGACCCCCAACTCTACTGGTTATAGAGCAACTCCTGTTTCTTTTACTGTCCATTACTGTACAGTGCAAGTAAAAAGTATTCAAGAAACTCTGTCAACTCAATTAAAGACAATGTGATTTTTAGCTCAACTTTGGCGAAGTGTTTTTAGGTCCAATCCTAAATTCAAGTTGGCCGCTGGCAGCCATTTTGTACAAAATTGGGTGCATTTAGATTTTTGCGCAGAACTTCCGTATGAAAGCGCTGATTTGAATAATTTTTTGTATGAATGTTTAGTACCATGGGATACATCACATATAATACAGGTTTTTTTCTTGTGCGTAAATTATGCAAATTAGACTAACTTTGATGTTTTTTGGTGTTACTTTCAGCACTGTAAGTGCAAATGCCAATACGGCTTGGGCCAGAGGCCGTATTTATGAACCGATCTTTACGAAACTTCTTGGGTACCTTTGGTATCACCGTGGGACGACAACCAGTGTTTTGGGGTCCGGTCTGAAATTCAAGATGGCCGATGGCAGCCATTTTGTACAAAATTAGGTGCAATCAGATTTTTGCACAGAACTTCCATATGAAAGCGCTGATTTGAATAATTTTTTGTGTGAATGTTTAGTACCATGGAATATATCACATATAATACAGGTTTTTTTCTCGTGCAGAAATTATGCAAATTAGATGAACTTCGATTTTTTCAGTGCTACTTACACACGGTAAGTACACATGTCAATATGGCTCGGGCTAGAATCTGTATTTATGAACCGATCTTCACGAAACGTCTTGGGTACCTTTGTTATCACCTTGGGACAAGAACGAGTGTTTCTGGGTGCAGTCTAAAATTCAAGATGGCTGCAAGTGCCCATTTTGTACCAAAATTAGGTCTAATCAGTTTTTGTACACAACTTCTATATGGCTCAGGCTAGAGGCCGTATTTATGAACCGATCTTTACGAAACTTCTTGGGTACCTTTGTTATCACCGTGGGTTGAGAACGAGTGTTTTTGGGTGTGGTCCAAAATTCAAGATGGCCACCAGCAGCCATTTTGTACCAAAATTAGTGCAATCAGTCTTTTGTACAGAACTTCTGTATGAAAGTTCTGATTTGAATAAATTTTTGTATGAATGTTTAGTAACATGGAATACATCACATATAGTACAGGTTTTTTTCTCGTGCAGAAATTATGCAAATTAGATGAACTTTGATTTATTCAGTGCTCCTTATAAACTGTAAGTGCACATGTCAATACGGCTCGTGCGAGAGGCTGTATTTATGAACTGATCTTCACAAAACTTCTTGGGTACCTTTGTTATCACCTTGGGATGAGAACAAGTGTTTCTGGGTGCAGTACAAAATTCAAGATCGCTGCCAGTGGACATTTTGTACCAAAATTAGGTCCAATCAGTTTTTTGTCACAACTTCTATACAGCTCGTATTTATGAACTGATCTTCATGAAACTTCTTGGGTATCTTTGTTTTCACCTTGGGACAGAAACGAGTGTGTTTTGGGGTGCCTTTGTTATCACTGTGCTATGAGAACAAATATTTTGGGGTTCAGTCAGACCCACTCTGGGTCTCAAAGATTTCTTTTCTAGTTTAGCATCTGACTGTCACCCACCTTTACAATACTTTACCTATACATTTGTTACAGGCTACGGTCAGTATTTATGTACAGACCATTACAATACTTTATATGTACCTTTGTTATCAGGTCATTACCTAGATGTTTGTCATTGCTGTGTCACATACTATACATGTACATGTCGTAACAAGTTGAGCTACAGTGTCATTGACACTTTCATTTGAGAAGTTGCATTGACATCTTTGAAATTCCCAACCAATTATATTTTGTTTGACTGAGCCCTACAAGTGTAAAATTGTTTTCTTCAAAGTGATTTCCAGATAAAAAACTGTGACAAGGCAGATCTTCAATTATGAGGGACGTGCCCCAGAAACAAGAATGTTTTTTTAATAGCCATATCAACAGGTTATAGAAATTCTTAACTAGAGGGGTGTCATTTGTGTGCAAAGCGCACTATAGTATATCCCCGCATTCGCATCTGTGATTATTGTCGGGGCCGAATCAAAAATCCAAAACCTTTATGCACATCTACAGACGCTATTGATTAACATGAACACACTTTTAGTGTTTCGAATTGAAACCCCTAGGAGTTTTTCTCTGGAAACCATTCCTCTAACGACAAAAATGGTGCACCTTGCACCCCTCGGGGCCAAATCAAAAATCCAAAACCTTTATGCACATCTACAGATCCTATTGATTAACATGAACACACTTTCAGTGTTTCGAATTGAAACTCCTAGAAGTTTTTCTCTGGAAACCATTCCTCTAACGACAAAAATGGTGCCCCTTGTGCCCCTCGGGGCCAAATCAAAAATCCAAAACCTTTATGCACATCTACAGACCCTATGAATGAACATGAACACACTTTCAATGTTTCGAATTGAAACCCCTAGGAGTTTTTCGCCAAAAACCATTCCTCTAACGACAAAAGTGGTGCCCCTTACGCCCCCGAGGGACGAATCAAAAATCCAAAACCTTTATGCACTTCTACAAACCCTATTATTAACATGAACACACTTTTAGTGTTTCGAATTGAAACCCCTAGGAGTTTTTCTCCGGAAACCATTCCTCTAACGACAAAAATGGTGCCCCTTGCGCCCCTCGGGGCCGAATCAAAAATCCAAAACCTTTATGCACATCTACAGACCCTACTAATGAACATGAACACACTTTCAGTGTTTTGAATTGAAACTCCTAGCAGTTTTTCGCCGGAAACCATTCCTCTAACGACAAAAATGGTGCCCCTTGCGCCCCTAGGGGCCGAATCAAAAATCCAAAACCTTTATGCACATCTACAGACCCTATGAATGAACATGAAAACACTTTCAATGTTTCGAATTGAAACCCCTAGGAGTTTTTCGCCGGAAACCATTCCTCTAATGACAAAAGTGGTGCCCCTTATGCCCCCGAGGGCCGAATCAAAAATCCAAAACCTTTATGCACATCTACAGACCTTATGAATGAACATGAACACACTTTCAATGTTTTGAATTGAAAACCCTAGGAGTTTTTCACCTGAAACCATTCCTCTAACGACAAAAGTGGTGCCCCTTACGCCCCCGAGGGCCGAATCAAAAATCCAAAACCTTTATGCACATCTACAGACCCTATGAATGAACATGAACACACTTTCAATGTTTCGAATTGAAACCCCTAGGAGTTTTTCGCCGGAAACCATTCCTCTAACGACAAAAGTGGTGCCCCTTATGCCCCCGAGGGCCGAATCAAAAATCCAAAACCTTTATGCACATCTACAGACCCTATGAATGAACAAGAACACACTTTCAATGTTTCGAATTGAAACCCCTCGGAGTTTTTTGCCGGAAACCATTCCTCTAACGACAAAAGTGGTGCCCCTTATGTCCCTGAGGGCCGAATCAAAAATCCAAAACCTTTATGCACATCTACAGACCCTATGAATGAACATGAACACACTCTCAATGTTTCAAATTGAAACCCCTAGGAGTTTTTCGCCGGATACCATTCCTCTAACGACAAAAGTGGTGCCCCTTACGCCCCCGAGGGCCAAATCAAAAATCCAAAACCTTTATGCACATCTACAGACCCTATGAATGAACATGAACACACTTTCAATGTTTCGAATTGAAACCCCTAGGAGTTTTTCGCCGGAAACCATTCCTCTAACGACAAAAGTGGTGCCCCTTATGCCCCCGAGGGCCGAATCAAAAATCCAAAACCTTTATGCACATCTACAGACCCTATGAATGAACAAGAACACACTTTCAATGTTTCGAATTGAAACCCCTAGGAGTTTTTTGCCGGAAACCATTCCTCTAACGACAAAAGTGGTGCCCCTTATGCCCCCGAGGGCCGAATCAAAAATCCAAAACCTTTATGCACATCTACAGACCCTATGAATGAACATGAACACACTCTCAATGTTTCAAATTGAAAACCCTAGGAGTTTTTTGCCGGAAACCATTCCTCTAACGACAAAAGTGGTGCCCCTTACGCCCCCGAGGGCCGAATCAAAAATCCAAAACCTTTATGCACATCTACTGACCCTATGAATGAACATGAACACACTTTCAGTGTTTCGAATTGAAAACCCTAGGAGTTTTTCGCTGGAAATCATTCCTCTAACGACAAAAGTGGTGCCCCTTACGCCCCCGAGGGCCGAATCAAAAATCCAAAACCTTTATGCACATCTACTGACCCTATGAATGAACATGAACACACTTTCAGTGTTTCGAATTGAAAACCCTAGGAGTTTTTCGCCGGAAACCATTCCTCTAACGACAAAAGTGGTGCCCCCTACGCCCCCGAGGGCCGAATCAAAAATCCAAAACCTTTATGCACATCTATAGACCCTATGAATGAACATGAATACACTTTCAATGTTTCGAATTGAAACCCCTAGGAGTTTTTCACCGGAAACCATTCCCGGACGTGCGGACGGATGGACGAAGACGACCAACATATACGCATTTTTTCAAATGCGGGGATAATAATATTCCCAGTAGTTGTATATTTTTCTGTGTCAGAGTGGCTATTCAGTTAATCAGGGTCAGGACTAAAGGACCCCCCACCCCAATCTAAAAAAAGTCTGATGCAGATTTCTTTTCTTACAGACTTCAGAACTGGGTAAAAGTTTTATTTATCTTTGAAGTTAGAAGTGTAGAATGGGCTAGCAGTGTACACTGGAAATGAGACTGGCAAGGACGTATCCTTCATACTAGTTATTTATTTATTTATTGGTGTTTAGGGTCACATATTTCTGCACAATGGCTAACCATGACCGTGTCAGTTTTATGTGTGGAGGAAGCCGGAGTACCTGGAGAGAACCACTGAGCAATGGCGAGCAACTGTCAGCTCCTCAACATACCAACTCCACACAAGCAGGGTTAGCATTGGTTGAAGACAGGTGCACCATTGACGTGCAGTACGCCTTAGTACACAGCGTAACCATACCCCCACGTGGGCAATGGGGGTGAAGTGTCTTGTCCAAGGACACAACGCCATTGCCGCAGGTGGGATTCGAACCGAGGACCTCTCGGCTTGCAGCCTGCACCTCTACCAACTGAGCCACCTCGCCCCCTTCATACTAGTTAGCATCCACTGAACAGAATTTAATTATATTTAACCCTTTACCTAATGAATTAGTCATATCTGTCCACGTAATTTACAAATTAAGCAGTTAATAAAAAATATATTCCCAAACATTTCAGCAAAACCATAAAATGTGACTCCTCATTGGAACGACCTCCTGACTTCGCTCAATTATAAAGGACAAAGTCACATGGTATGTTTTCTTTTAAATTTTTGGAAAAGTGTTCAAAAACAGTAATTAAAATAATAAATTTTGATATCCTGTGCATCAGGTAAAAGGGTGAACTTCTGTGAAGAGCAAAATGATTATCTCAGTTTTTAGATCTGTGTGAGGTCTCTACTTAAAGTTTCCATCATTTCGGGTACGTGTATTTCAGTTGAGGATAGTATGACAAATCCATCCAGAACCCAGGGATTGGGTTACAGACTTCTGTACAACAGGAGGTTGATTTTTCTTTGTGGTTAGTACTTAGTGCTCCTTTTTTCAGTGTCTAAAGCATTTTATCACATAAGCACTGCCTCATAACCAAGTTCAGAACAGGAATATTATACACGGTTATAAACCCACTAGATTTTTCACGTGAGTTTAATGACCGGCGAATCACCTTAATTGAAAATGCGTCTTCCTACACATTGAATATTCATAAACATGGATGACAGCGTTCGAAATTTCAAAGTCAATTCACTTGTTAAAATCGATGGAATTGGTGTCGGAAAAGTTCTAAGGGTCATAGAATCGACAAATGGAAAATTCTACACAGTTGAGGTGGATGGAACTGACTTCCGAGTGAATTTACCAGGTGAGCATCTCAGTTCAATTTCAGAAAATCAGACAATCCATGTTCCGGCATCTGTCAGCCGTGATGACGTTACAAATTCAAAAACATTGTTTACAAGCAACATGTCATCTGACAGATTTGTTCACGTGAGCTCTGACAACATTCAGTCTTTTATTGACAACCAAACAAAGAAAAACACTCTTGCAAAATCATTTTATGATATGAAATTGTTGAAATTGTTTATGTATAGTCCAGAAATAAATGAACCTAGACTCATTCAACAAATTCCACCTCCCGACCTTTGTGTTCTGTTGTGCAAATTTTTCATCGCTGCAAGAAAGTCAGACATGACTGAATATGAGCCATGTGCACTGAGGGGTTTTATGGCGATCTTTGACTGCCATTTGAAGAGGTTTAATTACGGCCTGAGTATTTGCAGTAGTGCCGAGTTTGGCAAAGTGCAGGAGGTTTTGGAAGCAAAGCAGCGAGAACTCAAAAAGATGGGAAAGGGAAATAAAAGTAACAAATCTGACCCAATAAATGACAAAGAAGTTGAAATGTTATGGCAATCCAATTTATTCGGTGTCAGTGCTGTCACCAGCCTAGAGAGTATAATAAATACTATGTGGTTTTATAATACAATTCATTTTGGTCTGCGTGCCTCAGATGAACACCGCGATATGTGCTGGGGTGATGTGAAGTTGGGAGTCGATTCAAATGGACATGAATACCTAGATAGAATTTTTAGAATGACAGACAAAAATGCGTTCGGGGGAAACTCATGGGGATGTAAGAATTGTAAAGCCGAGGATGTGGGCAAATTTGAATAGAACAGATCGCTGCCCTGTTGTGTATAAACATTATGTAAAATTACGACCTGAACAACGACAATTGAACATGAAATCCGGAGATCAATGGTTCAAGAGGCAGCCAATAGGCAAAAACAAACTTACCTCTATAATGAAGCGTATGGCAACGATTGGTGGACTTTCCACTCAAAAATGCCTCACAAATCACAGTGTAAGAAAACACTTGGTCCAAAAGTTGAGTGAATCAGAAATTCCAGCCCATCACATAATACAGATAACAGGGCTTAAGAACATTACTTCCATCAATAATTATAGCCACATAAATGAAAATCAGCACAAAAACATTTCCCATATTTTAAGTAACACTTCCAATGAACTTAATCTCTCAAGTACAAATGAATGTCATGTTGAATCCGACTGTCGATCCCAGTCTTACTGTCAGGCTCAGCTGCCATTGCCGACGACAGTGCCTTCAACTTCAAGCTTAACCTCAGGATACAATTCCACAAATAACACATTTGTACGTACTGTTGGTTCAAAACACACGGCCACTACCGGCGAAATGTTCACAATGTTTTCAGGGAATATTTATGGTGGTAATTTCAAAATCCATGTCCATGAGAATAAAAGCCCGGCTAAACCTGAGGAGAAACGACGAAGGATAATTGTTTACACTGATTGAGACAGTGATTGAGACCGTGACATAACTTTCCTTTGCTGGCTCCAGCACGCGACATTCCAAAGAAAAAGTAGCATTTCTTTTTCGAATGTCTCTTATAAAGTCATGTGCATGGAGCTGTAATATTATCATCATTAAATATTGTTCATATTGTTATTACTAACTCATGAAAATCAGAAATCAATAACCTTTAGTCATTGATACCCGATGTACATAAACCTTACCGGGTCTATATTTCAACGAGAAAGTGGCTGGCCCTCAGTAACGTGATTGGGTTATGAGTGCATTCAAAGGAAGCCGAAACATTGTAGCAATATGGGTTTGGGTTAAGGAGGCTCACCAAATTCTGTCAGAATGTAAACAAATCACGGTGATGTGATAAATAGAATCTCAAACTCGTCCCCGATAAGTATGTAAAATATGAACCTCGTCCACTAAATTCGATTTGGGCCTCACTAAAGCTTGGCCCGAATCGAATTTAGTGGACTCGGTTCATATTTTACATACTTATCGGGGACTCATGAGAGATTCTCTATATTCAAAACATTCAACATATATTAAAAAAGCTGTAAGATATTTAACTATTTATTTTGCAAAGTGATTTTGTGACATGAATGTTTCTTTAAAGATACTATGCTACCACAGCATCCGAATTTCAAAACATTCTGTGGGAATTATATTGATATCTTGCTCATTCTATTCTGGTGTTCCATAAGGCTATTGAAAAAGAAATTCTTGTTTCTGAGGACATTTTCCAGAATTCTTTGATGAGGGAGGGAGGTTTTGTTTTGATATTAATTTCTTTTTATGCCCCCGACTTAAGTCGGGTGGCATATAGTGATTGAAGTGTGTGTGTGTCCGTGTGTGTGTGTGTGTGTGTGTGTGTGTGTGTGTGTGTGTGTGTGTGTGTGTGTGTGTGTGTGTGTGTGTGTGTGTGTGTGTGTGTGTGTGTGTGTGTGGGTTTGTCTTACCAACTTGACGAGGTAACTAGACAAAAGAGTTTGCGTGTTTCGCCTTACCGAGGTACAAAAGACAAAAGAAACCCTTTACCTCGGTTGTTTTCCCAGAACTGTACCGGCAAAACGAGGTTGAAACCGTTAGTCCACACAAAGGACAGACAATGGGGTACCTCGGTATGTAGGGAAAACAAGACTGTGTGTGTGTGTGTGTGTGTGTGTGTGTGTGTGTGTGTGTGTGTGTGTGTGTGTGTGTGTGTGTGTGTGTGTGTGTGTGTCAGAGCGAATAACTTGAAAACTGTTAGGGCCACAGTCATCAAACTTAACACAATTATAAAGGACTATGGGAGGATGTGTCGCACACCATAGCTGGGTTTGTACCTTCAAGGTCAAGGTCACATTTCAAGGTCACACTAAAATCGGTCAATATTCGTGTTTCAGCCATAGTCAGAAACGAATCATAGTACAATTGTTAAACTTTTTACAAATGTTAAGGACAGTCAGAAGGTATGTCGCGTATAATAGTTTCCGCCACATCTGCAAGGTGAAGGTCACAATTGACCTTCATATGTTCAGGGTCACAAATCATGTCTCAAGCAAAACTCCAAAGCTATTAGGGCTACAATCATCTGACTTCGCTCAATTATAAAGGACAACGTATGGATGTGTTACACACCACCGCCAGGTCCGTAAGGTCAAGGTCACATTTCAAGGTCACACTGAAAATCATCAATATTCGTGTCTCAGCCATAACTCAGAAATGAGCCAACGTACAAATATTAAACTTTTTACAAATTTTTTTGTTTGATGGAGGTCAAGGTCAGAGATCAAGGTGATTGCCATGTAGGGGGGCATAGTCACTTCTCAGTGAATCTCCTGTTTAACCCTTAAAGGCCTGGAGATTTTTAATCATTTTCACTGCACTTTGACTGTGGCCTTGCAGTGGTCTCTTGGAAAGTCTTGGCTGCCTATATAGATAGTCAAGACATGTCTAGAAATAACTGACAAACTAATTAGAATGTAACTTGCAAGTTTACCCTTCATATTTATTACACAACAAAGCTCAAAATGAACAGGCTTTAGTTAGTGTCGATTTTGACTGGTTAAAATAAAACTGGAAGCAATATTTCTTTGCGAAAATTTTAGAATGAGGGAGATTTTTCTCAGAATTCTAATGATAAGGGAGGTGCCTGAGAAACAAGAATTTGTTTTTACTAGCCTAATAAATCTTAAAGATTAAATTAGAATTAGATTGTGTGATTCTCACAAAATTCTGCCCCCTGTTATCAACAAGGATATCCTTACCTTCACAATATGTTCTTCATAAATAATTGTTTTGTATCTATGGTGTTCTCTAATAAATTTTAATGTAATAATTTTATATAAATTTGATTTTGCCTACTGCTGAGAAAACCACAAGCCAATGCATACAGTTTAAAGCCACTTAAATGTCGGTCAGCACTTTTTTTTCAATAGAGCCATGATAGTTACACCAAGTGCTCAATCAGTTAAAGAAGCTTTCCATTTCGTTGGATGGAGCTAGCCAAACTGCTGGCTGGCTGCCAGTTTAAATGTTGGAAATCTTTTACTTTGTCTTCATTGAGTATTTTTGGCACTCTGGCCTCATTGTTCAAAGGAAAGGTAGGTATACACCCCATGTTGTGTTTGTCCTTCAAATATCCACGTTCCATTACAATTTTATAACACTGGAACAGTTAAGAATTAAATTTACTATATTTTTATTCTGTAACCAATGACCCAGACTTAGCTGGTGCTAACCCCAAAATATCTAGGGCCAAACACAAATTTAGCCCTTCAGTTCCCCAAATTTGCATGCAAAACCAAAAATTAGAAGTCCTATCTGGCCCTCCATACATTTTACCCTCCGTGCATGTGCAGACGCCAGGAAGTCACCGAATCTGGTGCCACTACATCATTCTTTGTTTGGCCCTTGTCAGATAACAACAAACTGACATTTGTGCTTTTAAATCTCAATTAATAATGATGCCAGACACAAATCAATGGTTAAATTGGTGGACCCAAGGACAGAACTGGATGAAGGAAGGAAGAAACGGTGGTTTGAAACGTTCAGGGCTGTAATTTTATAATATTTATAAAAATTAGTTCATGTTCCCTCATGAGCCTGACGTTATCACTGATTGATTATGATCAATCCCCTGTTTATTTAGTATTCCTTCCCTACCTTCCCTTGATCCCCCAGTTAAGCTCCCAAGCTTTTTGGCTTGTTTTAATGAAATAAAATTTTTAAAGTAAGTTTAAAAGTTTTATAAAATTTCTTGGGAGTTTAACGTATTATACAGAAGATTATTCTGTACATCCCCAGGGTTACGTCCTCACCCTTAGGGTGTTTGGGCATTATGGTCATGCATCATACATCCAATGTATCGTTTTTTCTTCTGAGGAAGATCTTGCTTTACATCGGATAGTCTTGTTTCTGTTACTGACTTCGGGCCGTATTGCCTGGGGTCTTGATTCCGTTTTTTTGTTTACATTTACAATGCTCTAGGTAGTTTCCTATTTTGTTTAGGAATGACAGTTGTAAGTAACATTAAATATTCTGATAGTGTGGTAGTTAATTTTACAACAGATTTTTATAATTTTGTCCACACTTAGGCTTTTTGGGGCTCATCGTTCCCTTTGGGAACTTGGGCTCTTATATAAGAAAAATTTTTTCACAATTTTTTTTTTATTTTTGAAAGAGTTTTTCTTTTGGATATATTTATTTCATCGATTATATTTTAATGTTATCTTATATGTGGATTTGGTGGTGGTACAATGACATATATTAGAATTTAGGTAATAATATTTATCTAATAGTAAGGCAAATAGAGGAAGCCTTTCCTCTATTTACAGGGTCGTTGTAATGAGTTACTTGATGTACTACCACTAATTCTACTCTATGTGTCAGATTTGATAATCTGGATGACGGGTGTCATGGTTTGTGTTAGGCGATTGGATGCTATCGGTCCTATCGCGGCGAGGGGACACTACTGGTCCTCTCGTCAAAATGTCACTATAGTTTTTTAGTTTCTATTTACAGAGGAACAAGAACATGGTGTGGTTTCGTGACGCTGTCAGGGAGTGTGCTTCCGTCGTTGCATTATACTATAAGAGCTAGCTGAAAAGTGCTCAATGATATTAGACAAGGGCTAGGCTTCAAAAGAGGTTTACGTCCCTTGTCTTCAGCTAGCTCAACCGGCAGATCTATCACGACATAAAATATGGGTGGTGTGATGCCGGGTTTGTCCGTAGCGGTCGAGAAGAGGAATAAGGGTGTAGCAAGCACTATAAAACTACGAACATGCTCACCCTGCAACGACGGAAAGGAGGAAGCACGGGAAGGAGGAAGTAGACAAGTTCTGAGGTATGCTCATCCAGGTCTTCCATGATCACGAGCAAGAGAGAGGCCCCTCTCTCTTATAACAACTTCTGGGGTCAGAGGTTGTTGGTAGGAACTTGTGTCAGTTGGAGCTTACGTCCATGCCTTCCTGTCCGGGCGCTCCTTCCATAGACTGCCAGGGTTGGCTAGTCTTATAGCTTCCTCTATGTTCGAAAAGCACGCACGACCGCAGTCCGTTGTCGCCAGCTGGCTCGACCGGTGAAGTGGTTACTCAGGTCTCTGAGAACTGTGACGCCACTTGTATACGATCCAGGCTAGGAGATGATATAGGGTGGAGCAAACACCATGATATGCAACCATGCTCACCCAGCTACAACGGAAGGAGGAAACCGGCAAGTTCTGAGGTTTGCCAGGTCACCCAGGACCGCGAGCAAGAGAGAGGCCTCTCTCTCTTACAGCATCATCTGGGGACAGATGTTGTTGGTAGGAACTTGCGTCAGTCGGAGTATACGTCCATACGTCCATGGCTCCTGTCCGGGACGTCCCATCTAATAGGCAGCCAGGGTCAGCTAGTCTTATGGTTTCCTCTACATAACGGACAAAGTGATCTTTTTATTGCACAGGGCTATAAACTGTGATGAGTGGTTTCAGTTCCCTAATGCCGGTGAAACGGTTAAGATTGAATATGAGGACCAGGTGAAAGGATGTGTCGCATGTGCATTGTATTCAGAGCTAGCGGAAGAGTGCTCAATGATATTAGACAAGGGCTAGGCTTCAAAAGAGGTTTACGTCCCTTGTCTCCAGCTAGCTCAACCGGCTGATACATCACGTAGACTAGTGGTGTGACGTCCGTAGCGGTCGAGAGAAAATAAGGGTGTAGCGAGCACTATTTAATCGAAACATGCTCACCCTGTGTTGAGGGAAGGAAGGAGCCAGCAAGTTCTGAGGTATGCTTGGTTAGGACCTCCCAGACCGCGAGCAAGAGGGAGACCCCTCTCTCTCTTTTAACAACATCTGGAGCCGGGTGTTGTTGGCAGAACCTTGCGTCAGTCAGAGCTTACGTACATAGCTATTGTCCGGTACACTTAGTTCAATTCTTAGCCGGGGATGGCTGCAGTTTTGCTTCTTTAGCGTCTACCAAGCACTCCCAACCGCACCTTGGCTAAGTGACTCAAGATTTCTTATCAACCTACCTTACAATTGTTTACTACAGGCTTGCACTACAGTGGAAGAACTTGACTCAGATTAAATACTCTCTATTTTAATCTTTCCCAAGAGATTTGGGAAAGAAAAGTGGTTTAAAAACACCACGAAAAAATAAGCTAAAACTGGGTCGAGTGCCATCGGGGCACACCCAGTAAGGGATGCTCTTCTCTTAGTACAATTCCACGACTTCCGTTAACCAGTGCGCAAGCTGTCATCAAACGATTCTTCTTTTGTCCGTGCAACGTGGTTGACGTATTGCCATCTTTGAAGATCGTATAATAACAGGACTGTGTTTTATATATTCTTGTTAATATTTTCAACCACATTCTCATTGTATATTTTTATACTGTACCAATGACCCAGACTTAGCTGGTGCTAACTCTAACAAAACCAGGGCCAAACACAAATTTTGCCCCCCAATCCCCAAAATTTGCATCCAAAACAAAAAGAAATCATGTCCTAAAGGACCTCCATACTACGCCTCTACTGCGCATGCGCAGTGACGCAGTCCCGAAATTGGCGCCAATTATCATTCTCTGTTTGGCCCTTCATCAGTCAACATCTCACTGATCTTTGTGCTTGTAAATCTCAGTTTAAAGGATGCCAGACACGTAATTTTTGGAGAAAATGTGATTCTAAGGAGGATAGAAGGAGGAGAGGAAAAAGAAGTGGCAAAAAATAATCAGGGCTGTACTTAAAATTTTTTGATGAAATTATGTTAAGTTGCCTATTTTCGAGGCATGGGCCTCTTGTTGTCATTCTTGCTAATTGTTGCACTGCTTATTCAGTGTTTCCTCTCCCCTAGCCTTCTAAAGTCCCCCCTGGCAATTCTCCCATGCTTTTGGCATATTTTTGAGAAATTTCATTTCTAAAATTTCCTGGGAGAGTTGCTTGGTTACAGAATGTTTTCTGTTATTTTCCCCATAGTTACGTTTTCACCCATGGGTGTATAACGTTTGTGTTCTGCATCTTCCATCTGATGTTCTACAGATTCTCCCCTGGGAGTCTCTGTTTTGCATCAGATAGAGTGTAATTGATGACTGATTCCGGGCCAGTTTTTTCAGTGCCTGGAGTCATGTTTTCTAGTGTGTTTACACTGTTTGTTTTCATTGGCAACAGCCTTTTTTGAGGGGGGCTGTTTGCCTTTGTGGTAGTTTATCTCATTATAAGATACATTTATATTATCCGAAAGTGTCTCATTAATTATTTTATATAAATTTAAAATTTTTGACCACACTTTGCCATCGGATCCATCGGGGCTCAACGTTACTTTTCAGCAACTTGGGCTTCTCTGAAAAAATATTTTTTCAAAATTATTTTGTTTTGCAATTGTTTTTTCATTTATTAATGGATCATGTTATTATGTATCTTTGTGTCAGGGGTTTTTGCGAGTAACTAGGACTTATTGTTGTTCTTTCACAATGAAGGGACGTTGTTCAAATTGTAATAGGAAGAAATCTTCCTCTGACTTTCATGATCATTGTATTAATTGTAGTCAGTGTTCTCGCATTAATCCCTGTCCTATATGTGAACATTGGGATGAGAAACATTGGAAACGTGTGTCACGATATGTTGTTTCTGGAGAAAGAGCGATGCCGGCTCTTTCTCCACAAGGTCACTCTACTCTCTCAGTTTCTATTTCAGAGGAACCAGAACAGGGTGATGTTTCCATGTTATCTTCTTCAAGTGTGCGTCCGTCGTCACAAATGAATTCAGAGCTAGCGGCAAAAGTGCTCATGGAGATTAGACAAATGTCGTCCGCTAGCTCGCCCGGTGTAGCGTCCATTCACCGAATGGTTCGGCAGCCGGGTTCGTCCGATGCGGTCCAAGAGGAAATTTTGGGTGATGCGAGCACTATAAACATAATAGATGCACACCCAGTGACGGCGGATAGTAAGCGAGAACGGAGGAAGCCTTTTAGTCCGGTTCCTAGCTCGTCCAGGTCCAGCCGGGCCGCGAGCGAGAGAGGTCCCTCTCTCGTACAACAACATCTGGGACCAGATGTTGTGGTACAAAATGTGTCTTTAGCGGAGCATACGTCCGTCGCTCGGGACGCTCCGTTGTATAAGCAGTCCGCAAAGACTGTTAAGGCTTCCTCTTCTCGTCAGCGCACACGACCGCACCTTGGCTGCGTGACCGCCGATATATTACCAGCTTCGCCGATGAAGGATTCTTCGGCGACCAGGTCACACCATCCGGCAGCCAGGGATTCGAGACCGATGGACTCCGGACGTTCGCATAGGAAAAGTATGCGGGAGCCATCTGATGCGGAGCTGCCCTCGGCGAAGCAGCAAAAGACTGCGCCTCCGCAGGTCTCGACGCCGGACATTCTTGTGCAGATAGCACAGCTTATCGCAGCATCCCAGCAGCCGACAGAAACGGTGTCGGATCGAGAATTATCCGACGGCGCTGGGTCGGTACGCTCCGCCGAAGCATCGGGGGCGGATGACCTGGAACATCGTGAGGTCCGACCGGATGGTGAAAGGGATACGGATGACTTGGAGCTATCCCTTTCGGAACAACATAAAGCTGCCGTGGACTTCATCCGGCACTTTCTCCCTCAAGTTGTTCCGTCGGGCCAGACTGCTGCGCTTCCGGACAAGAGAATTATAGCGTCATTGGACTCTGAATTTTTTGAGCGGTTCAGGGACATCGCTCCCGAGTTTCCGTCGCAGTCCAATAATGTTGCTAGAACATTTGAATTATTGAACGACGCTATATTTAAACTTGCTTCCAGGACGGGGAAAGCAGGTTTCTTGTCCGCTAATACTCTCAACCTGCCTTTCATTAATGCAAGGAATAAATTCGATACGGCAGGACAGGGTATACCGAGAGTTCCTCTGCGTATGGACGACGAGGCGGAAGACTTAGAGCTATCATTACCGTCGTCAGCTTCTATTCCAACTGCGGTGTTGGAAACAGCTATTGCGTCTAACAGAGCCAATTTAGATGCCTTATCTTACGCAGATCACCTTACTAAGGCGTTATCACTGCGCCTTCAAGGGGAAGAGTTTCAGGATATACAATCCTCTTTAAGACTTCTTTCAAGGGTAGTAGCTTATTCCACGTGTAACTCCGCCCTTTCAGTGGCAAATCTGGAGTTGGTTAGACGTGACGCAGTCCTAGCTACATCCACACTAGTGGATTCTAAGGTGAAGAACTCTCTTAGAGTCGCTTCGGTCTCAGGAGAACTTCTCTTTGACGGCAAGCTTTCCGCTATTTATGATAAAATTAAAAAGAAAGCTAATGATTCTCTGTTGTTCAGATCGGCTCCTAAAAAGTCGGATACAGCAGACACGAATAAGACAGGCACTTCTGGGTCTAATGCGCCCAAGAGAGGTTCCTATAGAGGTTCCGGTGCGTCCTCTTGGTCTTATTCGAGAGACCGTCAGGATAGCGACTCTCGTTCGGGACGTCCTTCAGGCCAGGACAATCGGTCGGACACCCCGAGGTCGACGAGGCGAGGTGCGGGTCGTGGAAGACGTGGTTTCTCCTACCGCAGGCCTCGCAGGTCCAGGAGGTGATGGCTTAAACCTCTATCGCGTTCCGGTTGGCGGAAGGTTGTCGAGTTTTTCACAGGAGTGGGCGTCGATTACGGACGACCCTTGGGTGAGAGGAGTGACTTCGGAAGGTCTAAAGATATCCTTCAAACGAAAGCCTCCATTAACTCGAAGTCCAAAGTGGACTCATCTTCCGTCAAATCCACAGAAAAGAGACGCTCTGTTATCAGAGGTGCAGTCTCTTTTAATGAAGAACGCGGTAGAGGTCGTAGAAAACCAGGAATCTCTGGGATTCTACAGCCATCTGTTTCTGGTTCCGAAGCCAGACGGCTCGTTCCGTCCAGTCATAGATTTGAGCTGGATAAACAAGCTGATCGTCGCTCCGAAGTTTTATATGGAGACGATTCGATCGGTCAGAGCGAGTATTCGGAGTGAACGATTATGCAACGAGCATAGATCTCAAAGATGCGTACTTTCACGTCATGGTACATCCGACATTCCGAAAGTATCTACGCTTTGCAGTCCTGGGAGTGGTGTATCAATTCCGGGCGATGTGCTTCGGACTGAATCTAGCACCCTGGGCTTTCACTCGGGTAATGAACTCGGTAATGATCTACTTCCGAGCTCATTCGTCTGCGGTAACGTCGGCCTACCTGGACGACATTCTTCAGAGGTACGGCAACGAGTTAACGCTTCAGAACGATGTTCAGAATCTTCTTCTATTGCTCCGACGTCTCGGTTTTATAGTAAACGAGGAGAAGTCGGATCTGGTGCCGTCCAAGTCATTCACTCATCTGGGAATGAGCTTCGAGACGCACAACAATCTCGTTCGTCTGCCGTTAACCAGAGCGAAATTAGTCAGTTGTTACGCTCGCTATTGTCTGCACGCAGACAAAGTCACGGCGAGAGAATTTATGAGACTGATAGGTCTGTGCGGAGCCGCCGCGGATCTCATTCCGATGGGGCGGCTACGCACACGTCCTCTTCAAATTTTCCTGACTCAGAATTGGAGTGTGAAAATTCATTCGCTCGATGTAGACGTTCTCTTGTCAGATCAAGTGAAACAAGAGATTCAGACTTGGGCAAACATTCAGTGGTTAACTAAAGGAGTTCCGTTGCAGTTGCCGGATCCGAGTTTTACCGTTATGACGGATGCCAGTCAAACAGGTTGGGGTGCATCATTAATCCCAACGGATTCGAGATGCCAGGGTCTTTGGGATCCGCAATTCCTGTGCAAGCACATAAACATCAAGGAAATGATGTCAATTTGGCTTGCGTTACGTCACTGGATGGACATTATTTACGATGCTCTTGTCCAAATCCTATCCGACAATACGACAGTAGTGGCATATATACGGAATCAGGGAGGCACTCATTCAGTTCCGTTGTTCAATCTAACGGAAAGAATCCTTCTGTTTGCGTTAGAACATCACGTTCTTCTTTCGGTCCGTCACATACCGGGTCGTCTGAATGTGCTAGCAGACTCCCTTTCACGAAAGGGTCGCTTGTTGCCGTCGGAGTGGACTCTCAACAAACAAGTATTCAATCAGATTTGCTACCAATGGGAACGGCCAATGATAGACTTATTTGCGGACACATCTCAACAATCAGTTGCAGACGTATGTGTCTCCGTGTCCGGATCCAAGAGCATTTGCAGTAGACGCTCTGTCGATCCCTTGGGACGGAATGATAGGATATGCGTATCCTCCAGCGCCGTTAATTCAACAAGTATTGCTAAAGATAAAACAATCTCAATGCAAGATTCTGTTGGTAGCATCTCTGTCGCCACAGAGACCGTGGATAAATCTACTCAGGTGTCTGTTGTGGGATCTACCGCGGAAGCTTCCTCCACGAGAGGATCTTTCGCAGGGGAAATCGCGCCAACTCCATCACAACCCGCAAGGTCTCAACCTTCACGTTTTTTCCGTTGTGCGGTCCTTCTTGCATGGCAAGCACTTTACAGGACGAGCAGTGGACGCGATTTCTAACTGTAGGAGGACCTCCTCTTCGCTAAACTATGCGGCTAAGTGGAAGGTTTTTCGTCGTTGGTGTAGGGATCATTCTGTAGATATATTTGATCCCTCTATACCAGACATTGCAAACTTTCTAGTATACTTGTTTGACGAAATCAAACTGCAGCCTGTTACTATAAAGGGTTATAGATCTATGTTATCTGATACCTATGCACATCATGATAGTTTACAAATTGGATCTAATGTCTCTTTATCGAAGTTGGTTAGAAACTTTTCGATAAATAGACCCAGAACTCTTAGATTAATTCCTAAGTGGAATTTAGCTTGGGTTCTCCTTAAATTGAAGGAAAAGCCATTTGAACCTCTTGGGACAGTAGATTTCAAATTCTTATCTTATAAGACAGCTTTTCTCTTAGCTTTCTCTTCTGCCAGAAGAGTCAGTGAGCTTCATACACTATCGGTGGATGATTCTCATTATCGTAGTGTTGGGAACACTATCACCTTCACTACCTAATGTGGGTTTTTTAGCTAAGAATCAGGCTCCTAATAAATATCCGGAACCTATTGTTATTAAGGCTCTTCCGTCTTCAGACGGGCGTAGGCCTTTACTCTGTCCTGTTAGAGCACTACGTATCTATAAACAGAGATCTCAGTTTATCAGAAAGGGACGGAAACGTTTCTTTCTGTCTTTGATGCCTAATAGAAAGGACATTTCAGTCCATTCTATTGCTAGATGGATTCAGTTAACTATCCGTACTGCTTATGAAGATTTATCTTCTTCTCAGCAGTCTGTGCTTAAGATTTCTGCTCATGAAGTAAGAGCTCTTTCTACTTCCTGGGCTTATGCTAATAGTGTTGCTATTACAGATTTAATGAAGGCTGCTTATTGGTCTCAGCCATCCACATTTACGAATTTTTATCTCAGAAATATTGAGTCCATTTCTGGAGACCTGCATTGTTTAGGTCCGTTATCTGTTGCTCAGAATGTCGTCCACTAAACAGTTGCAACTATAGTTATGCAGGCTTTCTGTTCCGGCAGTGACTCCGTCCGGCTGCCCTCTTCGCTCTGGGCTATTTGACCCAGGGCAAGGGGAAGGGGGGGGGGGGGGGGGGGGGGGGGGCGGGCGGGTGTTCCCTTAGGTCACCTGCTTTATAGTGAAAAGCAAGGGAATGCCTCCTCCAAGTCAGTATTTCTGAGTCGCTTCCGGGATGGTTTTAAAGTGTAATATTAATGTTTAAATTCATTCATGTCTTATTTTTAAAGTGTAGCTCGGTGTGAAGCATTTGTATATGTCAAGTGTCAAACGGGCTTTAATATACAATACTCGGACACTTTTAAATGATTATAAAGAGTCTCAATTCTCTGGACTACTTTATTTATTGGCTTGCTTTAAAAATAATTAGTATAAGGGTTATACTGGATGTTAATAGAGAACATGAATGTTATTGTGCTCAATTATTAAGGGTAGTGTATCTTTCTAATTTAATATTAAATAAGAAAGATACATGTAAAGCCTAATACTCCTTTTCTCCTTAAGGGGTTACCTCTTTACTATATAGTTGAGCTTATTGGATTTTCCTCTATGTCCTAGACCCTCCAGCCTGTTTACTATTCAGCTAAGTCTGGGTCATTGGTACAGTATAAAAATGTTAAAAAATTTATAGTAATTTATATATTTTTTATACTTACCAATGACCCAGACGGGGATGGCCCTCCCTGGAGTTGGGAACTCTTGCCTCCCCGCTGAGTACATAGCGCTGACCAGGCACTGCCAGTAAGAATGATAATTGGCGCCAATTTCAGGACGACTGCATCACAGCGCATGCGCAGTAGAGGCGTAGTATGGAGGTCCTTTAGGACATGATTTCTTTTTGTTATGGATGCAAATTTTGGGGATTGGGGGGCAAAATTTGTGTTTGGCCCTGGTTTTGTTAGAGTTAGCACCAGCTAAGTCTGGGTCATTGGTAAGTATAAAAAATATATAAATTACTATAAATTTTTTAACTTCATTTATATACTCCGTTTTCGCGAATGTTTTTTTTTGACAACGTGTCAACGTGGTTCGGCAATGAAATTTTTCGGTTGATAAATTTTTATTGTTATAGGAGTTAGGTGTCAATGAGGGACTGTCTGGACAGGATTTCTTCACTCTGTTGAGGGCCGAATTTCTGTTTTTTCAGTCCCTGTCGGACGTCTGGGTTCTGTCATGTACCCACCGTTTTATTTTTTCTGCCACCTTCTCTCGTAGTTGAGGGTGTTCCACTACTTTCTGTATCGGTTGAGTTCACCTTTTTAGCTTACCTGACTGAAAGTCAGGGTGAGCTTTTCTTATCACTCTTCGTCCGTCGTCCGTCATCCTGCGTGAAGGTGGTGTTTGAGCCTCTTTCTCCTAAACCACTGGCCGCATTTTAATTAAATTTCATGTAAGTAGTGGTGATATAGGGGCATTTTGATTTTTATCCAAAATAGGTTTCGGCTCATATTGAGCAGAGTTGTGGGGAAAAAATGGCCAAATTTTTTGAAATCTTCTAATGAACCACCAGTGGCAGAGACTTGATATGTGGTAGACAGAGTCCTTTTGAGGTTTAGAATCAAGTTTGTTCAAGAAAAGTTTGTCGGGCATTATTTGCCTTCGTTATGGGAGGGGCAAAAATTTTGACCACGCCTAAAATTTCTATTTTCAGAACCGTGAGGTCGATTTAAACCAAATTTGATATGAGATGATAATGGGTCATAAGTAGTTGATTGATGCAAAAAAAAATTTTCTCATTGCGGGAACCTCGGGAGCTAAAAATAGGAAAAACCTTAAAACTGCCATATCTCCAAAACTACACGGCACAGAGAATTCTTATTGTGTATAAAGCTTACTTTTATCCAGTAAAATAGAATGGTTAAAAAAAATCCCTATCGGTTTGATCACAAGGTACTTTTTTCAGGACTTTGAAAAAGTTCTGAGTCCGCACTTTTTAACACTGTAGGCAATGGGAAAAAGATTAAAAAATCTTCTTCTCCAGATCGAGCAGGCAGAATCTTTTGATATTTGGCATGCAAATTGTGGGGTGGATCTGATTCAAGTTTGTTCAAATCGGCCCCCCTGGGTTTATATTTGGGCTCAGTATAGAAGCTTGAATTCGAACTTAGTGCATTTCAGGAAAATTTCTTAAAAAATCATCTTCTCCAGATCCAGCAGGCACAATCTTTTGATATTTGGTATGCAACATTGTGGGGTGGATCTGATTCAAGTTTGTTCAAATCGGCCCCCTGGATTCATATTTGGGCTCACTATAGAAGCCCGAATTCGAACTTGATGCATTTCAGGCAAATTTCTTAAAAAATCTTCTCCAGATTCAGCAGGCAGAATCTTTTGATATTTGATATGCACATTGAGGGGTGGATCTGATTCATGTTTGTTCAAATCGGCCCCTGGATTCATATTTGGGCTCACTATAAAAGCTCGAATTCGAACTTAGTGCATTTCAGGCAAATTTCTTAAAAAATCTTCTTCTCCAGATCCAGCAGACAAAATCTTTTGATATTTGGTATGCAACATTGTGGGGTGGATCTGATTCAAGTTTGTTCAAATCGGCCCCCTGGATTCATATTTGGGCTCACTATAGAAGTCTGAATTCGAACTTAGTGCATTTCAGGCAAATTTCTTTGAAAATCTTCTCAAGATCCAGCAGGCAGAATCTTTTGATATTGGGTATGCACCATGCTTAGGGGGTGAGATTCAAGTTTGTTCAAGCCAAGTCCCTGGGTTCATATTTGGGCTCACTCACTGTGGTAGCCCGAATTATAACTTTTCTTTAAAAATCTTCTTCAGATCCAGCAGTTAGAATGTTTTGATATTTGATATGCAGCATCTTTAGGGGGGTGAGATTCAAGTTTGTTCAAGCCATGTCCCTAGGTCCATATTTGGACTCACTGTGGGAGCTTGAATTGTAACTTAGTTCAAAATGAGGAATTTTCTTTAAAAATCATCTTCTTCAGATCCAGCAGTCGGAATGTTTTGATATTTGGTGTGCAGCATCCTTGGGGGGGGGGGGGGGGGGGGGGGGGGGGGGGGGAGATTCAGGTTTGTTAAAGCCAAGTCCCTGGGTTCCCTGGCCCGAATTATAACTTAGTTCATTATGAGGAATATTCTTTAAAAATCTTCTTTTTTATGTGTACCCATACTATGTATGGTACACATAATGGTGGCATCCGGGGTGACCATCCGTCATTCATCCATCCTCTGTCCGTCCGTCTGTGCATCTGTCCGTCTGTGCATCCATCCGTCTGTCCGTCCGGCTCCATATCCATTTCTTTGGCATTCGATAACTTGAAAAATATTGCTTGGATTGTCAAGTTACTTTATATTTGTGTTCAGGTTACTGATGTGCCAAGCTGTATAGTTTTTGGTGTAAATCAGATAATTTGATCCTGAGATATTAACCATTTATCCTTCAAATTGAAAATTCCTCCAATCCCTTTGGCATTCGATAACTTGAAAAATATTGCTTAGATTGTCTAGTTACTTTATATTTGTGTTCAGGTTACTGATTTGCCAAGCTGTATAGTTTTTGGTGTAAATCTAATGATTTGATCCCGAGATATTAACCCTTTATCCTTCAAATTGAAAATTCCTCCAATCCCTTTGGCTTTCTATAACTTGAAAAATATTGCTTGGATTGTCAAGTTACTTTATATTTGTGTTCAGGTTACTGATGTGCCGAGCTGTATAGTTTGTTGTGTAAATCTGTTATTTTGATCCTGAGATATTAACCCTTTATCCTTCGATTTGAAAATTTCTCCAATCCCTTTGGCATTCGATAACTTGAAAAATATTGCTTGGATTGTCAAGTTACTTTATATTTGTGTTCTGGTTACTGATATGCCGAACTGTATAGTTTTTGGTGTAAATCTGATAATTTAATCCTGAGATATTAACCCTTTATTCTTCAAATTGAAAATTCCTCCAATCCTTTTCGATAACTTGAAAAATATTGCTTGGATTGTCAAGTTACTTTGTTTGTGTTCAGGTTACTGATGTACCGAGCTGTATAGTTTTTGGTGTAAATCTGTTATTTTAATCCTGAAATATTAACCCTTTATCCTTCAAATTGAAAATTTCTCCAATCCCTTTGGCATTTGATAACTTGAAAAATATTGCTTGGATTGTCAAGTTACTTTATAATTGTGTTCAGGTTACTGATGTGCTGAGCTGTGTAGTTTTTGGTGTTAATCTGATAATTTGATCCGGAGATATTAACCCTTTATCCTTCAAATTGAAAATTCCTCCAATCCTCGGGGTGTGTCATACCCCTATACACGTCTGCCCGCAGATGTTTCGGCTGCCACCCATCACCCTGCTTCGGGTGTATTGGAGGATCGTGACCCTTCGCTGGTTAACTGGTTGAGTGCTGGAAGCCCATATTTGGGCTTTACTCTGACATGCAGGGACCGTTATGTAAAGGCCTTATATTTAGTGGATATCTTCATATCATCTTTGAAGTGAAATTATTTAGTCTGTATAGGCTTGCCTTGTTACAATTTATGGGAGAGTGCCTTAAGGCACTCTCCCACAAATTGTAACAAGGCAAAGACATGTGAACAAATTGTGATGGTCAAAAATAAGTTAGCACTCTACCAGTTAAGAGGGTCAGGTGTGAAGCCACTTTGCTCGTTCATCCCCATCTCGAACCAGCCGGTACGGACAGTGAGTTTAGGGAGGCCCTCTCCTTACTCACTCAGGTTCTGTCCAAGAGCCTTCCCGTTGCTTCCAGTGAGGCAGCGAGTGGTTTCCAGACACCCCCTATGGCGCCGCCTCCAGGGATTGGAAACAGGCCGCTTTCTGATCCCCCTGGTGTGCCTACACCATGGGAGGCGTCGGCTGGTTTGCCCACGGTGGGCTATGTGTCTTCCGAAACCGGAGAGGAGTCAGACATCCTTGATGTCGAGAGCCAGCAGTCTTCTGACTTGGGTCCAGCTCTTGACTTTGTGTTCGGGTTCCTTCCGGATCTCAAACCATCAAACCAGCCGACAGTGTTAGCCAGGCCGCGATCATCGGTCGCGCGCCTACAGCCTGTGGAGCAACCTGCTTCTGGGCATCTTCGACCGTGCCAGTCAGTACAGGTGGTTGAAGCATTTTCAGCCTTGGACTCTAAGCTGAGTTCCAAGGCTATGAAGGCTCCGTTCTTCACCAGGGTTGACACCTTTTTGCCTCCAGTGTGTTATCATTACTACGATTTCGCCAATTCGTCAGTCTGCCAGACTTGACGGTTTGGGATCAGGACTTTCCAAGCCCAAGTCTGCCGTCATTCCTATGACGACTCTGGAGTCCATGTTGGGCATATCGAGAGAAATGCTGGGTATGCTTTCTCTCTCCGATCACATCGTCTCTGTCTTAACTGCTTCTCTGCCTCCAGATAGGTTTGACGATTTACAGGCTCCTTTGCGTGTGCTGTCCAAGGCGCTCATGCATCTTACTCACATGCATGCCTGTGACACGGCTATTTTGGAACTAGTTCGAAGGGACCCTGTGCTGGACACAGGCCGATCCCTTCCTGAGGGGCAGCACGCTGCTCTTCGATCTGCTTCTTTGACAGGTCTGCTACTGTTCCATGGGTTCCGTGTCGACGGTCCGGAAGACGTCCTACATCATTCCAGAGATCAGCTGCTGCTTCGTCAGCTTGATCAGCCTTCTAGGGGAGGCAGGGACCATTCAAAGCCTAACAAGTACCCTTCTGCTTCTGCTTCTGCTTCCTCTGCAAAGCAAAGAGCTGATCCTTCTGCCACTGCTTCTACTACTTACTCACGGGGTAAGGGTAAGCATCGGTAGGCTAGAGGGAAGTCTCAGGATTCTTCATTCCATAGAGGAGGTGATTTCTCCTCTCGCGGGCCTTGTCGGGGCTCGAACTGAAGGTCCTCACCTCGATTAATCCCAGGTTGGAGGAAGGAGAGCTGAGTTCACAGACCGTTGGGCCACCATCACGTCCGATCCTTGGGTGTTAGATGTTGTTCGGTCCGGGCTGCGAATATCCTTCCAAAGGCACCCCACTCTGTCCAGAGTGCCTCTTCCAACCACAGTTCCTTCAGACGTTTTACGTCGGGAGCTTTTGTCCACGGAGATCTCCTGGCCAAGGGGGCGATCGACGTCGTCAAGAACATTCAGTCAGTGGGGTTTTATTCCCGCCTGTTCTTGGTGCCGAAGAAGGACGGCCAACTCCGACCAGTTATCGATCTGAGTATCCTGAACCAGTCTATCAATGCTCCCAAGTTCAGCATGGAGACTTTCAGGTTGGTCCGCCGTTCCATTCACCAGAGAGATTTCGCTTCCAGCATCGACCTGCGAGACGCTTACTTTCACGTTCCTATTCATCGGGCGCCGCGGAAGTATCTCACGTTTGCTTTTCTGGGGCGAGTTTACCAGTTCAAGGCCATGCCTTTCCTGGCTCCTTGGGCCTTCACCCGACTGATGTCGCATGTGATAGCCTTCCATCGCACACAGTCCAGGGTGACTACTTCGACATATCTAGACGATATCCTCCAGAGGCATTCCAATGCTGCCTTACTGGAGTTGGATGTCGACACTCTGTTGAGCTTGCTGACGTCGCTAGGATTCAGAGACAACGAGAAGTCGGATCTGGTCCCTTCTCAGTTGTTTTGTCATCTGGGGATGGCCTTCCGCACTCAGTTCAATACGATGGCGGTTCCACAGGCCAGGGCTGTGATTCTCTCAGCTTTTGCTCTGACTCTGTCCCAGTCCACATCCGCGACAGCACGGGGTATTCTCCGGCTGCTCGGTCTCTGCGGTTCGGTGACGGATCTCATTCCTCTCGGTCGGCTGCATGTCAGACCTCTACAACACTTTCTGCTCAGTCGTTGGATCTGGTGCTTCAGTTACCAGAATCTCTTTATCCTCACCTTCTTCACTGGACGGATGTTCAGTGGATCACGCAGGGTGTCCCATTGAACTTACCCATGTCCGATCGCATACTGACGGCAGATGCCAGCGATCTCGGATGGGGTGCGATGTTGGATCCTCTAGGTCTTTCCCTTCGCGGGATGTGGGACCAGGATCGGGCATCTCTACACATCAATCAGAAGGAGCTTCTTGCTCTTCTTCGGAGTTTCAGGCAGTAGATCCCTCACCTGTCGAATCGCCAGGTCCTTCTGTTGTCCAACAATTCGACAGTGGTTGCTTACATTCGGAACCAGGGCGGCACACACTCGGTTCCAATGTACGAATTGGCTCTGGATCTTCTCCTGCTCTCTCAGGATGTCAACACCGGGGTGGTTGTTCGTCACATTCCCGGTCGTCTGAACATCCTAGATGACTCCCTGTCCTGATGGGGCAGGTTCTTTTCCACCGAGTGGATGCTCCACATGGCGGTGTTCCATCGATCTCTTTGCGACTCGTTGGAACCATCAGGTGGACACTTTGGGGGCGCGGTGGCTCAGTTGGTAGAGGTGCAGGCTGCAAGCTGAGAGGTCCTCGGTTCGAATCCCACCTGCGGCAACCGCATTGTATCCTTGGGCAAGACACTTCACCCCCATTGCCCACGTTGGGGCACGGTGACGCTGTGTTCTAAGGCGTACTGCACGTCGATGGTGCACCTGTCTTCAACCAATACTAACCCTGCTTGTGTGGAGTTAGTATGTTGGGGAGCTGGCAGTTGCGCGCCGTTGCTCGGTGGTTCTCTCCAGTACTCCGGCTTCCTCCACCCATAAAACTGTTGTAGTCATGATTAGCCATTGTGCAGAAATATGTGACCTTAAACACCAATAAATAGGTGGACACTTCCGTGTCCCTGTGTCCAGATGCTCTGGTTTTCGCCGTTTGCGCTCTGGTCCTCCTTTGGGACGGTCCTCTCGGCTACGCCTTCCTGCCGGTTCCGATTCCGCCTCAGGTTCTAGCCCAGATATGAACCCGCAGTCGTCGAATCCTTTCGATCACACCGATTGCAGAGTTTCTGGTATATGTTTGTTTCTGGGGGTCTCCAGCAATGGGTACACGTCCATGCTTCGGAGACCTTTTTCATATGTGGTACCGCATCGTTTCGACACTCATCCTTGCCTCTCCAAGCTTGTCCAGCTATTTTCCTTGAAAAGGCCTATAACTTTGCAGTTTACTCCAAGATGGACACTTTCTTGGGTGCTGCTCTGCTTGGGAGGTTGGGGGGGGGGGGGTGGGCAGGGGGCATTCGCACCTTTATCTTGGATGGATATGCGTTTTCTCACATGCCAGATCTCTCCTGCATCCATTTCTCGATGGATTTGTCTTGCTATTCGTGCAGCTTCCGCTCGTCTAGCTACTGGTGATTGTATTACCAATTGTTTTTTCTGCCACAAGGTGCGTGCATTGTCTTCCTCTTGGGGCTTTTACTATTTCCGTCATGTTGTCGGATGTTATTCAGGCAGCCTACTGGAGAAATGCTACCTTCTCCATTTATCTACGACAGTTGCAGGAGCCGACAGAGGACCTTTGTCCTACGGGCCCTCTTTCTTCAGCTCAGGTTGTTGTCTATCCCAGCCATTCAGCTTTTTACAGGGTCAGTTCCAGCTCCGTGCTGTTACTGCCCTTTCTGTCTGTGTGTCGCACTTCACCATACGCCTCATCTTTCATTGTCTTTTACTAATGTTTGTGATGCTATGGTTTGATAGGCCTAGGGATCTCTTCCTCCGGCCACGGTTCCAGTGCAGTTGAGTTATGTGTGGGTTGGTTATGTGATTCCCTCCATCCTATTGTCTATTCAGCCTGTAATAAACAATTGTAAGGTAGGTTGATAAGAAATATAAATTTTATAGTAAATTTCCTTTCTTATTATACCTACCGCAATTGTTTACATGGAGGCCCTCCCATCTTCTTATTCGGGTATGAATCCTTCCTCCCCGCTGATCACATACCTCCTATGTTGGCGGACTCAGAAGAATGGTTTGCGCACTGGTTAATGGAAGTCGTGGAATTGTACTAAGAGAAGAGCATCCCTTACTGGGTGTGCGCCGATGGCGCTCGACCCAGTTTTGGCTTATTTTTTCGTGGTGTTTTTATACTACTTTTCTTTCCCAAATCTCTTGGGAAAGATTAAAATAGAGAGTATTTTATCTGAGTTAGGTTCTTCCACTGTAGTGCAAGCCTGTAGTTGTTATAAACAATTGCAGTAGGTATAATAAGAAAGGAAATTTACTATAAAATTTATATTTCTAGTCTGCATCGTCAAAAGGTCCATCTTTTGAGAAGAAAGTCACACCATCCAGTATCCAAGGAGATGAGGCTTCATTCATCGGGTCGTCTGCAGTAATAGCTATCTTGGGCACCCTGTCCCAGGAGCAGCCGGCAGACAGGCTATGCATGACCACTGCTCCTCAGGCTTCTGTAACGGACTTGCTGTCGCAATTGTGCAGCCAATGCAGTATTCCTGCTAAGGCAGAAGCATTCAACGTCAGTCTCAAAACTTGAGCTGTTGAATGGTGCTTAATCGGTCCAGTCATCTGCCTGTTCAGATGCTGGGGACTGATTCTAACTGATTTAGACGAATTTATGAAAAGGATAACTTTCCCTTCTGGAACAACTCTTGGATGATATAGATACTATACATTATCATTTCCTTGAACTTGTTCCAGTGAACCACAATGCTGCGAGTAATTATGAGAAACCGCTAGCGTAGGTTGACGCTGACTTCATCCGGATAAATAGCAGGGTAATAAGATCTCTTTCCAGTTAAGACTACACGGGTGTCACAGGTCGATTGTGTAGACGACACCATATTTATCTTCCTGCGGGAAAAAGTATTTCAGTTTCTTATCTTCTTCCTCTGTATTTTTAATTGTTTGTGTTTGTTCACATACTTTTAAAAACATCAGGGGAAGATGAGTTGAGAGATCTCTGAGTTGTAGCCTTACCTTCATCATTTAGCTGTTTGCTCAGACACAATTGAGAAGATAAATTCTTTTTCAGAGCGAATTTAGTCTCATGGTCTTATGTACTTCAATTTTAAGTATTGTGACACAATGTCTATATGGAAAGGAATTTTGTGGTCGTTTGTACTTTTTAAAAATTCTTTCCAGACCTATTATATTTATATCTCTGTCTTAACAAACGTTAAGAAGGAGTTATTCTGATGTGACGAAGCCTTCTGTCTTCATCTTGACTAGGTGGAAAACTTGCTACAGGTCGCTTCAGTTTTCCAAACTCTAGTCTTTGATGGTAAGCTTTCATTAATGTAGGATTAAGCTACAAGAAAGCATCAATACTGGACTCTTTAGGTTGGGGTCTAATCAACCACACCAACAGAAAGAGTAGGAGAGGTTGTCCTAGACTCAGTTCACCTATAATGGCTCATAGCTAAGGTATAGGTATGTCTCCTATATATTTCTTTAGGATTGTCTATACAGCCACTTGGATAGGGGGTTTTCGTCTATTTGAGTTACTGATCAGACTCCCCTGAGCCAGTGGCTCGAGGCTCTTATAGAGCTCGGTCCGATCGATTTTGACTGGAAGTGGATAATTAGGTTATTTATGATTATCTTTCAGTCGAAAAGTAAGCGTTCTGCAATTGTAGCAAGTATAGTTCTTTAGATCACTTGTATTGTGAACTAGATAATGTCTCATGAGATTAATGATAGCATACACGTATCCCACAATTCAATTTCATATGGCTGGTTCATCTGTTGTTTCACAGAGCGATTTAGCCAGCTGTTTGGCTTGCTTTTATCTGTTATCTGACGCATTAACAGCGAAAGTTTTATGCGCTGAATGGAGTTGTGCGCAGCGGCTTTGAATGTTATTTCGATGGGTCGCTTACACACATGTCCACTCCAGTTATTAACTGGAGTGGTAGACGTTTTCCCTCTAGACCTGTTTTGTTTTAGAGAATCTTTTAACATAAGGTCAAGTTTGGGCATATATTAACGGTTTTCTCAATTATTTCGGACGTGAGTTCATATATTGCATTACAATCCGGAGTCCGAGGGTCTCTCTATGCAGGGATCTTGGGACCCTCGGTTCTTGGAGTCCACATATTCAGAAATGATGTCTCATTGTTTATGCTACATCATTGAATTTATATTATTACCAATCGTGTATTTATAGACGCAGATCAGAGTTTATCAGAAGAGAAGAAACACTTCTTTTGTCATTAATTTCCAATAGAAGGGACGTTTATGTTCATTCTATTGTTAAATAAGTCTGTTAGCTACTCGTACTGCTTTGGTTGTTTTATCTTCCAATCAGCAGTCAGTACTTAAGATTTCAGCGAATGAAGTAAGCGCTGGCTACATCTTGCGCTTATTCTAACTGTATGGCTATTACATGATCTTATATGTGATCATTTCAGGATAGTTAAGTTTACGGCGCACGGGAATAATAGTTTCCATTATTTGTGTCGCTAGTATAAGGCATTTGAGCGCATACATTTGACGCTCAACCGTTTTCATGGGAATGAATGATAGGATATGTGTATCCTTTAATTCATTTGTTTCTATTGATTTCATTGAGGTTATGGGGTCTGTTATTGAGCATTCGACAAAAGCTTCCCCACAAGAGGGTTTTCTTCTTTAAGGGAAGTTTTGTTCTTCACGTCATTCTCCGCTCTCAGTGGCATTACGGAGTTTATCAGACGTGAAAGAGCTTCGTGGTCACTATATTATTGCTGTCTGGACCAGCAATGATTAAGTAATGTGGGTGAGGAGGTTTCGGCATATATTCGAATCCTCCCTCCCCCACACTCACACTGTCGCGTATATATATCTTAATACATACATACATACATACATGCATACTTTGCATTTGGATCGAGTTGGATGGTGCCCTCATAGGCATATATGCAGTTCTGTTGCATTTGTTTCCAGTGTTTATTTTCTGATTTCTAATATACAGGCACTTATTTTATCATAATGGCCGCTATTTGAGCTCATAGGTTACGGCATAGCCATTTAGTGGTTTTTAGATGATTACATGTTGGATTTTTATGCACTTGCACAATGTGTGATTACGCTATCTCTTTGGTGGACCTTGAAATTATTATATATTTCGACGGCGGTTTGTGTTGGAGTCGGTTAATCATACCTACCTCCATTTCTAGATCCTGGTCTCTCTTTTGTCGGTTCTCAAATCGCATATTCTCACGTGTTTATAGTTGTAGATACCAAATAGTACATGTTGGAGAGTGTTTTTACTAGATTTAATATTACAGAGGCCACCTGCAAATGATCTTGAAGCGTGTTTTCTCTGCAGAGATTATTCATCTTATCCCGCTTTTGTATGTATATGTTATATTTTATTTTTCACTGATTTGAGTGCCTGATCGATATTTACTTATATCGTTTCCGGGTTCTGCTTATTGATTCCAGTGCTCTCCCCTCTTTCTTTTGAAGATATGTTCAAAAAAAGGGGATGGGGGCATTTTGTCCACTTCTCTGTCTTATGGGGTATGTAACTATTAAGGAAGCTGTTTTGTCCGTTCTATGTTCGGCAATCAGCTGCAGTATTATTGTGTGGCGTAGGTTTATGGGCAATTTTCTCTCATTCTCAATACGCCCTTCTAATTTTTAGGGCCTAATCCAGACTAGTCTTAAAATTAAAAATTGTTTATTTGTTACATCCTAATTAACATGATGTCATGCTTAGATTTAGGATTTACATAATTGGGATCCATATTAGGATATGTCTCTTCTATTATGGTATTAAGAGACATACATGTAAAGTCTATTTTCTTCATCATGGATTGAAGGATTTGATCTATGTTGATCTACTATTTCGGAAGTTCTAGGCCCTCCGTCTTTTTACGATTCCGCTAAGTCTGGGTCATTGGTTACAGTTTAAAAATATGAAAAAATTTATAGTAATTTATATATTTTTTATACTTACCAATGACCCAGACGGGAATGGCCCTCCCATGAGTGGGCAGTGCTGGGCACTCGTACCTCCCCGCTGAATTATTATAATCTTTTTTTACAAAGAATGATTTATTGGTGCCAGATTTGGTGACTTCCTGGCGTCTGTGCATGCGCAGAGGGTAAATTTATGGAGGGCCAGATAGGACTTCTAATTTTTGGTTTTGCATGCAAATTTTGGGGATTGGGGGGCAAAATTTGTGTTTGGCCCTAGATATTTTGGGGTTAGCACCACCTAAGTCTGGGTCATTGGTAAGTATAAAAAATATATAAATTACTATAAATTTTTTCATATTTTTTAAAAAGTGAGTAATCTTTTCAATTACAGGCTGCAGGAAAATATAAGCAGAAAGGAAGAGAATATGTTGTGAATGATGGTGATATCATCTTCTTCAAATTCAATGCAGGAGCAGGCCTGACAGGCAAAAAGAAATGAACTCTACCCATTAATTTATTGAGAACAGACAGCTGAAAGCTGATTTTATTGTGATTGGACCCATCAATAATAAAACAAATTCTTTTTACAGAAAAAGTCTGCCACTGTGTGTTATTCATGAATTATTTCTTCTTAGTCCTCTTGTGTCAGTTGGAGTACATCCTTACTCTCAATCTGTATTTGTGTTTGCATGGGTATAACATAAGACCCAGTTACCCAAATCACTCTACCCATCTTCTACTTGGGCATCTGACAGTTCAACTCGAGATTTTAACAACACCTATTTACCAACAACACAATGTTTGTTTTGTTTGTGTGCCTTACTAAACCTATGGACTATTTTCAGGTTCTGATCCATCCCTTCTTGATGAACATAGTACCATAATAGTTGACTGTTATATTAGCATGGTGTGTTGTTTGGGTAGTGTGGCTAGGAGGACAATGTTCAGATGTTCGTAATTATAGTGTTCAAAATCTGTCTAACCACAATGTGACCAATTATTGGTAAAATGAACCAGAGTCAAACATAATGATTAAAATGATCATGTTCACAGAGCCTCTAGTCTATTTGGACAGTGGCAGTTTCTTTTTGAACACAAGTGATCAGTCCTTGGAACTAAGAAAAGTTAGCTAGGGCATAAAATTGTCATCACTGTGCACTGAGGCACACTGTATGTCAATGGTGCTCTTATCTTCAACCAGTGCTAACCCTGCTTGTGCAGAATTAGTACACTGAGGAGTCTGACAGTTGCTTGCCATTGCTTAGTGGTCCTCTCCAGGTAGTGCAGCTTCCTCCACCTGTAAAACTGTCGGACTTGAGGTGACCCTGGTTGTCAAGGGGGACATGCTATTTTTAACTAGTGGTCAACAAAACTACTAGAATGAAGGGGTGTTTGATTGACAATCACAATGCCACAATTCCTTACAACCTGCCGTGAACCTGATCCAAAGCAAGTTGACTCGTCATTGCGAAACGTTAGTTGATAGTTGAATTTCATTAAAATGTCTGTTCAACTCAAGGTGTCAAAGAACTTGATTTAATTGGATGAAAAGTTAAATTTATTGAATGAATTCACCATTTTTCAATTCTGTTTGCATAAAACATGCAATGAATTAGGAACATGAAACATTACACAGAGCATGTGTGTGTGTTCTGTCTGGTTTCTTGGCCATTAAAACTGCTGCATTGCTCCAGTTCTTGGTACTTTTATCGATTGAAGCATTTGATTAGTTCTATTTACAAGTCGGGTGGCATCAAAGTGCAGAAGCCAAGAAATAAAATAAATGTTCATTGCAGTCAATGGATTTTTTACGAAGAGTGAAAATTATTGAAGGATTTAAGTATTTTTCATTCTAAGATGAACTATTATTATTACTATTTATTGGTGTTTAAGGTCACATATTTCTGCACAATGGCTAACCATGACCGTGACAGTTTTTCGGGTGGAGGAAGCCAGAGTACCCGGAGAGAACCACCGAGCAACGGAGAGCAGCTGTCAGCTCCCCAACATACCAACTCCACACAAGCAGGGTTAGCATTGGTTGAAGACAGGTGCACCATTGACGTGCAGTATGCCTTAGTACACATCGTCACCGTGCCCCCACATGGGCAATGGGGGTGAAGTGTCTTGCCCAAGGACACAACGCGGTTGCCGCAGGTGGGATTCGAACCGAGGACATCTCGGCTTGCAGCCTGCACCTCTACCAACTGAGCCACCGCGCCTCCCTAAGATGAACTGATTTTGAAATTAATGTCAGGTAACCCTGCACAATATTGATTTTATATCATTTACTACTTTAACCCAACGAATCGGCTGCATCTGCCTGCGTAATATGCAAATTCAGCAGTTGAAAAAATATTATTTTTCAAAAAATTTCAACAAAACCATATCAGGTGACCCCTCATTGAGCTCGTTCCAACGAGGGGTCACATGATATGGTTTTGTTGAAATTTTTTGAAAAATTTGAAAAAATGTTATTTAAAATAATAAATTTTGATATCGTCTGCATTGGGTAAAGGGTTAAAACATTTTTAGTCCAGGTTGAATAATCATTTTGGGAAAGTGAAATATTTGAAACAAATCCAAAAATTATTGTGGCTGCAAATTGTGACGACAAGAATATGATGCCTTAAGCTCCTCAGTGATGTCATTTGTGGCGACATTGCAGAATGCCCCCACTAATTCCATGGACTATGTGGTGGTATATTCATATATTATGTATCAAATAATAATGGCATGGTTTCATGAGATTACAGGAAATTGTACCTTTTAAAAAATGAAACTATAAGGCCTCACAAAGTAGATCTTCTGTTTCTCAGGCCATTTTTAGCTCATCTGACTGAAAATCAGGATGAGCTTTTGTGATCACTCACCATACGTCATCCGTGAACATGGTGTTTGCACCTGTTCCTCCAAAACCAGTCACCACTGAACTGATTTCATTTCAATTTGAGATGATTGCTTATTCTGACATCGCATTTGGGTTTTTTTTAAATCAACTTGTCCAGCCCCATAGGGAGGAGGTGGGGGAAAATGCTCCAAATTTTTTGTAAAAGCTTCTCATGAACCAGTGGGTACAATGACTTGATATTTGGTATGTAGCTTCCTTTTGAGATGTAGAATCAAGTTTGTTCAAACGAAGTTCGTGGAGCTATATTTGCCTTCAAAATGGGAGAGGCAAGATTTTTGGCCCCGCCCAAAGTTTTTATTTTCTGAACTGATGGTCCGAATTGAACCAAATTTGGTTTGTGGTATTATTGAGTCATAAGTACTAGATTCATGCAAAAAAAATACGATTTCCTTGTGCGAACCCCAGGAGCTAAAAATAGAAATATTTTAAAACGCTCATATTTCCCAAACCACACAGAACAGAGAACTGTTATTTGGTATGAAACATCCTTAGGACCAGTAGAATGGAATGGTAAAAAAAAATTGCCATCTGTTGTGTCGTGGTGTTCTGAAGGGGACAATGAAAAGATGCTGACTTTTAAAATTTTCTCCAGAACCACTGATCACAATCTGTTGATATTTGGTATACAGCATCCAAGGGGAGGGGGGATGGGGGAGGGGGGGGGGGATACCAGTTGTTAAAATTAAGCCCCTTGGTTCATATTTGGGCTCAATACAGGAGCCAGTATTTTAACTTACGGCAATGTGGGGAATAATCTTTAAAACCATCAGCAAAATCTTTTAATGTTAGCTGTAGATCATTTGTATGAGGGTCAGATTCAAGATTGTTCAAATCAAGACCCTCGATTAATATTTGGGCTTCCTATGGGGGCCCAAATTATTTAACTTAGTGTAATATGGTGATAATCTTTAAAAATCTTCTTCCTCAGATCCACCAGTCAGAATCTTTTAATATTTGGTATGCAGCATCCTTAGGGAGGTAAGATCTCATTTTGTTCAATGAAGTCCTTGGTTTAATATTTGGGCTCTCTATTGGAGCCCAAATTTTAACTTAGTCCAATATGAGGAATAATCTTTAAAACTCTTCTCTTCCAGAAACACCAGTCAGAATCATTTAATTAATGCCACCCAGAATCCTTACAGAGGTTGAATTCAATTTGTTCAACTCTAGTCCATCGGTTAATAAGTTGGCTCTCTAAGGGAGCCTGAATTTTAACTTAGTGCAATATGCAGAATAAGCTTTGAAAATCTTCTTTTTCAGATCTACCAGTCAGAATCTTTTAATATTTGGTATACAGCATCCTTAGGGAAGTTAGATCTAAGTTGGTTCAAATCAAGTCTTTGGGTTTATATCTGGGCTCCCTATTGGAGCCCAAATTGTAACTTAGTCCAGTATGAGGAATAATTTTTTAAAAATATGCTCCTTGAGATACACTCAGAATCATTTGATATTTGGATACAGCATCCTTAGAGGGTTCAGATTCAATTTGTTCAAATAAAGTCCCTGGTTTGATATTTGTGTTCCCTGAGGGGGGGGGGGGGGGGGCAAATTTTAACATAGTGCAAAACTGGTAATATTCTCAAAATCATCTTCTCCAGAACCACCAGTCACAATCTTTTGATATTTGGTATACAACATCTTCCGGTTTGTTCAAGTTAAATCCCTAGGTTGATATTTGGACTCCCTCGTTTTGCATTACTGAAAATCTTGGCATTATTTCTTATCAACCTACCTTACAATTGTTTACTACAGGCTTGCACTACAGTGGAAGACCCTAACTCGGATAAAATACTCTCAATTTTATTCTTTCCCAAGAGTTGTGGAAAAGAAAAGTGGTGTAAAAAACACCACAAAAAAATAAGCCAAAACTGGGCCGAGCGCCATCGGTGCACACCCAGTATGGGATGCTCTTCCCTTAGTACAATTCCACGACTTCCGTTAACCAATGGGCAGTGCAGTCAACAATTAATCATTCTTTTTTTGTCCGATACATGTGGAGGATGTGTCTCCATTTTGCATTACAAACCAGTGATAATTCAACTCGTCGATAATGGTTTTCCTGTGACTGGAATTATGGATCTGAAGATCATATAGTAACAGGACTGTGTTTTATATATTCTCGTTAATATTTTCAACCACATTCTCATTGTATTTTATTTATATATTTCATTTTCGCGAATGTTTTTTCAACATCGTGTCAACGCGGTTCGGAAATAAAATTTTTCGGTTGATAAATTTTATTATTGTTATTGGAGTTAGGTGTCAATGAGGGTCTGTATGGACAGGATTTCTTCACTCTGTTGAGGGCTGAATTTCTGTTTTTTAGGTCCCTGTCGGCTGTCTGGGTTCTGTCGTGTACCCACCAGTTATTTTTTCTGCCACCTTCTCTCATAGTTGGAGGTGTTCTTCTACTTTCTGTATCTGTTGAGTTCACCTTTTTCTTCTACTGCTCTCACCTCTGTTATTTCCAGTTCGGTTGCTTTAGGGCAATTTCTTTTGCCCTCGCTTTTGGTGCCTTCTCATGGCTGTTCCTCCCGCACCCGAGGTGGGGGGGAGGGGACGCTGTCATTTTGGGCCTCCCGACACGACCACGTCTGGTGAGAGTTATTCCCCATCCATGTGGAATGTGCAGTTTTTTACCATGGTGGGGTGGGGGAACGCTGTCATTTTGGGGCCTCCCGACACGACCACGTCTGGTGAGAGTTATTCCCCATCCATGTGGGATGTGCAGTTTTTTACCATGGTGGATACTGCGGGAGCTGTTGGATTTCTGGTGAAGAGATGCCTAGTTCCGGGACTATGCACCTTCTCCAGTCGACATCTGTGGCTGTCACTAGGGTTGTGACTCCTGCTTTGTAGGCCGAGCTAGGTGGCTCTCTCCTCTTTTCCGCCAGTTCCAACAGCTCCCGTCATATCTGCTGCTAACTGCTGTTCCGTCTACAACGTCATCGGTCACCGTTTTAGCCGGCCTCGGCTTATCCCTACAGGGGTCTGCAGTGATGTCTGTAGTGTGGTTGTGGGGTATCAGCCTCAGCCTTCCCTGACTTCAACTCGGCGAAGTCGGAAGTGGCTGCCGACTGAACCCCCTGCTGTGTCCTCTCAGCCGTTGAGCACAGTAGTTTTATCCCTGCAGGGGTCTACAGAGTGTCTGGTGGGGTATCGGCCTCAGCCTTCCCTGACTTCAACTTGGCGAAATCGGAAGTGGCTGCCAACCAAACCCCCTGCTGTGTCCTCTCGGTCGCTCGGTCGCTGAGCACAGCAGTTTTCTCCCTGCAGGGGTATGCAGCGGTGTCTGGTAGTGTAGACGTGGGGTATTGGCCTCAGCCTTCCTTGACTTCAACTTGGCGAAGGTGGAAGGGGCTGCCGGTCAAACCCTCTACTGTGGTCTCTCAGCCGTTGAGTACCTCAGTTTTTCTCATTGGATTCAGATGTTCATGGTGGGGTCACCATGAGCTCCGTGGTGTTTCCGTCCACGCACTCTGGTCCCATGGCCAGATTGTGTGTGACCAATGCTTTTTGTGCAGCCTGGACCTTCTGTCCCGCAGAGGGCTGCGGCGACTCTCCTGAGTTTCTGCCCTGTTGATCCTCGGGGTAGGTGTCTAGGCGATACCACACTACACATCTGCCTTCAGATGTTTTCGGCTGCAGCCCGTCGCCCCACGTCGGGTGTATTTGAGGATCGTGACCCTTCGCTGGTAAATGGGTCAGGAGTGAAGCCACTTTGTCGGTTCATTCCCACGTCGTTCCGTTCCGACAGCGAGCTTAGGGAGGCCCTCTCCTTGCTCACTTAGGTTCTGTCCAAGAGCCTTTTCCATTGCTTCCAGCGAGGCTATGAGTGGATTTCGGGCGCCCCCTGTGGCACCCCCCTCCCGGGATTGGTAACAGGTCACTTTCTGATCCCCTGGTGTGCCCACACCATGGGAGGCGTCGGCTGGTTTGCCCATGATGGGCTATGTGTCTTCCGACTCATGGGATGACATTCCTAACGTCGAGAGCCAACAGTCTTCTGACTTGGGGGCAGCTCTTGACTTTGTGTTTGGGCTCCTTCCAGGTCTCAAACCATCAAACTAGCCGACAGTGCCAGCCCGGCTGCGATCATCGGTCGCACGCCTACAGCATGTGGAGCAACATGCTTCTGGGTGCCTGTCGGTACAGGTGTTGAAGCATTTACCGCTTTGGACTTTAAACTGAGTTCCAAGGCTACGAAGACGTCTTTCTTCATTGAGGTTGACACTTTTTGCCTCTGGTGCATTATCGTTACTACGACGGTCTGGGATGGCTCCCTTTGTCATTCCATTGATCTGCTGCTGCTTGGTCAGCTTGATGGTCTTCTCTTGGAGGCAGGTGCCGTCCAAAGCCTAACAGTACCCTTCTGCTTCCTCTGCGAAGCTAAGGATTGATCCTCCTACCGCCACTTCTACTCACTCACAGGGTGGGGTAGGCGTCGGCAGTAGTTGCCTCGATTTCGTCCCAGGTTGAGGCACTCCACTAAGTAGAGAGTGCCTGTTCCCACATGAGTCCCTTTCAGCGTTACACGTTGGGTACTTTAGACCACGGAGATATGGGATGTCCTGTCAATTGTCAAAGGGGACAATCGAGGTCATCAAGAACTTTCTTTCAGTGGGATTTTGTTCCTGCATGTTCTTGGTGCTGAAGAAGGACGGCTGACACAGATAGGTTTTCGATCTGAGTATTCTGACGCAGTCTATCATTGCTCCTCAGTTCAGCATGGAGGCTTTCAGATCAGTTTGCCGCTCCATTCCCCTGGATGTTTTCCAGTTCAAGGCCATTTCCTTTGGCCTCGGCCTGCATCCTTGGGCCTTCATCTGTCTGATGTCGCATGTGTTAGTCTTACATCGCACACAGTCCAAGGTGTCTTTTTTCGGTTTGTCTAGTTGATATCCTCCAGAGGCAATCCAATGCTGCTTTTCTGGAGCCTGATGTCGTCACACTGTTGAGCCTACTCACATCACTAGGGTTCAGAGTCAACGGAGAGAAGTCAGACCTGGTCCCTTCTCCGTCTTGTCATCTGGGATGGACTTCATCAGCTCGGAGTCTTCCCCAACTGCTTGGTCTCTGCGTTTCGGTGACGGACCTCATTCCTCAAGGTTGACTGCATGTCTGACCTCGCCAACACTTTTTGCTCAGTCGTTGGAGGCCGAATGTCGATCCTCTGGTTCTGGTGCTTCTGTTACCGGAGTTTCTTCCTCGTCACCTTCTCCGCTGACAGATGTTCAGTGGATTATGCAGGGAGTTCCGTTGGACTTCCCCATGTCCGATCATGTTCTGACGGTAAACGCCAGCGATCTCGGATGGGGTGTGACGTTGGATCCTCTAGGTCTTTTCCTTCACGGATCATGGGACCAGGGTCGTCTGAACGTCCAAGACAACTCCCTGTCCCGACGGGGCAAGTTCTTTTCCACCAAGTGGATGCTCCACATGGCGGTGTTCCAGTCTCTTTGCGATCTCTGGGGTCGTTCCCACATCGATCTCTTTGCGACTCATTGGAACCATCAGGTGGACACTTTTGTGTCCCCGTGTCCAGATGCTCTGGCTTTCGCCATGGACACTCTGGCCCTCCTTTGGGATGGTCTTGTCGGCTACGCCTTCCTGTCGGTTCCGATTCTGCCTCAGGTTCTAGCCCAGATATGAACCTGCAGTTGTCAAATCCTTACGATCACACCCCTGTCTCCTCGGTGGGTGTGGATCAGTCTGTTCTGCTCTCTGTTAGCGGCAGTTCCGGCACGTCTCCCTATACATCGCGACTTTCTTTGCCAAAGTTGCCCGAGGAGGTTTCAGGTCGACCCAACTTCATTGTGCCTTCGCGCATGTCTTTTATCAGGTCCTGTCTCCTCCGTAGTGGTTTTTAGAGACGAGCAGTGGAGTTGCTTTTCTTCTTCAAGGAGGCAATCACTCCACTGGTTTAGCCTCTGTGGCTAAGTAGAAGGTTCTTCTGTCGATGGTGTGCAATCACTCTGTTGCTTCTGTCACTCCTTCGATCACACCGATTGCGGAGTTTCTGGTATATGTTTGTTTCTGGGGGTCTCCAGCAAAGGATACAAGTCCATGCTTCAGAGACCTTTTTCTTATGTTGTATCGCATCGTTTCGGCACTCTTCCTTGCCTCTCCAAGCTTGTTCAGCACTTTTCCTTGAAAAGGTTTAGGACTTTGCAGTTTACTCCAAGATGGACACTTTATTGGGTGCTGCTCTGCTGGGGGGGGGGGGGGGGGGGGGGTGTTCGCACCTTTATCCTGGGTGGATATGCATTTTTGCACATGCCAGATCTCTCCTGAATCCATTTCTCGATGGATTTGTCTTGCTATTCGTGCAGCTTCCACTCGTCTAGCTAATGGCGATTGTGTTACCAATCATTTTTCTGCCACGAGGTGCATGCATTGTCGTCCTCTCGGGGCTTATACTAATGCCATCATGTTGTCGGATGTTATGCTGGCAGCCTACTGGAGAAATGCTACCTTCTCCACTTACCGTATCTGCGACAGTTGCAGGAGCATACAGAGGACCTTTGTTCTACGGGCCCTCTTTCTTCTGCTCAGGCTGTTGTCTATCTCAGCCATTCAGCTTCTTACAGGGTCAGTTCCAGCTCCGTGCTGTTACTGCCCTTTCTGTCTGTGCGTCGCACATCACCATACGCCGCATCTTTCATTGTCTTTTACCATGTTTGTAATGCTATGGTTTGATAGGACTAGGGATCTCTTTCTCTTGTCCGCGGTTCCAGTGCAATTGAGTTATGTGTGAGTTGGTTATGTGATTCCCTCCATCCTGTTGTCTATTCAGCCTGTAGTAAACAATTGTAAAGTAGGTTGATAAGAAATATAAATTTTATAGTAAATTTCCTTTCTTATTATACCTACCGCAAATGTTTACATGGAGGCCCTCCCGTCTTCTTATTCGGGTAAGAATCCTTCCTCCCCATTGATCACATAACTCCTATGTTGGCGGACTCAAAAGAATGGTTTGATGACTGCTTGCGCACTGGTTAACGGAAGTTGTGGAATTGTACTAGAGAAGAGCATTCCCTACTGGGTGTGCGCATGGTGCTCGACCCTGTTTTAGCTTATTTTTTTTTGTGGTGTTTTTACACCACTTTTCTTTCCCAAATCTCTTGGGAAAGATTAAAATAGAGAGTATTTTGTCCGAGTTAGGGTCTTCCACTGTAGTGCAAGCCTGTTGTAAAACAATTGCAGTAGGTATATTAAGCAGGCCCGTCGGAACGAAATTTATTCTGGGGGGGGGGCTGATATTGCTAATTTGGGTGAACTGGCTGATACTAAATGGGTATGGGGTATCCAGATGCCAAAGGCATCTGGCGCGAGTGCTGAAGGCACGACCTTTTTGAGGGGGAGGGGAGGGGGGGGGTTACTCCCCCAGAAAATTTTTTGAAAAGGGCAATCAAAGAAAGCATTCTGGTAGCTTTTGAAGCAAAAACCTCTTGATTTTTTTAAAAGGCAAAAGTTGTTTTTTTAACAAAATGTTTCAAAAATCCCAATAGAATCTCATAACATTTGGGGACGGTTCTCACACCGGGCTCACCTGCAGGCCGTGGCCGTATTCCGTCATGCTAAAAAACAGTCAGGCCTTAGGGTGGATTCATTAGTTTTATCATTACGCCAACGGTTGTCGTGGTCTTCTGAGCTGCCAAAGGAATTGCTCAAAACGTTTGCACATCAACATATGCAGGTGCATGTTATACATTCAGTGATACGTTCACAATTCTAATCCAGGGGCGTAGTAAGCTAATTTTATTGGGGGGGAGGGGTAGGACCTATATTCCCATGACGCGACGCGCCATCCGAGCGGTGAGTGGGGGTGAACACGAGAGGGGATATCCTCCGTCTCGTTGGTGGGGGGGTCTGGGGGCCTCCCCCGGGAAAATTTTCGAATTTAAGATGTAAAAGCATGAATTCTAGTTGATTCTGAGCAAATAAATCGTATATTCCTATGACGCGAAGCGTCATCCGAACCGCGAAAAGGCGAGTGGGGTGAGCCACGAGAGGGGGTACCTCCCCGTCTCGTTGGTGGGTGTCTGGGGGGCCTCCCCCGGGAAATTTTTTTAATTTAAGATGTACAAATATGCATTCTGAGTGATTCTGAGCAAATACATCGTCAATAAGGAAATACATCAACTCTCTGATCAATTCAGCGTGATTTCCGAGCAGAATGACAGGAATAGTGAACATGCAATGAATCACCCTGTGGTTGGTTGGGGTTTAACATCGCTTTCCACAATTAGGCGAAAACACGACTGTCAGTTTTATTGGTGGAAGAAAGCCCACATGGAACCCACTCAGTCCCAGTAATCATTAACAGTAATGTCGGAATGTGGTAACCAGTGGGCATCCCATGTGGAGAAACCACCAACCCAGCCCAGTAAAGCCTACTTTTGACAAATTTGTGGGGGTGGGGGAAATATCTCCCTTAACACAACCCCCCCCCCCCCCCCCCCCCCACACCGGTTCCTACGCCACTGTTCTAATCTGAGTTCAATAATGTAATGTCCAGTTTTATTCAGATTACATCGGTTGCTCCCATCATGGATAAACTAACGACAAAATATGAGCAAATTATTGGGGGGGCTGCAGCCCCCCCCGGTTCCGACGGGCCTGTTAAGAAAGGAAATTTACTATAAAATGTATATTTCTCTGGTAGCATCCCAATATGAGAAAAAAAATCATCTGGCATGGACAACAGAGTTCTAAATAATTAAATAACTTCCTTCGTCCGTAGTGCTAACTAGCCATAGATGCTAATTAAATCCTTCTTTAAACAACTACGGTCAGATGAGTGCTTCAGGCCCTAAGGGCCTTTTGTTTGTAAAATTGCATGTGGGTGGACATTTTTAGGTCGCCTGGCCCTAAGGGCCATGTGAGCTATTGGCATCCTTCATCATGTGTCGTCTGTAAACTTTTTACATTTTCATTTTCTTCTCTGGAACTGCTGAGCCAAACTTGGCAGGAATGTCTCTGAGAAGTCCTCTACAAACGATCCTCATTTTGTTCCCGTCAGTTGAAAAACATGGCTGGCAGCAGAGACCAACCGACCAGGCGACTGGAGCGAAAAAGTCGCCTTGGATTGCATCACTTCGCTCTGACTTCACTAAAAAGCGAAATCGTGTCGACCACCATTATCCAATGAAAATTTAGGCATTTTTTTTCTTTGCTCAAAAATGCATTTGAAGAATTTAGAGTGCTCACATGTAGAAAAAAATTTGACTTCTATTCCACCCCCCCCCCCCCCCCCCAAATTAAGCCTTTTTTTTCCTTTGCTCCAAAATGCAATTTGAAGTATTTAGAGTGGCTGCATGCTGAAGAAAATTGACTACTATAACCTCCCCCCACCCAAAAAAAATGGCACAGGTTTTATGTACTGCATCTTTAACCCTTTACGTAACACAAGGTGAATCCAACAGTATAAATTATTTTGCTGAAATATAAGTTTTTTTCATTTTTAGCTTAACTTGACAAAGTCAAGGTAAGAAATTGCCATCATGCGTGTGGTCTGTGAGTCTGTTCACATATTCCTTTAGCATAGGCTACACCCCGTAGTTCTTGTCCTATCGTCACAAAATTTCATATGCAGGTTTAAGGTCATGTCTACATGAGAATGTCCCCCTTTTGGTGATGATCGGTCAACTGTGATAGCTGCCTGAGCCCGAAAACCTTGAGCACAGTCTGCATGTCGTATTTATGAAGGGATTTCATTGTAACTTGGTAGGATGACTCTATAATGTCTAGATGAGAATATCCCCTTTTGGTCATGATCTGTCAACCGTGATGGCTGCCCAAGCCTGAAAACCAAAAATTTTAGCTCAGTCTACAGGTCGTATTTAATATGGAGGGATTTCATTGTAGCTTGGTAGGACGACTTCAGATAATGTCTAGATGAGAACGTCCCCTTTTGGTCGTGATTATTCAACCGTGACTGCTGCCCGCGCCCAAAACCCAAAAACCTTTAGCACGGACTACAGGTCTTATTTATGAAGGGATTTCATTGTAACTTGGTAGGATGACTCCAGATAATGTCTAGATGAGAACGTCCACATTTGGTCGCAAACGTTCAACCATGATTGCGGTGCAAGCCCAAAACCCAAAAACCTTCAGCACAGACTACAGGTCTCATTGATAAAGGGATTTCATTGTAACTTGGTAGGATGACTCCAGATAATGTCTAGATGAGAACGTTCATCCCCATTTGGTCGCGAACATTCAACCATGATGGCTGCGCAGGCCGAAAACCTTTAGCACCCTCTACAGGTCTTATTGATGAAAGGATTTCATTGTCACTTGGTAGGATGACTCCAGATAATGTCTAGATGAGAACACCCCCATTTGGCGACGAGCGTTCAACCATGACGGTTGCCTGAGCCCAAAACCTGAAAACCTTTAACACAGACTACAGGTCTTATTTATGAAGGGATTTCATTGTAACTTGGCAGGATGACTCAGTATAATGTCTAAATGAGGACTTTCCCTTTTGGTTGTGATTGGTCAACCATGATGGCTACACAGGCCCGAAGCCTGAAAACCTTTAGCACAGTCCACAGGCCGTATTTATGAAGGGATTTCATTGTAACTTGATAGGATGACTCATTTTGGAATAATATCACTGTAACTTGGTAACTTAGGTTGGCATACATTGAGGGCCACTTTAACCCACCCCTCAATTCTTTAGTACAGTCTACACCTCAAATTATTTTTATTGAAAACATAGCATACAGGGAACAGAAATTAACATATTCTTATTTATCACAATGGGGGCGCGGTGGCTCAGTTGGTAGAGGTGCAGGCTGCAAGCCGAGAGGTCCTCGGTTTGAATCCCACCTGCGGCAACCGTGTTGTGTCCTTGGGAAAGACACTTCACCCCATTGCCCACGTGGAGGCATGGTGACGTTGTGTATTAAGGCATACTGCACGTCGTTGGTGCACCTGTCTTCAACCAATGCTAACACCCTCCTTGTGTGGAGTTGGTATGTTGGGGAGCTGACAGTTGCTTGGTGGTTCCTTCCGGATACTCCGGCTTCCTCCACCCGTAAAACTGTCACGGTCATGGTTAGCCATTGTGCAGAAATATGTGACCTTAAACACCAATCAATAAATAAATAAATAATTATCACAATTCTTGTATTTCATAATCCTTTCATAAACATTGAACATTATCCTTTTCATCAAACACAACACACAGCAAAGTTAAGCTACCGTGTCATTGACACTTTCATTTACTTCTAACCATTACTTATTAGTCCTTATTGGAACAAACTCATAAAGTTTGTTCCATTAAAAGGTCATGAGGTATGTTTTGGGTAGAAAAGTGAAAAAATAAAATTTGAATAGCAATTTTTTGTATATCACAACTGCAGATACAGTAAATTTTCGTTAGGTAAACGATTAACAAAAAATAGCACAAACTATTTTGTGTCTAAGCATTGTCATTCCTGGTGTGTTATTTTGGAAATTTTTAACCCTTTTTTGCAGTCAATTCAACTTAGAACTTTCAGGTTAAAGTTTTTTGTTTACAAAGTTACACCATTAGTTCTTCAAACAGTTTAGTGGAATGTCACTGTTTCTCATTTGCGACAATGTCTACTGTCTACTGAAGCTTTCTACAGTGATTTTAATTAGTATTGGCGTGATTTTAACCCCTTTTGAACATGTTTTCAAACTTAGTTTCTTGTATTTGAAATTCGGCTTTTATCACATGCATGCTGAGTACAACTTAACGATTGCATTTACATCAGTGATTTCTTTTATTGGTTTTAGGAAATATTTAAAAAATTTTGCAGTCAATTTTACTTAGTATTCCCAGCTCAAAGTTTCAGATTGAGGTTCTGCTTTTCAAGATTGTACCTTTAATTCTTCAAACACTGTGTCATTGTTTTTTCATTTGGGGCAAGGTCTACTTAACCTGTATACAGTGGTTTCAAATAATATTGGCATTAATTTAACCCTTTTCAAATTGGTTTTCAAACTTAGTTTCTTTAAATTTGAAATTAGGCTTCTACCACATACTTTCTTGCTTTTTATCCTTGTGCGGGGGAGGGATTGTTACAACCAGTAGTGTATAAATTTACCAGTAATGTCGAAATCGACCAGTAATGTCAAAAAAATTAACCAGTAATGTCGAAATCAACCAGTAATGTCGAAAAAAATCGACCAGTAATGTAAAAATCCGTAATGTCGAAAAATTAACCAGTAGTGTCAAAAAGTGACGACCAAAAATGACGATTTTTTGCAAAAATTTCAATATTTTTTCGTGTTGCTCAAATTGTACTTTTGCCTATATTTATCGCCTTTTTAAACCATTTTCGCGCAAGTTTAAACACATTCACCCCAGTAAACATGGAATTTTGTATTTAACAAATATTTCCCTCTTTCATATGCACAACATATCCCATTCTATTTGCTCTCTCTCTCTCTCTCTCTCTCTCTCTCTCTCCTCTCTCTCTCTCTCTCTCTCTCTCTCTCTTCCCTCTTTCTATCTATCTCCCCTCTCTTTCTATCCCATGTCCCTCTGCCTTTGCCCCCCCTCTCTCTCTCTCCCATCATTCTCTCTCTCTATCCCCCTCACCCTCTGTCTTTGCCTAGCTCTCTTTCCCCATCCCTCTCTCTCTCTCTCTCTGCCTTTGCCCCCCCTCTCTCTCTCTCTCTCTCTCTCTATCTATCTCTCTCTATCTATCTATCTATGCCCCTCTCTCTCTCTATCCCCTGTCCCTCTGCCTTTGCCCCTACCTCCATCTCTCCTTCTCTCTCCCCCCCTTCTTTCTCTATCGCTCTCTCCCTATCCCATTTTCCCTCTGTCTTTGTCCAACTCTCTCCGTCTCTCTCTCTCTCTCTCTCTGTCTCTCTCTCTGTGTCTCTCTCCTGTCTCCGTGTGTCTCTCTCTCTCCCTCTCTCTCCCTTTCTCTCTCTATCGCTCTCTCTCTATCCTCATTTCCCTCTGTCTTTGTCCAACTCTCTGTCTCGACTTCCCCTCCCCCTCTCTCTCTCTCTCTCTCTCTCTCCTCTCTCTCTCTCTCTCTCTCTCTCTCTCCCCCCTCTCTCTCTGGATAGATAATGAATTGATACGACGCTGAAATATTTAGTTTAGTATTTAGCGCTCGCACAGACAGACATACAGTCACACATGCAGGCTGGAAAGTGTGTAGGCAGGCAGGTTAGCAGCATCCAGGCAGACGGACAGAAATCTAGACAGACAGATAGCAATGTGGCGTGTGAAAAATAACTCCTAGACGTGGATAGACAACTGAATGACGTAAAGACAGGCAGACCTACATACAAAGATTGATTGGTTGGTTGATTGATTGATTGATTTCGTTTACGACACTTAGTTTAAAGCACGCGCACCATACACGTGTGATTTCGGCATGTGGCTTGGCACACGAAGTCAACGTGCACCTGGGATAAAGTGTCATTCCCAAGGACACAACTTAACTGACCTCGTCAGGTATAGAACCCGGATATTCATCAAAATTGAATTGCGAGGCAATTTCTCGATTGAGCTAATAGTGCTCCCCACGTACATGCGGGTGACGCAGGCTGACTGATTGATGGATGAAGGTAAAATGACAGGTAGCAAATTGGTAGAACTAGATGATAGACATGTAGCAAATATCGGGTAGTGACTGACATTATAATAGTCAGTCATTAAAGCACACGACCAGGGGTGTCATCGGGGGTGGGGGGGGGGGGGGAGGCTATACCCCTTCCCCGTCGGCAAGTGTTAGTGCTCCTCATTTTGGTCGTCACTTTTTGACACTACTGGTTAATTTTTCGACATTACGATTTTTACATTACTGGTCGATTTTTTCGACATTACTGGTTGATTTCGACATTACTGGTTAATTTTTTCGACATTACTGGTCGATTTCGACATTACTGGTAAATTTATACACTACTGGTTGTAACAGGGATATAGCATACTGCTCCATCCGTCTGTCCATCCATCCGAACTTTGTCTATGGCAGAACTTGAACAAAAGTTAACGAATTTCAATTCTTTTTGGTATATGCTCGTCTCTAGAGCAACAATGTCTAAGTTAATTCGATGACCACCGATATCTCTTGAAAATTATGGGAGTTATTGCCCTTTGTTAAAAAGTATCGTCAACTTGTTTCTGTATAACTGTTTGGGAGCAATGTCTACCTCAAGTTCGATGACCACCATTATCCATGAGTTATTGTTCTACGCCCCCCCCACCCCCCCCCCCCATTAGGCTCTTTGAATGATTTAGAGTGACTAGGTGCTGAAATCTTTTTTTTCACCGCATTACCACCCCCCCCCCCCCCCCCCCCCCCCCCCCCCCCCCCCCCCATTGCGATCGGTCAAACCATGGTGGCTGCCCGAGCCCAAAATCCGAAAACCATTAGCACAGTCTACAGGTCGTATTTATGTTGCCATCGCGCGTGCGGAAGTCTGTGAGTCCGTTCACATTTTCCGTTAGCACAGGCTATACCCTGTAGTTCTTATCCGATCATCACGGAATTTCATATGCAGGTTTGGGGTCATGTCTAGATGAGAACGTCCCCTTTTGGTCGCGATCGGTCAACCATGGTGGCTGCCCGAGCCCAAAACCCGAAAACCATTAGCACAGTCTACAGGTCGTATTTATGAAGGAATTTCATTGTATCTTGGTAGAATGCCTCTGTATAATATCTAGATGAGAACGTCCCCTTTCGGTCATGATCTGTCAACCCGTGATGGCTGCCCAAGCCCGAAACCCAAAAACTTTTAGCACAGTCTACAGGTCACATTTAATATGGAGGGATTTCATTGTAACTTGGTAGGATTACGCCATATAATGTTTGATGAGAACGTCCCCTTATGGTCACGATCATTCAGCTGTGACAGCTGCCCGAGCCCAAAAACCCCAAACACTTTAGCACAGTCTACTGGTCGTATTTGTGGAGGGATTTCATTGTAACTTGGTGGGTTGACTCCATATAATGTCTAGATGAGAACGTCCCCCTTTCAGTAGCGATTGGTCCACTGTGACGGCTACAGGGGCCCCGAAGCCCGAAAACCTTTAGCACAGTCTGTAGGTCATATTTGGGGGCGCGGTGGCTCCGTAGGTAGAGGTGCATGCTGCAAGCCGAGAGGTCCTCGGTTCGAATCCCACCTGCGGCAACCGCGTTGTGTCCTTGGGCAAGACACTTCATCTCCATTGCCCGCATTGGGGCACGGTGGCGTTGTGTTCTAAGGTGTACTGCACGTCGATGGTGCACTTGTCTTCAACCAATGCTAACCCTGCTTGTGTGGAGTTAGTATGTTGAGCTGACAGTTGCTCGGTGGTTCTCTCCGGGTACTCCGGCTTCCTCCACCCGTAAAACTGTCACGGTCATGATTAGCCATTGTGCATAAATATGTGACCTTAAACACCAATAAATAAATAAATAAATAGTAGGTCATATTTATGAAGGGATTTCATTGTAACTTGGTAGGATGACTCCAGATAATGTCTAGATGAGAACGTCCCCTTTTGGTCATGATCATTCAGCTGTGACAGCTGCCCGAGCCCAAAACCCCAAAACCTTTAGCACAGTCTACAGGTCATATTTGTGGAGGGATTTCATTGTAACTTGGTAGGTTGATTCCATAAAATGTTTAGATGATAACGTCCCCTTTTGGTCGCGATTGGTCAACTGTGATGGCTACAGGGGCCCGAAAAGCTTTAGCATAGTCTACAGGTCATATTTATGATGGGATTTCTTTGTAACTTGGTAGGATGACTCCAGATGATGCCTAGATGAGAACGTCCACTTTTGGTCGCGATCATTCAACCATGATGGCTGCACGAGCCCAAAACCCGAAAAACTTTAGCACAGACTACAGGTCACATTTATAAAGGGATTTCATTGTAACTTGGTAGGATGACTCAGTATAATGTCTAGATGAGGACGCCCCCTTTTGGTCATGCTCTGTCAACCGTGATGTCTGTCCAAGCCCGAAACCCAAAAACGTTTAGCACAGTCTGCAGGTCAGGGATTTCATTGTAACTTGGTAGGATGATTCCGCATGATATCAAGATGAGAACTTCCCCATTTGGTCGCGATCTGTCAACTGTGACGACTGCCTGAGCCCCAAAACCCGAAAACCCTCATCACAGTCTACAGGTAATATTTATGAAGGGATTTCATTGTAACTTGGTAGGTTGGCTTCATATAGTGTCTAGATGAAAACGTCCCCTTTTGGATGTGATTGGTCAACTGTGACGGCTGTAAGGGCCCAAAGCCCGAAAACCTTTAGCATAGTCTACAGGTCATATTTATGAAGGAATTTCATTGTAACTTGGTAAGATGACTCCAAATAATGTCTAGATGAGCACTACCCCTTTTTGGCCGTGATCATTCAACCATAATGGCTGCCCGAGCCCAAAACCCGAAAGTACAGACTACAGGTCGTATTTGTGAAGGGATTTCATTGTAACTTGGTAGAATGAATCGGTATAATGTCGGGATGATGACGTCCCCTTTGAGTTGCAATCGGTCAGCCGTGATGGCTACACGGGCCTGAACCCCCCGAAAACCTTTAGCACAGTCTATATTTATGAAGGGATTTCATTGTAACTTGATAGGATGACTCGTTTTGGAATAATTTCACTGTAACTTGGTAACTTTTGTTGACATACGTTAACTGTGAGGGCCACATACATTATCTGTGAAGGCCACATTAACCCACCCCTCTGTTCTTTAGCACAGTCTACACCTCATATTATTTTTATTAAAACATAGCATACAGGGAACAGAAATTAACATATTCAGAATTATCACAATTCTTGTCTGATTTCAAAATCCTTTCATAAACATTGAACATTATCCTTTTCATCAAACACAAGACACAGACAAGTTAATCTATTGTGTCATTGATACTTTCATTGTTTTTGGTATCAATGAAACATCATGTTGATAATGGGTGTACATCTGAAAAACATCATCAGGTTCAGCTCATGGAGGAAGTTAATTAATTAGGGAAAGTTCATTATTGTAAGAGATAAATTATGTGATGTATGTTCTCTTACTACTGGAAATAATCGATGGTAAGTGTGCCCAAGTTTTCAATTTGTGTTTTGAAAACTGGTCCGTGTTTCTATTAGTTTAAAATATTGGGACACCACAGGGGCTCTGCCAGGCCTTGGATTCAAGGAAAGGCCTTGAATTTGACTTAGGATCATTCAAGGCCTTGGAATCCTGGAAAATGTGTCAGGATGCCTTGAAAAGCCTTGAATATTCATGAAATAAAAATGCTGATGAAGCACGAAATCATAACTATATAGTTTTATATGCCAGAGTTCATGAAGGCATAGTACGTCCACAATTTCCCTTTGGCACACCCTGCAGAGCATATTTATGATTGGATCACTTTGAAACTTGGTATGCTTGTTTGGGATGACCTCGGAGCTATCTATTTTCTAACATTTCCATCAAAAAACGTTGCTGCTTGCAATGACCTTTGAACTTAGTTTAGTCGGGCATCAATATATTCCTTTGGCATGCCCTACAGGGCACATTTATGATAATATCTCTGAAACTTGGAATGGCTGTTTGGGGTGACCTCTAGATGGGAGCTATCGATTTTATTCCATTTCCGTCAAAAAACGTTGCTGTTGGTAATGGACTTTGATGAACTTAGTGCAGTTATGCATCAATATTTCCCTTTGGCACACCCTGCACATTTATGATCGGATCGCTTTGAAACCTGTTAAGCTTGTTTGGGGTGACCTCGAGGCAAGTCTGGAAATAAGCAGACTGTTATCTGCAGAATGAGGTCCCCAGAGGGTATATTTGGTTATGCTACCGTCCACAGCAGGGTAGCATTACTAAATTTACTCTCTGTGAACCTGAATCGGGGTCTCAGGCCTAAACAGATAGTGATACCCAAAGATAAATTGGGGGTTTCTAGTCGACTGTATGGGGTAACATCAGCAAATTCTCCCTCGGAGGACATCATTCTACAAATGACAGATTGCTAATTTACAGGCTTTCCTCCAGAAGAGAGTTATCAGTTTTCCTTCATTTCCATCAAAAAACATTGGCGTTGGCAACGATCTTTGAACTAAGTTTAGTCATGCATCAATATATTCCTTTGGCACGCCCTGCAAGGCACATTTTCGATTGGATCACTTTGAAACTTGGTATGCTTGTTTGGGGAGACCTCTAGATGGGAGCTATAGATTTTCTTACATTTCTATATAAAAAAGTTTCTGTTGGTTATGATCTTTGATGAACTTTGTGCTGTTAGACATCAATATTTCCATTTGGCATACCCTGCAGGGCACATTTTTGATCGGATCACTTTGAAACTTGGCATGCTTGTTTGGGGGGGGGGGGGGGGGACCTCTAGATGGGAGCTATCGATTTCCTTGTATTTCCATCAAAAATGTTGCTATTGGCAACGACCTTTAAACTTAGTTTAGTTAGGCATCAATATATCCCTTTGGCGCACCCTACAGGGGACATTTATTATCAGATCGCTTTGAAACCTGGCATGCTTATAGATGGGTCTATCGATTGTTTTCCATTTCCATCAAAAAACCTTGCCGTTTGCAACGACTTTTGAACTTAGTTTAATTATGCATCAGTATATTCCTTTGGCATGCCCAGAAAAAAAAAACTTGGCAATTAAGGCTTCCGATCATGATATTATTCATAAAAATATTTTTGAGGGTCTCATCGTCTCCTTGCAACAGTTCAGTGGATAAAGTTTCAAATACCAGTGGAGATATAAAGATATCAAGTGAAGAGCCAGAAAATGAAGAAAGAGAACTCTAGTCTAAAATTTTATATCAGTATATCTGGGAATGAAAATATCTGAATTTTATTTTTTTGGAAAACAAAAACAAAATTCCTGACGGAAACATTGGGTAGTAGATTTGAAAAATTCATTTTTCATAAATTTAACGACTTTCTCCCGAAAACATTCACTTTTTCATAGAGTTAACAGGGACTCGCCATTTGAGGTGAATTTTTTCGAAATTCCCCATGAATAGATTTGCAAGATCCTGACCGGGAACAAGATTAGCACTGAGATTCCCACTGACAAACATGGGTCTTTTTTGTAGATTGAAGATGCCCGATCGAACGTCAATTCCCATGGGAAAAAAAGAGTCTGATTGGGCCGGCGATTTTATACGATGTGCTAGAACCCGCTGGCGATAATGAAGGGGTTTTTGGCATAAAGAGAGAGAGATCGCTCGTCCGAGTCTAAAAAATATAGAATTCGCTCGACGGCATGATCTGGAATGGATGGATGGATCACGATTGAAGATGTGTGTGTTATATTATGAGTTGTGAGACGAATGATAAAAAAAAATTGTTTTTTAAAAAAAAATGTAACATATATATATATAAAACAACATTAAAAAAAATAAGAATACAAAAAAATTACTTTTTCATTAAAGAAAAAAAATAAAATAAAATAAAACAATGTTTCTACACATCGGAGATTCGAAGGGATGAGCAGGTTCGCGAATTAATACGAAGTAAAGAGAATATTCGAGTGCAGGATAGGGCCAGGTGATTGGGAGATACGGTGTTGAGACGAGAGACGACCAAGTTGTTCAGACCTGTCACCGAGGTTCAGGAACGAGCCAGGAAAGAGATCGTCAAGGAATTGAGACCCATAAAAGAAGGTTCTCAGAGGATGGCTTCGCACCCTGGTAGTTTCACATCGAGAACTCCGTCTGATTACACTCCGGCGGGAATCAAGTACAATCGCAAGCTGGCAAGAGAGGTGCCGACATGTGGATTAATAAATTGATAACTCCACCACCACCTGCTAAACGATTGAGAATCGAACTGAAAAGTTGGCGAGACTTCTATGATGATGTCACTCCGATATAAGACTTAGCTAAAATGACGAAAGGATCGGGATTGAAAGTGATTTATAAATAAAAAAAAACTTTTTGTAAATAATATATATATATAAAAATAGGAATTAAAATAAAAAAAAATAAAAAAACAGTTCAAAACATAGTTAAAAAAAACTGGAGAATAAAAATGGATATCAAAGACATGTCTTGGAATGATGCAATGATCAAGAGGTCGAATGATGGGTTCTTTCCCAAGAGCATAAGAGGTCTGATAGTGGGAAAATCGATTTGCGGAAAGACCAATATCTTGATGATTCTATTGTTGCGACCCGGCTAGTTGGATTACGACAGATTATTCGTTTTCGGCAAGAGTCTCTTTCAACCGGAATACAGATTGCTTCGAGAGTGCATGACTCGTAAATTACCCAAGGACGTCACGGCAACAATCTTCGACAATTGAGACGAATTCGAAGGACATGAGACTTCGAATATATTGGAAGGAGAATTGACCAGGAGAAATGCCGAGTGTTGAACGTGGAATGTCTGTTTTACAAGAACGCCGACGACGTTCCCGATCCCTGACAGTTGAAGTCAGAGAATAAGAATCTCATGATCTTTGAGTATCTACTGTTGGAGAGACAGAATCGATGCGAATCGTATTACGTCCGAGGACGTCACAGCAACGTGGATTGTTTCTATCTGTCTCAGAATTATTTTCGACTGCCCAGACAGACGATAAGGGAGAATGCTAATTTTCTGTGTTCTTTCATCAGGATCTCAAGAATCTCATTCACATCTATGGAGATCATGTGGCCAACGACATGATCAGGGAAGAATTCAGGAGATTCTGTGAGAAGGTGTGGGACAAAGGAATTCACAATTTCATGGTGATCGATTTGACTAGCGAATTTAACAACGGAAAATATGGAAGCGGATTCGACGATTTTTTTTATATTTCCGATAATAATAGAGAAGAAAATATAAAAAAAAATTTAAAAATATCGATAAAACATAAAAATATATAAATAATAAATAATAAAAAAATGTCAGAACATCTATTAGAACAGATAGTCGAGAATACGGCTTCGAAACAGTCCTTTCAAATCGTAGTGAGTCACGGCACGACTTGATTCACTACGAAATTCGAACCTTCCATCTAATTGAAGAAGGAAAAGAGATACTAATGCATTTAAATATTCCAACGGTGTGGATTGGTTCGAGATTCGATTTCCTAAAGGGAGTTACGACATAGACGATCTGAACTGTAACATCCAGATGAGACTGAAGACCAATGGTCACGGATGCAAGATGATAAGACTCGCTCCCAATATGAGTACTCTCCAGATGATATTCGACTTGGGAGATAATTTTCGTGTGGATTTCTCATGGTCAATAGCATTTTAGTGCATGTCAACATGATCACGGGAAGTTACATCAATGGTAGTGCTCAGCCTATGATCTACTCTTTCTGAACGTTTCGCCAGGTCACAAGATCGTGGAACGACCTCGAAATCTCGTCTATCTACCCATGATCCTGGACACATTGTATAGCATCGAAACCACGTTGATGGGTCAGAACGGCTGGCGATCTGTTAGATCTTTGCGGAGAGAGAGTGACTATACAATTTCACATCAGAGAGATATGAAAAAAAAATAATAAATATTTTGAAAAAAAAATAATATCTTAAAAAAAATATATATTTTTTTTATTTAAAACAATTTGTTTCACTCTACCATTTCCAAAGTCAATATTACGGGTGTTGTCATTTCCAACCGATCTAATATATTTAATAAATTGCTCTCATCTATGTTATTTACCAAACACGTTCGATTTTTTCTCAAACAATATCTATTCTTGATTATTCATGTTTTTGTTGTTTTTTTTATTAAGCACAGTTTTATTTATTAAGCACAGTTTTTTTTAACTAAATTAGCTTTTTATTATTTTTTTTTCATTTAAAGAAGTTTTAGGTTTTTATTTTATATATTATATAAGAAATAAAAAAAATAAAAAAGAAACTTATAATATTAATAATTTTAAAAAAAAATATATAATCAAATCAAAAAAAGAAATAAAATATGAGTCCATACATAATTAAAAAAGTGAACATATCCAAAGGACAGAAAGCTAAACTTTGCAGAGTGTTGAGTAATCGAGGTGTGCCGTTAGATTTAAATTCAGTTATGAAGATCCAGTGAGTGGTGGTAGCGATCAGATCGCCTGAACTAAAACTCAGTTCAAAAGGATGGAGAAAGCGATTTGTAATCGCATGGGAATGACGGTGAGACTGTGCCCCGCTCAATTGAGATACAATCTGAGAATGAAAGGCAGTTTCTTACCACTATTGTCAGGACTCGCTGCCAAAGTATTACCCATTCTCATGAAGACAGTGTTGCCAGCTCTGGGTGTGGGAGCTCTCTCGGGACTCACTAGTTCAGGAGTCGACAACTTAATAGGTAGAGTATTGTTTTTGAAGAGGAGGGGAAACGGACTGTTTTTGAAGAAGGGGGAGCCATGTGTCGAATAGACGTCGAAGGTGAAGGATTGTATTAGGACCTGTGAGAAAGGGCAGTGGCGATGCTTTCCACGGAGATGGTCTCTATCTGAAGACCGGAGAGAATGTGGGACCGATCAGTGAAGGTTTGTTGTTCAGTCAGAATTCACCGTTTAAGAATATACCCCTTTTGGGTATGTTATTATTAAAAAAAAATAACAATTGAAAAATAACAATAAGAAAAATGAAGCAAAATGAGAGAACACATCTTCCAACAGACGTGTTAACAAAACGTTCATAGTACGAAAAGCTTTTAGCTTTTTCTAAACATTTACACGAGTATGCATTAGAAAGAATTCAATTGGAACAAATCGTACACGACACGTGTTTAAACCTGTGCGGAACGTTCTTTTCATTAATATTGTTATTCAAATTCTTAAATTGAAGCTATTTCGAAAACATCGAAACGAAGAAGTGTTTGAACGGAAAAAAAGTGTCTTACTAAGATTATCGCATGATTATAGATGTCCTAGATTGTTTAAAATACGACTTGAAATTTGTAGAACTTTACAATTATGCAAAATATCGTTACATTATTTATTGCACGAAAAATATAGTTTATGTATTCGATTGTGGTGGTGGTGGTGATGAAAATGTTGAAAAATCCATTCGTGCATGTGTCGAATTTATTCGCAGATTACACTCATTCGAGTCAAATAGATCATGGATCAAATTTGCTAAAAGGTTAAAAGGTTTCTTCAAAGGGCGCTGTGTAGAGCTTATGCGATCTGCGTGAATGAACAACTTCCTCGCATCTTGAACAAACGATGTCTCGGCTGTCGAGAGGAGAAAGAATTTAATCAAATTAATCATTCATGTCTTATGATGGAATGGGAAGACCTCGTCACCGCATATTTCATGCCCGCATTGGAATATGTCCAACGCAGTGACACGATTGAATGTTGGAGGCAACTTTGTGTCTTGCATCAGAGAACCCAAGCCGACTAAATCAGAAGAGTTGAAGTTAGCGCATCAATGTCTCACCACCGAAGACAGAGGATGCGTTTTGGAATTTTTATTGAAAAAGGGGAGACCACTAAAAAACATGTCTGTTAAATAATAAGGGATGAAAAACAAATTACATAAAAAAATAGATATAAATAAATAAATAAAATAAAATAAAAAAATAGAACTTTGAAGTAAAAAAATATATCCACCGTTAGAGAAGTTGAGCATCGAGCCCACGGTACCTTATCTATCATCACCACCGTTAGAACGAGGAGAAAGTGACAACGTGTGGCAGAGGTATCAAATCGAATAAATCAATAGAATTCAATTGTATCTGACTCGAGAGAGAGATTCTCATCGTTCGCTCAATAAGAAATATTCGAGGTTAGAGAAATTCGTGAATGGTGTGGATTCATGATTGGTGCCTTCGGTCGCGGAGAAAGTATGTCTCTACAAGATCATAGAATCGAAGAGTAAATTACCAATGGGATTTAGAATGAGACAGTGCGACATGGCCAGTATTCCATCGTCCTTCAATCACTTCAATTGGAGATTGACTGTGAAATCTGCTTCGGGAAGACTGCAATTCATCATAGTGGCATTTCAGACCAATAGGGATGGGTCTCAAGAGAAAAATCCTTCCATGTTCGATCATTGTAACTTGAGAAACATGCAGGTATTTCTAAATGCCATGAGATATCCAGCCATCGATTACAATGCCTCTTTTGATAATAATGATTTCTGCAGGCTATACGGCGATGCCGCCAGTTTCAGAAAGGAATATCATCGACTGGACGAATTGATGGGTAATCCTAACATAACTCCCACCTAATACAAATCGATGTATCCCCTGTTCATATTTGACGTCAGTAAACAGAGCGAACGACTCAAGAGTAGCATCTCAGACATTCAGATCAAGATGCAGTTCAACAAGAACGTCCCGAGGAAAACCGAGGCTTTTGCCCTAGTCCTGTCAGATAGAGAGTTAGAATTCGAATTGGACGGACGAAAAATGGCCATCATTCGATGAAAAAAAAAAATAATAATTAAAAAAAAATTAAAATACCCAAAAAAAAGTAATGAATAAAATACCAAAAAAAAAGAACATTGGATTTTGAGAAATTGAATATTCAATCTCTCTGAAAATCCAATTATATTTTTTTTTTTTGAGTTGTCTCCTCTACATCACAAAAAAGTGATTATATTTTTGTTTTCATTGTTTTTTTCAGAGGATCGAGTTTGATCAACAAAGAGACCACAGAAGTGGCGGCTTTGGGATTATTGGTTTTCATCTTGAAATTGATCCTATCCCCCATCTGTACCTTGAGAGGCGTACCGAAGATGCTGGTGTTCGAGTGTCGATCTTTTCGACACTGTACCTCATCAGTTTCCACACTGTTCACCACAAGATTGACAACCGCTCTATTGCTCGAGTCCGTAGAAGTCAGACTCATTTGAATGATATCGCCTCCCGCCAGTATGGGATATCCTATCAGACCATGCAGCGTTTCCGAAGCACCATTCAGCTTTTTCCACTTCTAATGCACTGCTCTCCTCGACCCAGATGGTGATCAATTGTCTGGCGTATTTGATCTTTTCCACGACGGAGATCAGAGTGCAGGCATTCGACTTGTGCACAGGATCTGGAAGATTCGTGAGTGCGTGTACTCCCATGTCCAGTTTGCCTTCCATGATATCACCCTTTCTCCAGACCGTATATTCGTCCAAGTACTGTCTGCTGACCATGCTGGAGGCGAATTCCAGTTCATCATTAGGACCGAATAGATTGTGACCTGCCATGTCGATGCCGGCCTCCATGGTTCCTCCAGATTTTTTGTCAGATACAATTCGTCGACTTGAGATTTCAGATAGGATTGAGAATTCTGTAGGGCAGAATCCAAGTAGTCGAGTCTTTGTCCACATCGTTGATGTGAGACAGATTCAGTATCTTATTGAATCCAGCATAGAGATCCAATTTCATTTCTAGCTCATCAACGTTATTCTTTCTCAGTAACAAGTCTACATATTGTTTGGTCGCCACATCATTAGGATTCGTGGGAACGGGCACGTTGGTTATCTTGTAAGAATTCGTATTAAATTCAGACTGCATCAATTTAAGAATATAGTGATCTCTCAGATGTTTACTGAATCTCCCGTGAGCGTTGTCTGCAAATCTTTTAGTGGTGACATCGGTCAAACCTCTAGGATCTACTACATTCACCACTCGTTTAGATTTCAAGTCAAGATCGTCCGTCATGTCTTTATTCACGTAATTATCTCTCATCATCTACCGGCAATTTTTGTCTCCTCTATCAACGTATTTTTAAGTTGCGGCATCTGACAGATCGATTGGTTCAGGAAGATTGTAGATTTTCTTTTTGATTAAGTTTAAAAGGTTCTTTTTGAGGTTCGTATCTCCGGACGTATCGTTCGTCCAAGTTGGCAATGTCACCACCACCATTTAATGTTAAGGTGAATTTCTCAAGCATCGGTGGGCTCAGGCCTTTGATATTGCATATGTAGGTTGTAGGGGACTACGACTTTTTTCCAAATTTCAGCTAAAATTTTCTGCCAAAAGTTGTTGTAAGAATTTGCGTTTAGGTGTTGTAAGAATTTGTGTTAAAGTCAGCTTTTGTGCAGATTGTGCTGGTTTAACTTCTCATTACTGTTGATTTTCATATTTCAATAACAACTGTAGGTATTAACCCTACTGTATGCAGAAATTTAACGAAAATTTTCTTTTTTTTCACTCAAAATTTTCATGTTTTTCTCGGACTTAGTAAATTTTAAGTTGTAAAACTTTGTAAACTTTGTGTTTAGGTGAGTTGTGTTTCTATGTGTCTTTCCAAGCGATTAATATTCTACACTTGGGTTACTGAACTCCATTGCAGTAATATTTAACCCTCATTACATGCATATTTGAGGAATTTGAGGCTGATTTTCTGCCAAAACTTGTTGTAAGAATTAGCGTTTAGGTGTTGTAAGAATTTGCGTTAAAGTCAGCTTTTGTGCAGATTGTGGTGCTTTAACTTCTCATTACTCTTGATTTTCATATTTCAATAACAACTGTAGGTATTAACCCGATTGTATGCAGAAATTTAACGGAAATTTTCTTTTTTTTCAGTCAAAATTTCCATGTTTTTCTCGGACTTAATAAATTTTAAGTTCTAAAAGTTTGTGTTAAGGTGAGGTGTTAAGGTGAGTTCTCAAAGATCAGTGGGCTCAGGCCTTTAATATTGCATATGTAGGTTGTAGGGGACTATCAGAACAGTATTTAACCCTGATACTATGACCTTTTTCCAAATTTCACCTAAACTTTTCTGCCAAAAGTTGTTGTAAGAATTTGCGTTTAAGTGTTGTAAGAATTTGCGTTAAAGTCAGCTTTTGTGCAGATTGTGCTGCTTTAACTTCTCATTACTGTTGATTTTCATATTTCAATAACAACTGTAGGTATTAACCCTACTGTATGCAGAAATTTAACGGAAATTTTCTCTTTTTTCAGTCAAAATTTTCATGTTTTTCTCGGACTTAGTAAATTTTAAATTGTAAAACTTTGTAAACTTTGTGTTTAGGTGAGTTGTGTTTCTATGTGTCTTTCCAGGCGATTAATATTCTGCACTTGGATTACTGAACTCCATTGCAGTAATATTTAACCCTCATTACATGCATATTTGAGGAATTTGAGGCTGATGTTCTGCCAAAACTTGTTGTAAGAATTAGCGTTTAGGTGTTGTAAGAATTTGCGTTAAAGTCAGCTTTTGTGCAGATTGTGGTGCCTTCACCTCTCATTACTGTTTATTTTCTCATTTCAATAACAACTGTAGGTATTAACCCTACTGTATGCAGAAATTTAACTGATTTCTTTTCTTTTTTTCAGTCACAATGTTCACGTTTTTGTCTAACTCAATTTTAAGTTCTAAAAGTTTGTGTTAAGGTGAGGTGTTAAGGTGAGTTCTGTTTCTATGTGTCTTTGCAGGCAATTGATATTGTACGCATGGGTTACTGAACTACATTGCGGTAATGTTGCGCCCTTATTACATGCATATTTGAGGAATTTGACGGGGATTTTTGGGACTTATATTCACTTTCTTTAAAAAAAAAATTTTTTTACTTTTTTTTTTTATTATTTAATACTTTTTCATACTTGTTACTAGTAACATTAAGGCTTATTTTAGTTGTTGATGTGATGTTTTTTTGTTGGGACTTATAGTCACTTTCTTGAACGAATGTTTTTCCGCAACTCCTCTTTAACCAATGAATGTACTTCAATTAAAATTTCAGTGATTTATGAAAGCCTTTCCTAATTCTTATTTATGATTTAATATCTGGCCTCATGATTCATATTCTTAATCATAAACATTTCTAAAAGATGTATCCAATGATTCTATGTTGAATTGATATATAATAAATGCAGAAATATAGACTTTCCAAAGCCATCACATAAACCACATTAATCATTTGATGCCTAGTTAATGATTTATATTAACTAAATATTAGGCATGTTACATTGGAACGACATTATCAAGCGCGAATGTAGGTGAGCGTTGGGATGTAACATCCCTCTTGTTATTTTAATTATAACAACCAAAAAAAATCTCTCTATATATATATAAAATTTTTTTTTAATGTAAATCATTGAGAATATCCTGAAAGTGATCGCCTTCCGACCATCTCTTGAGAACGTAGAGATATAGGTGACTGAAAAACACTCGACCTGACGCTTGCACTCGTTCGGTATTGTAAAATTATTGACGTTAAATAGTTTCTTATTTCTATCAGTGGAGAGATTCCGTAGCTATTGAAATAATAATTTTTATTATTCCCTTTCAAAAACCATGCGACCCAATCCGTACCCTCACCTCCAATATCGTCCAGATTTAAAATTTCATATTCCGAATCATCGTCTTTTTTCTCGGTAAGACATCTCTAAAATGTTCAACTCAAAATGGTTTGATTTTTAAATCTTTTGCCACCTTCGACAGATCAATGGTTGATAGGGGTTCATTGGGTAAGACAACACCTTCTACGGATATGTGTTTTATTTTCTTCTTATTCATAAATATTTATTTTTATTTTTTTTATTTTTTTTTTAAACTTTTACAACATGTAGATGTTTTCAGTCATACTACATTCATCCTCTCGATTTTGTTGTTGAATTATCACGGAATAATAATGTCCAAGTGCGAAAGAGTGTATTTTATCCTCACATATAATTCTCTTATCGTCGTCAGACGTCAACACAATCTTATTGATTTCTTTGGTGTACATTTCGTGCTTTTCACTTTGAATCGCAGTCATCTTTTTATACACCGTCAAATCTTCGAAAAGACGCTCTTGATACTCTTTGAAAATGTTTTTATTCACCACACATGCTTGAACGCCTTTACATTTCTTGATCTCTCAACCGTCGAGGAGATAAACATACAATTTTGGTCTCAAACCCACGAATTCCATGATCTGTCTTCCACCACTCTCATCTTTGAATTTACCCAACACCTTTTTATTGATGCCCATTGGAATCTTAGATGGGTGATCATTAGGATAATTACTCGCGTTGAACCATTCATTCACGTCTGGCACCATGTCCTCGCAGACGTCTCTAGTCTCTATCTCATAAGCCAGACTGTCTGTGTTGGTGAACAATAGTTTGGCTTTCGAGCCGAATTTGCTTTGATGTAATCGTAGTGAAACTTGTACATCAACTGCTTGCTGATGTCTAAGATGATCGCTCTGAGAAAACAGGGTTTGTCGAACTTTTTTTTTTTGCATGTGTACGGCCACTAGATTTTCATCAATTATGATGCTATGTTGATAATTGGGTTTCAAGATTAATTTTCTAGACCTCTCTTTGGACGTGACGAGTTGAGCGTCAGTGCTATTCCTAATATTTTCCATAGTTTTTCCTTACATGCAGTTGTTCATGAGTTTGAAGAAATCTTTTTCGAAGTTGCTCTCAGCCTGCATTCTTAAATTCGTGTTGAGATCGATATATTTTTTCATCCAAGGCTCCTTGTCAAATCGAATGATTCGATGCACGTCAATTAATCTCATCTCGCGATCGATGTAACTTTTCAGATTTTAGCAATAGACCACGTACTTGCATTTGCGATCTAAATTAGGAACAAGTTTTTCGATGCCGTTCACTTCTATTCATTCGGGGGCTAGCGATAATCATTGTGTAGATCGTGTAACATTTCCAGATAGTCTAAATCGAGTTCTAGGATGAAAGGATGGTTTCTCCATTTTAGTTTTTCTTCCTATGTTTTGACCCATTTGAAATTTCCGATTGGTAAAGGATGACTCATGGCCCAACCGTACAAATTACTAGCATCCCAATACTGTATGTATTTTCTCGTTTTTTTCCGAATCGAAGTCTTTTCCCATGTGAGAATTATCAGCTTTGGCATATATGGTGGAAATCATAGAGACGCCACCCCTCACAGCCTTTTCGAACATGAGCAACATGTCGACGTCTGATAATAATTCCAATTGAACTTCGGTCATCTTCCAGAGAGCATCCCATGCAAGTCCAGGTGCCGTGAAATACCAAGCTGGATCGACAACAGTAGGTGATAATTGCTGGTGCAAACGCCATGTACGTGTTCGGTACATGTACGTGTATGTGTACACATACAGTCGTGTACACCTCCATAGGATTTAGTGTTAAAATCGTGTACAGGTATACAATTTGTCATGTACAGGTACATGATTTGTACGTGTACCTGTACATGACAATCGTGTACAACTCCCCCATAGGATTCAGAGTTAATTGCAAGCAAAAAACGTTTTGTCGTTTCTAAATTATCCTCTTGCCGATTCTAACAATCCGCGTCCGTACACGATTTTAACACTGAAACCCTATGGAGGCGTACACGGAGATCCACTTGTGGATTTTAGGTCGGAAATCGACTCGTGTAAAGAGGTTTTGTTAGAATTCGCAAACCCACTGTCGCGTTTCTCGAAGTAAGACTAACACACGTTATTGCGAGGTGATCTTAATAAGCACTTAATGGAAATGTTTTGAATGAAGAGTGTTGCCAGGATGTTAGAAATCCACAAACTCACTGTCACGTTTTATTGATATATATAGGAGAGAAAAAATATAAATAAATAGTTATTCAAAAAAAAAAAAATATATCAAATCGAATAGATAATCAAAAAATACGTAAATCATGAGCGATTCTCAGGATATTAGAGTAAGGTTTCTTTTAAAAATGCTAATGAGAGCCTACGCATTCTGCGTGAACGAACAACTAGGTCGTCTCTTGTTAGAACGATGCATCAGATGTCGGGATCACCTAGACTTCGATCACGAGAATCATTCATGTCTGTGGATGGAAAGGGAAGATATGGTCGTAAAGTATTTCGAACCGGCGTTCGAACGTGTCCAAATCAATGAAGTGATCGCGTTTTGGAAGAGATTACTTTACTGTAAGGATCAAAGCAAGCCCACAGATTCGGAAGAACAGAAATTGGTGCGTAAAAGTCTGACTTTAAAAGATAAGGGATGCGTCATGAAATTATTGTTCAATGAAGCATACGTCTAAGTTTTCTCGTTGATATAAAATAAGGGAGAATAGAAAATAAAATAAATACACACATAAATTTTTTATCTAATATTAGAAAGAAAAAAACAAAAATGAGAACCAGAAAAAAATTGTATCCAACATTAGTGGACTACGAGGATGAGAAGCCGATCAACGTTTTGCCGACGGCACCATCGCTAGAAGAAAGAGAAAGAGGAGAGAGGTATTGCATCGATCAAATCAGTAGAATCCAAGAGTATCTAACTCGAGAGAGAGATTCTCGTCGTTCCCTCAAGAAGAAGTATTCGCATTTCGTGAAATTCGTCAACGCGATCGACACGACACTCATCACGATTTCCATGGGTTTACACGCGGCCGGCATCGGATTGTTGTTGACCGCGGTCGGCATTCCGATCGTGTTGACCGTAGAAGGAGTGGCTCTCGCCGCCGGATTGTTTAGCACGCTCGGAAACTTTTTGAGTAGGAAATTATATCTGAAGGCGAGAAAACACGACAAGATTCGCGTGTTGGCTGACTCCAAGATCGACACGATATATGAAATGATCTCTATGGCTTTGAAAGACGGTAGGATATCGGACGATGAATACTTCGCGATATTGAGCGAGAAAACGAAATACGATGCCATGAAAGAAGCCGTGAGAATCAAGACTCGTCAGATCATCAAGGAAGAGATGAAGGATTCTCTCGTGGAAAAGAGGAGGAAAGAGGTCAGGGAGGAATTCAGTAAGATGATAGAACTCAAGAGCAGCGATCGAAAAAAAAATATATATATATAATAAGAACAAAATTGATTAATTATTAAATTTATATATAAAATAAAAAACGAAATTAATTTAAATAACTCTTAAAAAAAATGTATTGCGTAAAGTGTAAGAGAGTTACCGAGACGAGTAATTCTCGAGAAGTGTGAACTAAAAACGACAGACAGATGCTTCACGGAATTTTCGACGTGTGTGGTTCTGTCAAGACACAATTTATCAAAAAAAAGAAAGCGAGCAAAGGTAAAGGCATCGTGAATAAAATGATCAATAATCTACCTTTCGAAATGCATCTGCCCGGTCACAGTTTCACTGGACCTGGGAAGAAATTGAACAAGAGACTCAACGCCGATCTGACACCCAAATCTTGGAGCAAACCTGTGAATAGGGTAGACGCGGCCGCGTATGATCACGATCTGTGCTACGCCGGACATCCCGGCACCAAGACTCGCAACGACGTCTGCGATAAAAACATGTTGGGGAAATTGAGAGGCATATCCAATCCGACCAGGAGAGAGAAGATGGAACGTTCGCTGGTCGGCAATCTGATCGGTGCGAAACGTTGATTCGGATGGGGCGTTCAAAAAAAAAAGCGCATCTGAAAAGAAGAAGAAACGATTATTGACGAGCGAATTGGCCGAGGAGTTACACAAACCCATAGTGCGTAAATTTCGAAAGAGAAGGGTGTTCGTGAAGGGTCTGGATGATATTTGGTCTGCCGACTTGGTCGACATGAGATCGTTTTCGAGGTGGAACAAGGGCATCAAATATCTATTGACGGTCATCGACGTGTTTTCCAAATATGGTTGGATCAGAGCTTTGAAGAATAAATCGGGACCTTGCGTCGCCGAGGCTCTGAAGAGCGTGTTCGACTCGTCTTCTTGAAAACTGAGTAAATTGTGGGTGGATAAGGGAAAGGAATTCTACAACAAGCACGTTCATCGATTGGTAGACCTCTACTCGATCAAAAATGAAGAGAAAGCCAGCGTGGTGGAATGTTGGAATCGAACGATGAAGGAAAAGATGCACAGATACTTCACGCCGAATTCGACCAAGAAATACATATATGCTCTGAACGGTCTGGTCAAAGATTACAACAACACCTGACACAGATCGATCAAGATGACTCCCGCGGAAGCTAGCGATCCTGGAAACGAAAAACAGGTCTACGCGAATCTATATCCTGAGAGATCTAAGATCAGGAAGAAGTCTAGAACGCCGAAATTTGCAGTCGGTGATGGAGTGAGAATCTACGCTTATAAGAAGCACTTCGAAAAGGGTTATACTCCTCGATGGACCTCGGAAATCTTCGTGATAATCAAAATATTTTACACCGATCTGGTGACTTACGAAATCGAAGCTTTGGATGGAGAAGAGATCATCGGAAAGTTTTACGAACAACAATTACAGAAGACGAAGTTTTGATAAAGAAAACAAAATTTTTTTTATTTACTCTCTTTAACATTTTCTTGTTTACACACATATATATAAGAGAGAAAAAAATAATAATAAAAAATAATTAAAAACTATTTTATTTTTTAGATAAAGAAAGCAAGTTAATTAATAAACAAAAAACTAAAAATCCTTTAAAATGACAAATATACTAGATATAGCACAAAGCATAGTGAAAGATGAAAGTATTCAAGAATATGAGGTTCACGAATACGAACCGGTAACCGGAACGAGTTTGAACAATGCGGGAGAGATAAGAATCAACGTTGAAACTCAAGATCTATTCGTACATCCTAGCGAGAGTTACATAGTGGTGCAGGGACGTCTCACCAAGGAAATGGGAGCGACTACGCCGACGATGATACGGTTACTCTGGCCAATAATGGCATCATGCATCTATTCAGTAATATAAAATACATGCTATCCAGACAAGAGATAGAATCTGTTTTTCATCCCGGTCAGGCCACCACGATGTTCAGACTCTTGACGTATCCTGATGATTTTTCGAAATCCAGAGGACTTAATCAGTTGTGGGTGAAAGACACCGTCGGCCCTGCTAGCGCCGGCGCCGTCTTGATATTCGACTACGTCGTCAAGACGTCAAGACCTAAAGGAACGTTTTCGTTCAGGATACCTTTGAAACACATCTTCGGATTTGCGGACGATTACAACAAGATCATGTACGGATTCAAACACAATCTGATGTTGATTCGAAAAGGAGACGACGATGCAATAGTGAGACTCACTGCGACCAATGTGGGTAAGATAACTCTACACAAGATATCGTGGTTCGTTCCGCACATGGAGCCTTTAATCGTGGAGAAAGCGCGTCTCTACAAGATCATAGAATCCAAGAGTAAATTACCCGTGGGATTTAGAATGAGACAGTGTGACACGGCTAGCATTCCTCCCTCCACGAATCACTTCGATTGGAGATTGAAGGTGAAATCCGCTTCCGAGAGACCGCGTTTCATCATGGTTCTGTTTCAGGACGATAGGGATGGGTCTCAAGAAAAGAATGCGTCACTGTTCGATCACTGCCATTTGAGAAACATGCAAGTGTTTCTGAACGCCACGAGATATCCAGCAATCGATTACAATGCATCGTTCAACAAGAATGATTTCTGCAGACTGTATGGCGACGCCGCTGATTTTAGAAAGAAGTATCATGGTCTAGACGAATTGATGAGCAACCCTAACATATCTCCCGGCGAATACAAGTCGATGTATCCCATGTTCGTATTCGACGTCAGTAAACAGAGTGAACGACTCAAGAGTAGCGTCTTAGACATTCAGATCAAGATGCAATTCGATAGGAACGTTCCGAGAAAAACGGAACCCTTCGCCCTGGTCCTGTTGGACAGAGAATTACAATTCGAATCGGACGGAAATAAGATGTCGATCATTCGATGAGAGATGAGTGTGAAAAAAAATAAAAAACAAAAAAAAATAAAAAGTAATGAGTAATTATTAAAAAACAAAAAAACAAACAAAAAAATAAATAAAGTAATGTGATCTAGAGAGATTGAACATCTTTCTAAATCTCATTACTTTTTTTTTTGTTTTTAATAATCACACATTATTTTTTTTTTAATTCATTATTTTCCACGCGTTCACTGTTTGTTCAAAGGAACTAATTCAATCAGTAGACTCACCACGGAAGTGGCGGCTTCGGGATTATTGGTTTTCGTAACAAAATTAATCCTGTCTCCGGCGTTCACTTTGAGAGGCGTGCCGAACGTGCTAACATTCGCGTGTTGATTCTCAGTCTTTTTGACGCTGTATCTCTTATCGCTCTCTACTCCATTCACCATGAGATTGACGACCGCTCTGTTATTCAAATCCGAGGAAGCCAGACTCATTTGAAGGATTTCACCTCCCAGTGGCATGGGATATCCCACCTGACCATGTTTCGATCCGCTACCTCCATTTCCGAAAGACCACTCAGCTTTTCCCTCATCTAAGGTGCTGGCCTCTTCGGCCCACACAGTGATCAATTGTCTAGCATATTTGACTTTCTCCACCACCGAAATCAGGGTGCAGGCATCCGTCATGTTCACGGGATCCGGTAGATTCGTGAGCGCGTGTCCACCCATGTCTAGTTTACCTTCCATGATGTCACCCTTTCTCCAGACCGAGTTGTCATCCACATACTTTCTGCTGACCGCGCTGGAATCGAATTCGGGATTGTGATTGAGACCGAATAAATTGTGACCGTTCATGTTGATGCTACTCTCCATGGTTCTGCCAGATTGTTTGTTCAGGTAGAGATCGTCCACTTGCGATTCTAGGTATTCTTGTGATTGTATCACGGCAGAATCTACGTAGCCTTTGTTGACCGTGGTTGAGTCTGCATCCGTGTCATTGATCTCCGACAGATTCAATATCTTGTTGAATCCCGCATTCAGATCCGATTTCATTTCTCGTCTGTCAGACTTTCTCTGTTCCAGATCTACATAGTGTTTGGTCGCCACGTCCTTGGGATTCGCGGGAGTGGCCACGTTCGTTATCTTGTTAGAATTGGCGTTCAATTCCGAGTGCATCGTTTTCTGAATGTATCTATTTCTCAGGTGTTCGCTGAATCTCACGCGAGAGTCGTCCGCGTATTTCTTGGTCGCGTCATCGGTGGGATCTATGGGATTCGCGACGTTCACCAAACGTTTGGATTTCAGATCGAGATCGTCAGTCATGGTTTTATCCACGTAATTATCTAGCAGGATTCATTCGAAATCGGCGTTCACCCTATTGACGTATTTTTTAGTCACAGCATCTGAGAGATCTATCGGCTCAGGAAGATTGTAGAGCTTCTTATCGTTCATGTTCAAAGGTTCTTCTCGAGGTTCGTATCTCCGAACGTAACGTTCGTCCAAGTTGGCAACGTCGTAACCATCGTCGACTTCGAATGTCTTCCTCTTCTTTCTTAGGTTGACTTTTTCGTCGTCACTTCTACCAAATTTATCGACTGACATGTTGTGAGATTTTTGTTTTTTAGAAAAAATATATTCAAAACACAGTTTATTAAAAATGAACTATGTTATTTTATTTTTCGTTTTTATTCGATTAAAATTTTTTTAAAATAATTTTTTATCTTTATATATACTATAAAAAAAATCTCTCTCTAATGTAAATCATTGAGAATGTCTTGAAATCGATCTCCTTCAGACCATCTCTTGAGAATGTAGAGACATAGGCGACCGCAAAACACTTGATCTGGTGATTGCACTTGTTCTGTGTTGTAACGAACCATCGATTTGTTGAAATAGTTCTTTATTTCTTTTGGCGGCGAGATTCCGTAGCTGTCGAAATAATAATTTTTCTTCTTCCCGTTCTTGATCCACGCCACCCAGTGAGTGCCTTCACCTGATGAATTGTCTAGATTTAAAATACCGCATTCCGATTGTCGAGGTCTTCTCTTCGGCAAGGCATCTCTGGAAAACACGCCTAGAAAATCTTTGATTTTCAAATCTTTCGCCGCATTCAACAGATCGATGTTGGATAGGGGTTCGTTAGGTAAGACGACACCTTCTACAGATATCTTTATTTTCTTATTCATAAATGCGTATATATTTTTTTTATTTATTTTTTATAATTCACTAAATGATGTTATTTTTTTTAAAAAATTTTTTCTTTTTCTTTTTAAACTAACATTCTCGATGTCACTATCGATTTCTATAATTTTGATTTCATATAATTCTTCTTGATTTTCTGGAATCCTATCATCCACAATCATATCTGGAATCTTATCATCCACAATCATATCTGGAATCCAATCATCCACATTCATATCGTCTCTCATTAGATCTAAAGTCCAATGTCCGAGTGCCAAAGTGCTTATTTTATCGTCTAACATGAATCTCTTATCGTCGTCGGCTGTCAGCGAAATCTTGTTGACTATTTTGGTATACAAGTCATGATTTTCACTTCGAATCGATTTCATAGTCTTATACACCGGACCACTTCCTAACAGACAATCTTTATACTCTTGGAAAGAGATGTTTTTCTTCACCATGCACGCTTTAACTCCTTTGCACTTCTTGATCTCTTCATCATCTTCTAGACGATAAGCATACAGTTTGGGTCTCAAGCCCACGAATTCGACGATCTGTTTACCGCCGCTCTCGTCCTTAAATTTACCCAATATCTTCTTGTTGTTGTTTGATTGAATGTTGGACGGGTGATCGACAGGATAATTGCTCATGTCGAACCACTCGGCCACGTCCTGAGATATATCTCGGTAGACGTCTTTCGTCTCTATCTCATAAACTAAACTGTCCGTGTCGGTGAACAGTAGTTTGGCTTTGTCACCAAATTTTCGTTTGACGTAATCATAGTGAAACTCGTACATCAATCGCTTGCTGATATCTAAGATGATCGGTCCGAGATAATACAGTTTGTCAAACTTCAGGTGCGTCTTTTGCATGTGAACGGCCACTAGATTTTCGTCAAATATGGTTCGGTGTTTGTAATTGGGTTTCATTGCTAATGTTTTAGCTCTTTTCTCAGACGCGACGAGTCGAACGTCGGTTCTCTTCCTGATGTTTTCCATCGATTTACCGTACACGCAGTTGTTCATGAGTTTGAAGAAATCTTTTTCGAAATCGTTCTTAGCTCGAATTCTGAGATTCGTGTTGAGATCGATGTATTTTTTCATCCAAGGCTCTTCGTCGATTCGAATGATGCGAAGTATGTCCCGTAATCGACGTACTGTTTCAAATTCTCGCTGTAGACGACGTAGTTACGTTTGTTAAGTAAATTGGGAATGAGTTTTTCCTCATCTCCTTCATTCGGTTCCATTCGTTCGGGAGCCATCGAATAATCGTTGTGTGGATCATGTAATTCTTCCGGATAGTTCAAATCGACTTCTAAAATGCAAGGATAGTCTCTCCATTTTTGCATCTCTTCCGGTTCCTTCACCCATTCGAAATTTCCAATCGGTAAAGGATGACTCATAGCCCAACTGTACAGATTATTGGCGTCCCAATACTGTATGTATTTAGTCGACCGTTTCGAATCGAAACCTTCTTTCATGTAGGGATTGTTAGCCTCAGAATATCTGTGAGAGATCATCAAGACGCCACCTCTCACAGGCCTTTCGAACATGAGCAACATGTTCACATCGGATAATAATTCCAATTGGACTTCGGTGGTCTTCAACAGACTGGGTGCGGTGAAATACCAAGCGGGATCCAGATCGTAATTTCGACAACAGACGTCTCGAAAATTTTCGAACACGTCTGCCAAGAGCAGAACGTCAGTCTTCAGATAGAGATCGTGATAATCTCTCATGGTTTTCATATTGAATGTTTTCCACACCTTTTTAGCGTGTTCATAATTCTCGTCGGAAATATCAGATTCGTATAATTTCGAATAAAAATCTTCTTTCGAAGGTAGTGCGGTGTCTTCGAATCTCTTTAGATCGTTCATGTAATCATAAGGATAGACTCCTTTCCTCAACATGACGTCTACTCGTTCTCCGAAATGTTCGCTCGTGATTTTAAATTTATCCTTGCTCATGTTATCGACTAATTTTTCCAGAGCGGTCGACATAAATTTAAAACTGTCGATGAAACGTATGGCTCTATGAATGAATTTCGTTTTTTCTTTCAACGTCTCTCCATCGATTACTCTTTTCTTCTCCATGAGCTTCCATTTCATGAAGGAAATGTATCTTTCTTCGCTGTTCGCAATGCAACTTAATCCTTCGTGTGAGGTGCCAAGATTTTTCACGAACAGATGACTGTCGTAACCCGAGAGATTGTGAAATATCACCGGATAGAAAACAGCGTCTCGATATTTTAAATTACACTTGCAGTGAGCCAGACCGTGATACAGACCCGTGTAATGATCGTGGTCTCTGACCTTCTTATTTTCCTTCAAATTCTCATCGAACGATTGTCTGCATATGTGTCATTCGGTGGCTCTGTTATTTTCGTCCTGCTGCTCTCGCGTGATGATCATTTTTGCTGGAGTTTTAAATTTGTCGTATAACATTTGAATTTTCGATTCTAACTCTTCCATGAACCTTTGAGCCATGTCATCGTCTTCATACTGTTTCATGTAGGTGAAGGGACCCATGTCGTGTTGCGAGTCGAAAGCGCATTTCACGTAAATGCAATAGCCCGAAGGTATGTGTTTTTGATATCTTTCGACGTAACTTTGAAGAGCGGTGGGTTGACAGGAACTCATTTTCGCGGTGAAACATTCGAAATCGGCGTACACAGCAAATGGTACTTTTAACCTTCTATTGTGATTTTCAAACTTCACGATGGTGTTAGGTTTGGGCATTTCGACGGCGACACCTTGATTTTCGTTGCAATATTCCCGATGTTTCGCCAACAAGTCTTCACTGTGAAACGCGTTCATGCAATTGAAACATAAAGATATCTTTTTGTTATGTTTATTATTTTGTTTCGACAGTAATCGGCTCGGATTTGGAACCCAACAATAATGATGATTGTCACCGTTTGAAATCAATAATAAAATAATTGTCTTTTCTCTTCCGAGATATGAAGTCAGTCTGAGAGAATAGATCTTTTGTTTTTCGTCGTCGTATCCCAAGACGTTCACTGCTATGGTGGGATTTTGAACCTCGAAACGTTTGATGTGTTTTAACTGCGTTGGAAAAGTCACTCCGGTCCAATCGAGATTTTTAGAAGTCTCCTCGTAACAAGAAACTCTATCGGAATTCATTTTGACAGGATATAAAGCAGAGGTGACTGCCCATTTAAAACACTGATCATCTTTATTTCTCACATTGACCACGGATTGTTTTTTAGCTAAGAAATACGGTAATTTCACGTAGGAAGACCCTTTCAACAAATCGTTTTCAGTTATGTGAATTTCGAGTTTCAACACCTCATCGAACGTCCAATTACTACCTTCATGTTGATAATTCGCGAGAGACGTCAACATCTTGTCTTTCATCTTTTTGAAAACGTCCGATAAATCTGAACCTTGAAATACGGGTTCGACGTTGGATCTGAAATATGCATTTTTCATGATGCTCTCGCCGGACTTCACACCGATTTTATTCATTACGCAATGGAGTATCATCTTAATTTTTAGTCCTACGTTCATGTATTTGCGAAACAAATCCAATACTTTTTTCTTCACCCGTTCCATGAACAATTTTCTTCAACGAGGGAACCACGTCAAAAGTTTTAAAAATGCCACTGACCGCACTCTCCCATTCCATGGCCTTCGATTGAAATAGTTCCGCGGCGTGTCACTCTAGATATTCTTCTCCTTTCCCTTCCTTGATTGCTCGTCGAAGTTCGCTCGATATATCTCGTTTGCCTAGAATTTTAGTTTTTCTTTTCTTTTCTTTGGAAACTTGAAGTTCTTCTTCAACGGCTTTTCGTTTAGTCGTCTTCTTATTTTTCACAATTGAAACGTTTTTGGTTTTTTCAACGTAGGCATTTCGATTCCTTTTACTATCTTTTTCTTCTTCTTCTCATTTTTTACAACCGATGCATTTTTTGACGTCGTTGCTATCAGCATTTCATTTGCCTTTCCATCGTTTCGCAAATGTTTCTGTATGACTTCAATCTTTTTTGATTATTTCTATGATTTCTGAAATGTGAAAGTTTTAATAGTTTACAAATCTCGTTTAACTGAGGTACGGTTTTCTCATTTAAATTTTTCAATTTTTTTTTATCTGTTTGCTTCATTTTGTAAGAATATATTTTTTCCGAATTTTGTATTTAAATAATTTGTTTAAAAAGTTTTGTTTTTACTCTTTATATAAAAAAAAAAAAAAAAAAAAGATTTTTTTAATTCAATTTTTTTTCTTTAATGTGTTTTTTATTTAAAACAATTTAAGATCGCTTTTATTTCTTGTTTGCAGAACGAACACGTTTTCTCATCTCTAGAATAACATTCCTTACAATAATACAAATGTGCGCACGGTAGAAACAAAACGTTTGCAACATTTTCGCAAAGCAGACAAGTGTTCGTGTTGCTCGACTCGTTTTCAACACACGACGATAACTCGTCCAATTGTGTCATGAATTTAATCAGATGTTCTAAAGTCAAAAATTGAGATAAGGTCTTGTTTCCATTATTTAACGCATTGTACAATTGTTCCTTAGTGTACCCCAGTTGTAACATATCCATCAATAATTTTTGGTTTTTATCTCTATCCCACTCTTCGTTCTCGATTTTAATCAATCCCAACGTTAGGATCTTGTTCAAATAATCGCATTCGCCTTTTTTGATATTATTTATATGTTCTAGTAAAGGTCTGTCGTGAGGTTCCCAATTCATCAAATGTATATTACAACAAAAACATTTAACTTTGTCACTTTTACCCACATAAATGAAACCCGCAGCGGCCTAAATCTTCGGGTTTTTGAGCAAGATGCGAAGGCCAATTTTTAAACGTTTGAAGTCTTGCACGTTCTAAACTATAATTCGGATGTTTTGACTTGATCATTGTTTTTACCTCAAAATTGAGTCTGTAAGAATAATTTTTTCGAATTTTGTATTAATGATAATTTGTTAAAAAGTTTTAAAATTGTTTATAATATGTTTTAATTCCTTCAAAAAGAATTAATCAATTATATGTTCTTAACATGAAAAAAAATTGAATTGATATGAAAAAAAAAAAAAAGGATGTTAAAATTTAACTTTTTATTTATATATAAAGAGAAACTTTTTTAACAAATTATTATTTAAATACAAAATTTAAATATACATTATTTGCAAGAATTCATAAAACCCAAATAATTGATCATGACAACAACACCTAAAAGATATAAATTGAAAGAATGTTTTTTTAATACGCTATCAGATACTTGTATCTATAGAGTAGAACACGATCCCATCGAATTGAACGATGTTAAGATGGTGTACTTAGAGCACCAAGACAACAAATATATAATGTGTTTGAAATTGGATGAAGCCATGCTCGATTTGTTTTACGAGTACCAAGACGATCTGCTGAATAATATCTTCGACAAATACAGAGGAGCCAACATGAATGATTTGATGATGATCTATGAAAGTTACATATATCCAATGATCTCACGCAAACTCGTGGACAAATCAGGTGGTGAGAGCGCGTTCACCAATGTAGAAAAACTCAAAAGAGTAAAGATAAACATTCAAGACATTTTGATAAGAGGAAGAATAACGCAGGTCGACATGCTAATAACGGACTTGGAAATATATGAACAATAGAGAGATTGGCAAAGAAGAAGGAAAAAAGTAATGAGATCTAAAGATGATCACATTACTTTTACAAAAAAAAAATTTTTTTTTACATTAAAGAAAATTAAATTTAAAAAACTTTTTTTTATATACATAAAGAGCAAAAAAAAAAAAACAAAACTTTTTTTTAAACAAATTATTAAAATACAAAATTTAAAATATACATTATTTTGCAAGAATTCATAAAACAAAAAAAACCCCAAATAATCGATCATGACAGCAACACCTAAAAGATGCGAATTGAAATTGAAACGAGTCGAAACGAATAAGAAATTAGGTTTTAAAATCTATAGATTACAACGACATGATCCCATCGAATTGAACGAGATCGAGATGAAGGACTTAGAGGATAAATACGACAGATGTAAGATGACTTTGAAATTGGATGAAGCCACGCTCGATTTGTTTTACGAGTATCAAAGCGATCTGCAGAAAATCGTCATCGCTAAAGATAAAGAATTCGACAAGGACGATTTGACGTTGTTCTATGGAAGTTACATATATCCAAAAATCTCACGCGAACTCGTGGAGAAATTAGGTGGTGAGAGCGAGTTCACCGATGTAAAAAAACTCAAAAGAGTAAATTTTTTTGTTTTCCTTCTTCTTCTTCACTATCGCCCATATATATTATAATAACGTTTCCTTTTTTCTCAAATTTCAGCGTCGATTCTTCTTCTTTTCTTTTTTTCTTTTTTTTGTGATATGATATGTTTTTATAACAACACATATGTTTATCTGAATCATAATTATGAACGAATGTTGTGCATCTCTTGGTAACACTCGCATCATTACCATTCACTTTAGAAGGTAGTGGTGACGGTGGAAAGCATCTCATTCTTTTCAATTCCCACAGTCTATCCCGCGCTTTATCTATATCTTTCATCAGCTCTTTCCTTAGATATCCATCATTAGCGTCTAACCATTTTTTTGTTTTTTCAGACTCTGTCTCGCGATATTCATCATTATCATCAAATTGTTTCTCCACCTTTTCATCCAGGTGATAAAATTGTTTCTCCACCTTTTTATCCATTTTAAATATATTATTTTATACTTTCTTTGATTTATATTTTTATATAATTATATAATTTTATATTATAATAAATATTCAAAATCGGTATATTCTTAAACGGTGAATTCTCACCGAGCAACAAACCCTTGCCGAGTCGCTCAATGTTCTGTCCACTCTTCAGATAGAGACCATTTCCTCTCAGAGAGTTGCCACCTCTAACAGGTTCTAGATACAATCCTTTACCGCTGTCATCTACGTGGACGCGACACACAGCTCCTCCCTTCTTCAAAAACAGTCTGCTGCCACCCATTAATTTCTCAACTGCTGAACTAGCGAGTCCCGTGAGAGCTCCCACGCCGAGAGTCTTTCTGAGAAAGGGTAGTGCCTTTGCGGCGAAGGGTAATGCTTTTGCGGCGATTCCTGCCAATAGCGGTAGGAAACCACCTTTCATTCTCAAATTGTATCTCAATTGAGCGGGACTCAATCTCACCGTCAACCCTCTTCCATCGCAAATCGCTTTCTCCATCCTTTTGATTTGATTTCTGGTCCAGGCGATCGAATCCTGACCACCTCTCATCAGATGTTCGTGAGTGAATTTGAATCTCACTGCCTCGCCTCGAGTTGTTAATGCTCTCTTAAGTTTCTTCCTCTGTCCTGCGGATATGTTCACATTTTTAATCACATGTTCTGTCATAATTCTGTTTTTTTTAAATATATTTACTTCAATTGTTTCTTGTTTAATAATAATTATTTATATTAAAATAATTTTATAAAATTAATATTGCGTTTATTTTATTTTTGTTATCTATATATATACACAATATTTTTTTTTTTTGCTTTTATATTTCTCTTATGTGAAATCGTATCATCACCCTCTCTCTGCGAAGATCTAACAGTTCACCATTTTGATCCATCAACGTGGTTTTGAGACTATACAACGTGTCTAAAATCACTGGTAGATAAACTAAATTTCAAGGTCGCTCCACGATCTTATAACCCGGCGACACGTTTGGAAAGAAGGAATAGATTGTCGGTTGAGCGCTACCATTCACGTAGCTTCCAGCAATCACATCCACGTTCACCAGAATGCTATTGACTGCGAGAATGTCGACCGTATTTTCAGGTGCCGCGTGGCCTCGATACATCTTTCAGTCGAATCTCAACATCTTGCCTATAAAATCATTCGTGTTGAAATCCATTCGAAAATTATCTTCCAAATCCAACATCGTCTGTAAGGTATTAGGATTGGGAGCGAGTCTGATCTTGTTGCTTCCCTTTCCATCCATCTTCATTCGCATCTGAATGTAATTGTTCAAATCGTCTATGTCGTAACTCCCTTTGGGAATTCGAATCTCCAACCAATCCACTGGGTCAGAATACTTGAACGAGTTATTCTTTTCAGTGACGTTGGGAAAGGAATAATAAGTCTCCAGATTCACCAACGCCATCTCGTATCTTTTCTCTCTATTCAGTTCGATGGAAGGTTCGAATTTCGTAGCAAATCGAGTCGAATCACCACTCACCACGATTTGAATGGATTGTTTTGCAGCCATATTCTCGGCTATCCGTTCTAACAATTCTCCATGTTCGAACATTATACTTAATTTTATTTTTTTTTTATTCATAACTAATTATTTGAAGATTTATTATTTTCTAAATTTTATTTTCACGCTCTATCTTATTATCATCAGAAACATAAAACTTGTCGAATCCGCACCGATATTTTCCGTGATTAAATTTGCTTGTCAAATCGATCACGACGAAATTGTAAAGTCCACCATCCCAAACCCTCTTGCAGAATCTCCTGAATTCCACTGCACTCATGTCGTTTGCGACGTGATCCCCGTAGATGTGATTGAGATTATTGAGATCTTGGCGAAAGAGACATAGAAAATTAGCGTTCTCCCTTATCGTCTGTCTGGGCAATTGAAAATAATTCTGCAACAGGTAGAAACAGTCCACGTTGCTGTGTCGACCCCTAACGTAATACGATTCGTATCGGTTCTGTCTCTCCAAAAGCAGATCGTCGAAAATCATGAGATTCTTATCTTCCAATTTCAGTTCTCTAGGATCCGGAACGTTGCTAGCATTCTCATAAAATCGACACTCGACGTTCGAAGATGCATTTCTCTTCATCAGCTCCGTCGCCGCACCGTCCAAAATGGTCGAAAGAGGAGCTTCACTCTTGTCGAATTCCTCCCTACTGTCAAAGATTCTGGCTATGACGTCCTTGGGCAATCTACGATCCATGCACTCTCGAAGCAATCTGTATTCGGGTTGAAACAAACTCTTGCCAAACGCGAACAATCTGTCGTAATCCAACCAGTCAGGTCGGGACAACAGATTCATCAACAGATTGGTCTTTCCACAATTCGATTTTCCCACTATCAAGCCTCTTATGCTTTTGGGAAAGAACTCGTTATTCAACCTCTTGGTCGGGGCGTCGTTCCAAGACATATCTTTAATGTTCATCTTTGTTTTATTTTTTTTTGTTTGTTATTTTAGATTCTTTTCAAACACAAATTTTATATGTTTTTTCAAACTTAGTTGTTTAATATTACTATTTATTTATATCACACCGTTGTGAGTTCTCTTCAATCCGGATCCACTCGTCATTTTGGCTAAATCTTGTATGGGTACCACAGCATCCTTAAAATCTTTCCAACTTTTTGGCGTTCGCTCTAACGCAGCTCGCTTCGCCGGCAGACTGATCAATTTGTTGATCAACACGTCGGCTGCCCTCTTGCCAGCCACAGAAGCTATCCTACCACTGGCTTCGGAAGCGGCTTTCTTACCAGCATCCAAAGCTGTCTTCTTACCGACCTCAAACGCTGTCGATGTGAGTTTTCTACCCGCATCGCTCGTGAACGCTCGCATTATAGAACCACCTTGCACGTAAGTTCTGATGTATCCCCTGTTCTTTATCACCAACATATTTTATTTTTATAATATATTTTGTTTTTTTTCACTGGTAAATCATTTTGTTGTTTTTAAATACTTTATTATTCTAGTGTAAAAATTTACTGTTTTATTTTTGTTTGTTTGTTTGTTTCTTTCTACTTATTATATACACATCAATCCTTCAATTCGTTCATCAGCCTTTTATAGTGGTTTTTATTCAAAACCTTCTGTCTTAACAATTCGTCAGATATAGCAACTATCTGATTATCTAATCCTGTGTTACCAGCCCGTCTGCTCGTCATCAACAAACTCAATCTCTGAGACAGGGCGTCAGAATCGCTCGGAAGAAAAGTGGTTTTCACCCCTTTGCCAGTCACCGATTCGACGAACTTCTTATTCATATCCCATATGGGTTTCACCACTTTCGTCCACTTGTAACCTCTGTTGGCTTTGGGTCTCGTCTCTCTGGCATCGTTATTTCTCTTCATGGCGTGGGTCTGAACCAGAATGTCGCCGTTATTGTCGAAATCCTGATCCGTGTAATCGCTAGGCTTGTCATAAAGGAGCAATCTGCGCAGCCCATCAGTCAATTCGTATCTGTTCGAACCCACGATCAATTCATCATCGCCAATATCTACTTCTGTGTCTCCTACAAAAATTCTTCCCTCCGAATCCTTATAAAATCCATACAACAGATCTCTCTTACCGCCATCATCATCATCAGACGATGCGACGCTATTGGCGGTGATAGTCGAAGCTGTATCGGTGGTGATAGTCGAAGCTGTATCGGCGGTGTCGCTCTCTGTTTGAATCCCCGTGGGAACGTAATCCGGTGTAGATTGAACGGAATGCCGATTTCCAAAACTAAGAGGCAACGAACCCATTCTCAAAGAACTCTCCTTTATGGGTCTCAATTCTTCGACTATCTCCTTCCTGCTTCTCTCTTGACCCTCCGTCACGGGTTTAAATATTTTTGCGGCTTCGCATTTGAGTTACATCTCACCAAGACGTCTGCTTCTGTCAGCCGACTGAATGCCCTTCTTAGCACGCTTAACCTCTTCTAAAATTCGATCTCAGTGTCTAGAATCCATATGTAAAAACATTTTTCGTTTTTAATTGTTTTTATTATTTTCAAAATTAAATGTTTAATTATATTTTTATATTTTTAAGTTAATAAAATCTTTCCGTCTTTAATATAATAAACTAAAAAATATTCACATCTCAACTCCGTGTTGATTGAATTAGGAAAGTTTAAAATACGTTTTAAGCAGTACATGACAAACCGGTTTCTGATTTAACGCATTTTGATTGTAATTTACGTTTTGTCAAAGGATTTCCATTCACATATCAAAGAACCATTGACTCAGTGTCGAATTAAGAGAGAATTCCTTTGATGACGGTTAAAACATTTCAACACATAAAAGAAAACTGTTTTTTTTTTCTACTTTTAACATTAAAGGAACTTATTCATTCATTTTCAAATTTCTCTGATCGCTATCGTGAATATATTAAAAATTTTACCACTCAAAACCTAATTGAGCTGAAAATGCGTTTAAACATTCCGTTAAGTCCGACCTAAAATCCACAAGTGGATCTCCGTGTACGCCTCCATAGGGTTTCAGTGTTAAAATCGTGTACGAACGCGGATTGTTAGAATCGGCAAGAGGATAATTTAGAAACGACAAAACGTTTTTTGCTCGCAATTAACACTGAATCCTATGGGGGAGTTGTACACGATTGTCATGTACAGGTACACGTACAAATCATGTACCTGTACATGACAAATCGTATACCTGTACACGATTTTAACACTAAATCCTATGGAGGTGTACACGACTGTATGTGTACACATACACGTACATGTACCGTACACGTACATGGCGTTTGCACCAGCAATTATCACTTACTGACAACACACTCGTCAAAAATTTTCGAACACGTCGGCCAAGAGAAGCACGTCAGTTTTCAGATAGAGGTCATAATAATCTCTCATGGATTTAATGTCGAATAATCTCCACACAATTTGTGATTGTTCATAATCACCATCAGAAAGGTGGGACTGGTATAATTTCGAATAAAAATCTCCTTTGGGAGGTAGAGCAACATCGAATTTCTCGAGATCACTCATGTAATCGTAAGGGTAGATGCCTTTCTCAACATGACGTCCACCAATTGTCGTTGATCATCAAAATGTTCACTCGTGATTTTAAATTTCTCTCTATCCAAACTGTCGACTAATGAATATAACGGTTCATGAAACGTATCTCTCTACGGATGGGAATCATTTTCTCAGCAGACCATCAGCAACTCTCTTTTTATCGACGAACTTCCATTTAGTGAATGAAATGTATTTTTCATCATTTTGCGCAATGCAGCTCAACTCCCCCTCGGTGACACCCACATTTTTCACGAACAGGTGACTGTCGTAGCCCGGGATATTGTGAAATATCACCGAATAGAATTGAGCATCTCGAAATCTTAAATTACATTCATTGTGAGTCGCACCATGAAACAGACCCATGTAGTGATCGTGATCTCTAACTTTTTTATTATTTTCAGACTGATTATCGAATAATTGTCTACAGATGTGACATTTGGTGGTTTCGTTGTATCCTCGCTGTTGCTCTTGCGTGATGATCATGTCTTTGGATTTTTTTAAATTTGTCGTATAATTTTTGAATTTTCGATTCTAACTCTTCCACGAATCTTTGAGCCATGTCGTCGCATTCAGAACGTTTGGCGTAGATGAATGGACCTGACGATTCTCGATCGTCAAAAGAACATTTCACGTAATAAAAATAGCCCGAAGGTATGTGCTTCTGATATTTTTCGCCATAACTCCTACACTCGTCGGGTTGGCAAGAATTCATTTTTGTGGTGAAACATTTGAAATTGGCATAGATGACGAATGGTGGTTCTAATCTTCTATTGTGATGACGAAAGTCCACGTTAGTGTTAGGTTTAAGCATTTCAATGGCAAGACCTTGCTTTTCGTTGTAATATTCCCGATAACGCATCAACGATTCTTGACGACGGAATGAATGCATGCAGTTGAGACAGGAAAATCTCTTGCACTTATGTTTAGTAGTCTGCTTCGACAGCAATCTACTCATATTTTTAATCCAGCAATAATGTGAATTGTCACCCTCGGAAATTAATAACAAATTAACCATCTTTTCTCTCTCTTTGTGCGAAGTCAGTCTGAGAGGATAGACTATTTGTTTTTTTATCGTCATATCCCAAGACGTTCATGGCCACGGTGGTATTTAGCTTTTCGAAATGTTCGATGTCTTTCAACCGCACCTGGAAAGGCACTCCCGTCCAATCGAGATTTTTACAAGTCTCTGCGTACTTGGAAATTCTCTGTTCTTTTCTTGGGGATACAAGGCCGATGTGATCGCCCATTTCAAACACTCACTATCATCTTCATTTTTCACGTTGATCACGGCATTTTCATTAGATACGAAATAAGGCAATTTTATATAGGAAGACACTTTCAAAGGGTAGTGTCTGTCCACGTGAATCTCGAGACTCAATACCTTCCTGAACGTCGAACCACTTCCCTTGTTTTTGATAAATAGCCATAGATTCCAACATCTTGTCTTTCATCACCTCGTAAATGTCAACCAATTCATTATCTCTAAACACAGTCTCGATTTTAGACTGGAAATGGGCACCTTGCACAACGCTCTCACCCGTTTTCACATTGACCTTTTTCATCAGACAATGCAAGATCATTTTTATTTTTAGACCCATATCTAGATGTTTTTGAAATGCGTCCACCACTCTACCCTTCACCCGTTCCATGAACGATTCGGGATCGAGTTTTGGGAGACTGGGAATCGTGTCGAAAGTTTAAGAAAATCCTTTGATGGTGGCATCTCATTCTATCAGAATCAACGATGACTCCAACACTTTGATTACGATTCCCTTTATCATGTCGAATCGCTTTTTTCATTCACCACTCTCACAACTGCATCCATCGTTTTTTTCTGACGAATCGTCATCTCAAATCGCGTCGCTTTTCATTTTTAGTTCACCTGGCCTAAAAGGCCATGTGAGATTTTCTCATCACTTGGCGTCCGTCGTCAGTCGTCGTCCATTGTCCGTCGTCTGGCGTCTGTAAACTTTTCACATTTTCATCTTCTTCTCTGTAACTGCTGAGCCAGTGTGAACCAAACTTGACAGGAATGGTCTATGTGAGGTCCTCTACAAACGATCCTCATTTTGTTTCCGTCGGATGAAAAACATGGCTTCCAGAGGCATTCTTTGATTCTGGTTGGTGGATTTTCTAAAATCTTCTCCTCTGAAACTGCCAGGTCAAATGTTTCGAAACTTCATATAAATGATGACTGGGACCCCCTCTACCAACGATCCTCATTTAATGTTGATCGGGTTACAAACATGGCCGCAATTGCGGCTTATAGTTACTGTAAAAACCCTATGGGAAATCACATTTTCTCTTCTTCTCTGGAAAAACCGAGGCGACGTGAAAACAAACCTGGCAGGGATAGTCTATGGGAGGTCTTCTACAAATGATCCTCATTTTGTTCCCGTGGGTTGAAAAACATGGCCGCCAGAGGCATTCTTTGATTCTGATTGGTAGATTTTCAAAAATCTTCTCCTCTGAAACTGCCAGGCCAAATGTTTCGAAACTTCATATAAATGATGACTGGGACCCCCTCTACCAACAATCCTCATTTAATGTTGATCGGGTTGCAAACATGGCCACAATTGCGGCTTATAGTTACTATAGAAACCCTATGGGAAATCACATTTTCATCTTCTTCTCCGGAACTACTGAGCCGACGTGAACCGAACCTGGCAGGGATGGTCTATGGAAGATCCTCTACAAACGATCCTCATTTTGTTCCCGAGGGTTGAAAAACATGGCCGCCAGAGGCATTCTTTGATTCTGATAGGTGGATCTTCAAAAATTTTCTCCTCTGAAACTGCCAGGCCAAATGTTTAGAAACATCATATAAATGATAACTGGGACCCCCTCTACCAACGATCCTCATTTAATGTTGATCGGGTTGTAAACATGGCCACAATTGCGGCTTATAGTTACTATAGAAACCCTATGGGAAATCACATTTTCATCTTCTCCGGAACTACTGAGCCGACGTGAACCAAACCTGGCAGGGATGGTCTGTGGAAGATCCTCTACAAACGATCCTCATTTTGTTCCCGAGGGTTGAAAAACATGGCCGTCAGAGGCATTCTTTGATTCTGATAGGTGGATTTTCAAAAAATTTCTCCTCTGAAACTGACAGGCCAAATGTTTCGAAACTTCATATAAATGATGAATGGGACCCCCTCTACCAACAATCCTCATTTAATGTTGATCGGGTTGCAAACATGGCCACAATTGCGGCTTATAGTTACTATAGAAACCCTATGGGAAATCACATTTTCATCTTCTTCTCCGGAACTACTGAGCCGACGTGAACCGAACCTGGCAGGGATGGTCTATGGAAGATCCTCTACAAACGATCCTCATTTTGTTCCCGAGGGTTGAAAAACATGGCCGCCAGAGGCATTCTTTGATTCTGATAGGTGGATTTTCAAAAATTTTCTCCTCTGAAACTGCCAGGCCAAATGTTTAGAAACATCATATAAATGATGACTGGACCCCCCTCTACCAACGATCCTCATTTAATGTTGATCGGGTTGTAAACATGGCCACAATTGCGGCTTATAGTTACTATAGAAGCCCTATTGGAAATCACATTTTCATCTTCTCCAGAACTACTGAGCCGACGTGAACCAAACCTGGCAGGGATGGTCTATGGAAGATCCTCTACAAACGATCCTCATTTTGTTCCCGAGGGTTGAAAAACATGGCCGTCAAAGGCATTCTTTGATTCTGATAGGTGGATTTTCAAAAAATTTCTCCTCAGAAACTGACAGGCCAAATGTTTCGAAACTTCATATAAATGATGAATGGGACCCCCTCTACCAACGGTCCTCATTTAATGTTGATCGGGTTGCAAACATGGCCACAATTGCGGCTTATAGTTACTATAGAAACCCTATGGGAAATCACATTTCCATCTTCTCCGGAACTACTGAGCCGACGTGAACCAAACCTGGCAGGGATGGTCTATGGAAGGTCCTCTACAAACGATCCTCATTTTGTTCCCGAGGATTGAAAAGCATGGCCGCCAGAGGCATTCTTTGATTCTGATAGGTGGATTTTCAAAAATTTTCTCCTCTGAAACTGCCTCGCCAAATGTTTTAATACTTCACATAAGTAATGACTGGGACCCCCTCTACCAACGATTCTCATTTAATGTTGATCGGGTTGTGAACATGGCCACAACTGCGGCTTATGGTTACTATAGAAACCCTATGGGAAATCACATTTTCATCTTCTTCTTTGAAACTACTGAGCCGATGTGAACCACACTTCGCAGGAATGGTCTATTAGAGGATGGAAATATGTGGCCACCTGAGGCTATATTCTAATGCTTAACCCAATGCCTCTCCTGTCTGCACAAAAGATCGGTACTGTCAGAAAAAATACTTGTTTTTTGAGAATCTGGTAAGGGTTGGTTCCAGTTTTCTCCACTGAGAACTGGGGGAAAAAAACCAAAAATATTGTGTATACAGTACAAGTCAAAATAAGCTGTAGCATAACTGTAATAAACTAAGTAAACTGCTGCTTCTGCCCTGGCAAGGTCAGAATCTGACATTTTCTGGAAAGCTATCAGTGAGAGCTTTCCAGAAAATGATCTCAGCTTCTGGTCTTATCAGTGTAGGAAGAGAAAAAGAAACACAGTTTATAGGATTATCCTACAACTTATTTTGACTTAACTGTAAACTATTGGAACTGTACAGGGATGCTGATATATGCTCATTACTCATGTTCTTATCAGATAATCTTGGTTGTTGACAGGTGTTTGGAGAAAAAAGAAGATTTTGCTAACATTCTTGCAATCATGTCAGCTTAGATGACAGTAATTATTGTATATCTTTTTAAGATTTGACAAAAATTGGAGTAATGTGTTTCCTGTAACCCTTTCACCTATTCAAAGCTATTTTGAAAAAGAATACTGTCTGAGAAAAGTTGTAATTTTTCAAAAATATTTAACCTTCTTTTACTGATTTTTTGTTGAAAACAGAATTCATAAATGTGTGCATTTTCAAGAAACTCTTCTTTGAAACTACAAGGCCAAATGGTTTGAAAACTTAGTGTGACTGGTGACTGTAACCCCATCTACCAATGATCCTCATTTTAATCTTCATCGGGTTGAAATTATGAATGCAATTGTGGCTTATAGTTACTATAGAAACCCTATAGGAAATCACATTTTCATCATCTTCACTGAAAGTACTGAGCCAATGTGAATCAGACTTGGCAGGCACTGTCTATGACAGGTTCTCTACAACTGTTGCTCATTTTATTCCTGTTGGGTGAAAAAACGTGGCCGCCAGAAGCATTCTTTGATTCTGATTGGTCAATTTTGAAAACTCTTCTTCTCTGAAACCACAGGGCCAAATGTTTTAAAACTTTGCATGGTTGATAACTGTGACAAGCTCCACCAACGTTCCTCATTTTAATGTTGATCGTATTGCAAGTATGGCCACAATTTCGGTTTATAGTTACTATAGAAAAAACTATGGGAAATCACATTTTCATCTTCCCTCTGGAACTATTGAGCTGACATGAACCAGAAACTTGGCAAGAATGGTCTATAGGAGGCCCTGTACAAACGATTGTCTTTTTATTCCCGTTGGCTGGAAAAATATGGCTACCAGAGACATTCTATGATTCTGTTTGATGGATTCAAATGTTTTGAAACTTCACGTGACTGAAGACTGGGACACCTTCTACCAATGATCCTTATGTAATGTTGATGTAATCTCTGTAGAGCCTCTAGTTTTTATTATTCTCTTTCGAAACCTTCTGCCACTCCACCACTTTTCATTTAATGGTTGCCTTCTTCTTCTTAGTTTCCTTCATGGTCGTTTGTTGACGTTGTTGTTTTGTCGTCGCTGTCTTCTCATTTTTTTCACGATTCGAGTTGTTTTTGTCGCTGTCTTCTCATCTTTTTATTCAATTCGAGTTGTTTTTGTCACTGCCACAGATCTTTCGTCCATTCCCTTTCCGTCAAGCAAATGACTGATGCATTCATCTTTTTTCATGTATTTGACACCTTTCAATTTCAACGACTGATGCACTTTGGCTTGTAATTTCACAAGTGATAGATCACAGGTCTCCTCATGCATGACTTCGGTCAATCGTCCTTTGGTTCTGTGGTGGTTGTAGTATTTAATTCCTAGATTTCTACAGTACTTTTTCAACTCGGGTATGGTAGACAAATATAATTTTTTTCCACAATATACGTTTTTATTTTTGGCATTTTTTTATGTGTGTTAAACTTCTTATTTAATATGTATATAATATTTTTTAATTTTTAAAAAAATTGTTAAACTTCTTATTAATATATATATAATATATATATATCAGAAGTTTATAAACAAATCCTTGTGCTGGTAGTTATAAGAAAAAAATATTAAAGTTCAAAACAAATACACCGACATCACTGACTATATTCCTGCTAGCGCTTTCACCGCTCTGTATGCGGATCTTCAGGCATTTTTATTTTTAAAATAAAAATGCCTGAAGATCCGCATACAGAGCGGTGAAAGCGCTAGCAGGAATATAGTCAGTGATGTCGGTGTATTTGTTTTGAACTTTAATATTTTTTTCTAATATATATATATATATATATATATATATATATATATATATATATATATATATATATATATATATATATATATATATATATATATATATATATATATTTGTCATTGAAGAAAAAAAAACAAACAAACCCAGAAAAAACGAGTACTACCTCATGATAAGCACTTTAATGAGTTTTCGAGTCGAAATTTAAAATCTATCTATAATGAACTAACTCTCTCTTTTTTCATAATTTCACATCCGTGACGAGCATGTTAACTTTAAAGCTATCGTCTCCCCACGGATAAATCCATCGGAAAACGAGATTCACCCTCTCGAACGTCCGTTCTTCCCCGGCGATCATATTCAATCTATTGACCACTTCTTTAGAGATGTTCAGATATATATTACTCCCGCAGAACAGCGACAGATCGTTCGGATCGAAATTTTCTATCTTTTCCGAGAGGATGGCCAATAGATCGTCTTGACATCCGTACATTAATTCCAGGGCGGTCTTGTTCAATTTCAATGGCAATGCATATTTGTCGTATTCCTCTCTCAACCTACTCATCTCCACGTCCTTCCGAATTCGATGGCATGATGCAATTGCAGTCTGTATACTATCAAACTTCGAATACCTCTCAACTCTCTTCAATTTTAATGCGGATTGTTTAGGTAGTGTCAATTTCGTAACTGAATATTTTTTGTTGTCGTTTTGTTGAGTTTTTTTTTTTTAAAATGATAATAATTATTAATTGTAAAAAATATTTTTTGTTTTTGTTTTTTTTCTTCTTTTTATATATGTAAAAAAAATAAAATAACAGCTTTCTTTTACAGTTTTTTTCCTTTAATGACAAAAACAGTTATTATTTTTTAATTTATCATCATTCGTCTCACAACTCATAATATAACACACATCTTCAGTCGCAATCCATCCATCCATCCATCCATTCCAGATTGTGCCGTCGAGCTAATTATATATTTTTTAGACTCGGACGAGCGATCTCTCTCTATGCCAAAAACCCCTACATTATCGCCGGCGGGTTCTAGTACACAGTATAAATTCGCTGGTCGAACCGAACTCTTTTTTCCCATGGGAATCGACGTTCGATCGCGCATCTTCAATCTATGACCGCAAAAAAAGAGCCATGTGTTTTTGGAATTTTTGTCAATGGGAATCTCAGTGCTAATCTTGCTCCCGATCACGATCTTCCAACTCTGTTCATGAGGAATTTCGAAAAAAATCACCTCAAATGGCGAATCCGTGTTAACTCTATGAAAAAGTGAATGTTTTCGGGAGAAAGTCGTTGTTAAATATATGAAAAGTGAATTTTTCAAATCGGTGAATTTTTAGACATTTTTAATAAATTCCGTCGAAAATAAGCCAGAAATGTTCAAATTTTTAACATTTTCCGGAAAAACCCAGGGTTTTCGGATAAAAAAAAGAAATATTTTTGAGGAAAACCCAATATTTTCCAAGAAAATTAACTTTTTTTACAAAAAATTGAAGTTTTCTAAAAATAATTCAATTTTCCAGCTCACCTAACTTTCCAGCACAGCAAGATGGTTGTGTGTTGGTATCCCCCATTATACCCTACTGGTACTCTTATGCCAACCTGACACTTGCACGCATTTTGGTCACAAACAGGTCCGCATTCTTGGGTGCCAATACGTGCCACATTTGGGACACGAAATTTCTCATCACGACAAAGTTAAGCATAGTTTGCGCCATGTCGTGCCATCTGACACGCATTAATTATGAACTAGGTCCTCATCTGCCATGAACATGTGACACATCTATGTCACCCAATAGCACACCATGGCAATCATCATTACGCCATAGTTGTGCCAAGAGTACGCACTATTTGCGCATAAGTTGCGAGGCTGCCACGCCAGGGCATGGTTGGTTGCTACTGATACGCCATAATTGCACATGCATGAAGTCATCGTGGAGGAATTTGGGGTGCAACTGCCCACGCATTGGGACGCTAAAGCGGTCACGTGTGTATAAAGACATTGTTAAGCTATGCACAACCTATGCATACCATTGCGCCACTGCGTTCCACTGCATTCCACTGCATTCCACTGGTGTTTACGTTGCCATGGAGGCACGCATTACCAAGCGGTGGCACCCAGTGTCCCGCAAAAATTGCACATGAGTTGCGTATAGCTTGGGCACATAGTTTGTGCATTAGGCACGTCACTGGCACGAAAATGATGTTCTGGCACTATAAAATTTATTTTTGAAAATTTCGGCCATGGCCCGCCACTGCCTGCCACGCACTGGCACGAAGCCCCAAGCATGACTAGTTCCCCCATTGGCATGCCACAATGCGTGCTCTTCATGCCACCTCTGTCGTGCAAGTGTCAGGGTGGCTTTATTCTCACCCTCATTGTTCTTGAGGGTTAAATCTGGGGTTAAAAAGTAAACAGTAACTTTCTTCTGCAATCATTGTTGCAGCTATCCATACCAAAATTATTGTTACAACAGCCTTGCAATTAGACAAATTTGCACAGGAAGTTAGTCAATTTTGAAATTCATATCAGTTTTGTCCAACAGAGGTTAATTTTGAAATATTTGTGTGGTGGTTTTGGTATATCATATTATGCTCTAAATGTGTGGACATCAATCACAGACTGAGTGTCTGATAAGAGACATGGAGGAATCTTAAATCTTTGAATTTGAATGAACATGTGCAAGAGGGTACTCCACTTCAAGGCCTGACAACTGGGTGAAGGTTAAAACTTTGAATAAAACATATAAAAGCAACATTGTTCTTGGATGAATGCCGTGTTTTCTCATGTGAAACGTTTTGAGAAATATGGCTCCAGTGCTGACAAATCGCATGTAAATGTTGTCGAAAATAACATAACATTTATTCCGACAGTACCCTTATGGCAAGTCTCAAATCTGCCAAGGGTTAAACTTTTAATAATAACATATAAAACAAAATTTGTCATACTTTGACTGCTGCATACAGCTATAGAAAACATTCAGTGCTCAATCAATTAAAAATGGAGTAAATCGTTACCTAAACTTACCAAATTCTGAAAAAATTGAAGTTTTTTGGACGGTACCTACTTTTATGCAACCAGAATGGGATAGGGTTAAACTTTTAACGAAACTTACAACACCAGATATTTTCTGTAATCAATTGTGAATACGAACCTGAAAAGTTTTTGAAAGTAACCCTTTCCAAAATGCTAGAAAAAGCAAAGTTGGCTACTTTTGGCATTTTCAAACGGTACTCTTATTCTCGCCCTCATTGTGCTTGAGGGTTAAATCTGAGATTAAAAAGTAAACAGTAACTTTCTTCCGCTATCATTGTTTCATCTATCCATATCAAAATAATTGTTACAACAACCTTGCAATTAGAGAAATTTGCCCTTAAAGTTGGTCAATTTTGAAGAAAAAAAGCTATATTCATGTCATTTTTGGCCAATAGGGGTTAATGTTGAAAGATTTGAGTGGTGATTGTGGTGTATCATATTATGCTCCAGATGTGTGGACAATTTGAGCTAAGTAACTGGAAACAATTTTGAGACATTCGAAAACTGGTGAAATTTTGAAGGTTTTGGCAGAATATTTTGACAATACGCATTTTCACAGACATGGCAAAAGGGATTTTGTGAGTTCCCATGGTGCTACATGAGTGTGCCAAATTTAGTTGAAATCGTTCAGCTAATTTTCGAACTATGCTACACACAAAATTAGGGGGGAAGAAAAAAATTTTTTTTTAAAAAATAACAAGGAAAATTTTTTTGAAATTTAAAAAAAACAATAGTCTTCTTCGTTTGGGAAAGCCTAAAAAAAAAAAAAAAAAAAAAAAAAAATAGAGAAGAAAAATTTTGAAAAAGGAGAATGACAAGAGTCTTTCCCAAACTGGGTTTGGGAAAGCCTAACTAGATTTTTCGATTTCAAGAAAAGGAGTGATTCACCTATTTTGCTTGTTTTTTGAGGCACCGACAAAATCGGCTTGCTAACATTGTTGGAAAGTATTTCAGGCTACTCAGTTCATAACTGATAGAAAATTATGTCTTCAGTGTCTAACAATTCTTCTGACATTAGTGTTAGTGACACAAACAGAAGTGGGGTAGGATTAATGCCGAAGTCAAGAGTAAATTGCAAAAGTCTCTGCACATATATACGGTGCCATGTCAGCTCAGTAGTCAATTATAAATACTGATAAGCAAATGATTTTCCGATATTCCATTCAAAATGGTATTCAAAGGGAACTCAAAGTGCGCATATTTTGTAAAGAATATGAGGGTACTTCTCTCCAAAGCCCCAAAACTGTCTGAGGTTAAAACTTTGAACATGACATATAACACCAATATTCCCCTAGGACAAGTGCCCTATCATCTCAAAGTCTACGTTTTGAGAAAATATGGTTCCAGTGCTGAGGAATCGCAAGTGAACGTTAGTTAATTTTTGCCAAAAATGTGCTTTGTTCGGACTTTTGTGGCAAAAGCAGGTTAATGCGGGGGGGGGGGGGGGGGGGGGGGTACCGCCTATGTTCCGAGATGCGTTACGTTATGCTGCTGATATTAGGAGAGTTTCAGATCAATCCCTCTGAGGGTTTATGAGGATTATGCTAACAGGGCCCATTTTTGATAGATTTTAGCATTCTGACGGTACCTGTATCTGTATGGGAACTTTCAAATCTGCAAAGGATTAAACCTTTCATAATAACATAGTGAACAAAAGTTGTCATACTCTGATTGCTGCACACAAGCATATAAAACATTCAGTGCCAAACCAATTAAGATTCGAGAAAATTTTCATTTCAACTGACCAAATTCTCCGAAAACGAGATTTTTTTTTCACGGTACCTATCATTATGCAACCAGGACGGGCATTGGTTTAAACTTTACACTGAGACTTATAACAGCAAATATGCTCAGTAGTCGATTATAAATACCAACAAACAAATGATTTTCCGATATTCCATTTGAAAGGTAGTAAAAGGGAACTGAAATTGGGCGAATTTCGCAAAGAATATTAGGCACTTCAATTCAAAGCCCCGAAACTGGCTGAGGGTTAATACTTTGAACATGATATATAACAGCAAATTGTTTTAGGATAAATGCCCTCTCTTCTCAAAGTTAACGTTTTGGCTCCAGTACTGAGGAATTGCATGTGAACGTTTTAATTTTTGCCAAAAATGCACTTTGTGTGGACTTTTGTAGCAAAAAGGGGTTAATGCAGGAGATATCACCTATGTCGCCAGATGCATTACGTTATCCTTCAGGTACTAGGAAAGTTTCAGCCCAATCCTTTAGAAGGTATATGAGAATTAGGCTAAAAGGGCCCATTTTGGATAGATTTTGACATTTTTATGGTACCTATATGGGAACTCTCAAATCTGCAAAGGGTTAAACTTTTCATAATAACATATAGAACAGAAGGTGTCATACTTTGACTGCTGCATACAACTGTATAAAACATTCAGCGCTCAAACAATTAGACTTGGAGAAAATTATCACTTAAACTTACCACATTCTCCAAAAATGAAAGTTTTTCTCAAGGTACCTATCATTATGCCGCCAGGATGGGCATAGGGTTAAACGTTACATCAAGACTTATAACAGCAAATATGTTCGCGAGACCATTATAAATACAGACAATTTGTTTGAAAGGATTACTTTATTATAAATTGCTGGGGAACGTCTATGAGTTGTCCCCAACGATTTATGATGGAGTAGCTCCAATTGCATATAAGTACATTGTCATTTGTCCTTTCCTCAGCGTGGTAACTTTTTGGAACTCTGAATTTGAGAGAGTAGTGCTTAAAATGACTGTCCTGTTGAGAATTGGTGGGGAGTGTCTATGGGTAGTCCCGATAATTTATGGTAGCACAGATATGTTGGCACATAACTACACTATCGCCTACGGATAGTCTCCAATGACTTATGATGGAGCAGATCTATTTGAAGATAAGTACATTGTCATTTGTCCTTTCCTCAGCGTGGTAGATTTTTTTTTCTTTTGCAAGCTTGAATTCTGTGCAAAAAGATTGTTTTGTTATGAACTGTTGGAGAGTGCTTATGAGTAATCTTCAGCAATTTATGACAGAGCAAATCTACTTGCACATAACTACATCATCATTTGTCCTTTCCTCAGTCTTCAATAATTTATAATAGATTAGAGTAGATCTACGTTGCCACTTGACTTCTCGGTGTTGTAGATAACTTTCAACTTTTGTGTGTATATAGGTATATATGTGTTGTGCATATTTACACATATCGATAGCATTTCAATCGAAGCCGTCCAGCCTATTGTTCTTCTTAGCCGTGATTCATAGTCCGGATCGATGCCCACGAGTCCCATGTATTGTACATTACCTCATACGCTCTTATCGACATACCCTAGTCGAAACCTGAGCGAAACTGGTTATACAGTCATGATTTGTGATCTATTGCTCTCTCACAGGATTTCCTGACCGATGTGTATGGTCCCTACACACTTTATATTATTTTTTTCTTTCTCACTTATCTTTCTTCACATCTTTGTAATATCTCTTTTCTCGCAACTGAAAATATACCCGGCTTGCAACGTACAGTGTATGAGTTCTAAAACATGGATTATACTTATGTTCTTGCACATTCTAGAGATTTCTTCAATTACTATTACCCATGGCTAACAAACTCACACTAAATGAGATCCAGAGACAAAATATGTATAACTTCCCAAAGCTTCTCAATGAACATACCGCGAGTGACCCCGAATATGAGTCTGATTCACCCTTCAACATTACTGCCCACAATTGTAATTATTACACACCACAAGACTTCAAGGCGATCGCTACATTAAAGCATAAAACCTTTTCACTCTTTAATTTAAACTGTCGCAGTTTAAATGCACATTGGGAACCTCTAAAGGATCTCTTGTGCAACCTACAAAGTGACTCCAATCAGTTTGACATAATAAGCCTGACAGAAACTTTTACCGTTAATGAAAACATCTCATTCAAATTAGAGGGATACAAACCATTAGTTGCACGAACACGACCTGGTAATGACGACGGGAGGGCGGTGTAGGCTTATTCATAAAGGAAACATTACCGTTCAACATTCGCAGTGACCTATCAATTTTTATCCCACATGTCTTCGAATCCGTTTTTATTGAACTCCATTTAAATAAAAAAAGCTTGGTTGGTGTAATTTATCAGCCGAACACAGCGCCGAAAGCAGATATAGATTCCTATTTAAATAACTTGTCCGATTTACTTGGTAAGATTAACAACGAACATAAATCAACTTACCTGATGGGTGACTTTAACCTTGATTTATTAAACTTCCATAACCACCCCAAAACTAACCAGTACGTAAATAGTGTATTCAGTGCAGGATTTCTCCCGGTAATCACAAAACCGACGAGAGTAACAGACCATTCGGCCACGCTAATAGATCACATTTTATGCAATACTACTGGAAAAGTGTTATAGGCTCCTTTTTTAGTTTTTTTTAGATGAATAATTATATTTTTTTAAATGATTGAAGGAAACATAAGTGCTAATTGTTTTGAGTTTGTTTAGTGGTCCAATATCAGAGTTTACATAAGCTGATAATCCCTGATTAGCCCATTTGCATAACGGCACACGCTGCTTGGTTAATCATGTATTTTAAAAGGGGTTAATTATTGTCTCGGATATAAGTGTTTACTAGTAACCTTTGTTACGAGTAACTGTTCTGTATATATTGTATTACTTTTCGGAATGCAGTAGTCTGGATGCCGACTGTGAACGGACTACGGCAGGATTCCGCCATACAGTGTAAATAAATAAGGAAAGCTGACAAGCGTTTTTACTGAGCTAATTTTCCCAAAGTTACGCTTTACGGCACTTGGTGCAGAATCCGCGGCAGAGTGACTTTTTACGCTCACTCGCGATCTTGGAGAAAAGACATTTTTCTAAAGATAATCAACATGGAAAACTTAATTCCTTCTAATGTTCAAAACTTGTTACGGACTCTAAACCTGGACCAACTTCGTCTATCATGGGGACTTCAGGTAGAAGCTTACGAAATCCGCCTGACATTAACTTGGAGGAAAGCATCGGATCATTTCAGAAAATTCAAATCAAACTCAAATTTGTGTAGAGACAGGAAACGTTTGGATGAATTCATTGAAAGGAATCCACGGGAAAATGCGACTTTTATTGACAGCAAAGTTAAAAATTCGGAATTGTGTAATTTAGTTTCGAAAAAGGAGGAGAAAACAACAGAACATGTGAGTACACAAACCTTTTATGTATCAAAAACTGATTGCGGCACAACGGTTCAACCTGAACACGCAAATACATCTGTTCAATGTGTGCCACAGTTGGCAACTATTTCTACCCAAACCACCCCAGAAGAGCCCAAACTTGCATGTCTCGATAACAGCATAAAACATTGTACTGAGCCTAAAAGAGTGACGGAGAAAGTAGAAAGATATTGCATGACTGTCGATTTTGGACTTGAATATTTAATAAAATGGAGAGACCTTCCACCAAGCCAAAATTCCTGGGTTCATGATAAAGATTTGGATGGCGCGGCACGTCCGAGTATATTAAAGAAAACAAACATAGAAAACCTGGTACAAGTTCAATGCCCAAATCACTGAAAAAGCGTGACAATAATGATCATGGTGTTAAATTCCTTTCAGCAAACAAGGTAAACCAACAAAGAGAAAATTATGGTCGTGCCAGAGCTTGGCAACAAAAGGTGGAAACTTACAAACGGCAACGGTCTCGGCAGCAAAATAGAAACTTCCGTGTAGACTACACACAGGACACCAGTCAAATTCAAAATATTGTGTATGGATACCGAGAACGAGGAGAACTTTGGTTTGTGCTGATTATTATGATGGTTCCCGGGATCAAAAGGTTCCTTTAGGGTTAGTGCCACAAGAAATTGTGGACAAACATGAGATTTTCTTTCTCGGACATTGAAAAATATTCCAGCTCCGCAAGTACTTCTCAGTACCGAATAAATTTCGTTTTACCAAACTTTTATTTTAGCAGTTTCGAGTTTCGGGCTGAGAAGGGCATGACCGTGTTAAGTTATTCAAAGAGCGGACGCTGGTTTATAATTTTATTTTGAGTTCTCTTTGGGGGACCAAAGATTTTTCAGGCAGGGTGTGCTGTTATAGGCTACTTTTTTAGTTTTTTTTAGATGAATAATTATATTTTTTTAAATGATTGAAGGAAACATAAGTGCTAATTGTTTTGAGTTTGTTTAGTGGTCCAATATCAGAGTTTGTTTAGTGGTCCAATATCAGAGTTTACATAAGCTGATAATCCCTGATTAGCCCATTTGCATAACGGCACACGCTGCTTGGTTAATCATGTATTTTAAAAGGGGTTTATTATTGTCTCGGATATAAGTGTTTACTAGTAACCGTTGTTACGAGTAACTCGTCTGTATATATTGTATTATTTTTCGGAGTGCAGTAGTCTGGATGCCGACTGTGAACGGACTACAGCAGGATCCCGCCATGCAGTGTAAATAAAGAAGGAAGGCTGACAAGCGTTTTTACTGAGCTAATTTTCCCAAAGTTACGCTTTACGACAAAAGTATTACGATCGGGGATTATAATTATAGACATAAGCGATCACTATGCTACTTTTCTGATCGATGAAAATAGGATGTTACCCAGTTCCACATTGCCCCCCCCCCCCCCATCCAACAAGGTCCTTCAAAACTGTAAATGTTAATCACTTTAAAAGATTGCTTTCAGCCTCCGATTTTTCTAGCGTGGTAAATGAAACATCGCCCATTGTTGCATATTCGAATCTTCAGACCATCTATCAAAGAGCGTTTGAAGAAGCGTTCCCCCTAATAATCATTAACACTAGCAAGAAAAAAATTAGGAGAGAACCCTGGATGACAACAGGACTTCTAAATTTATCTTTCCAGAAACACAAATTGTACATGAAGAAACTCCGGTCTCCGACAGACGACAATGTCAGAATATATAAATCCTACTGTCGAGAGTTTAATAAGCTAAAAAGAACATGTAAAGTCACTTACTACAATACAGCTTTAACACAGAATATATACGACATAAAAAAACATGGGAGATTATTAAGCGTGCTATTAACAACCCAAAACGTGTACCTTGTGCACCATCATCTTTCATTGACGGCGATAACCAGTTAACCGATAACAAATCAATCGCAAATAAATTTAATTCATTCTTTTCCAACATCGGTAAAGTCACTAGTGAACTGATACTCCCCTCAACCAAACACTTTATGGACTTCTTGAAGGATAATAACACTAACAACGCCAACCTAACTAACAACAACAACAATATCCGAAGTGACAATACTTCTCACGGCGACAATAACAACAATAATAATAATAATAATAATAATAATAATAATAATAATAATAATAACAATAATAATAATAATAATTCGTCGTCCTTTTTCGCCTATGCGACAGATCTACAGGAAGTTATCATAACAGTAAAGAATTTCCGTACTAAAACACGTAAAGACTGCACTAATATATCCACAAAGTTACTTAAAGAAACTATATCAGAGATAGCTGGACCTCTAACACACATAATAAATCTTACATTTTCATCTTCTGTAATACCCGACGGACTAAAAATAGCGAAGGTGATTCCTATCCACAAAGGGGGAGATTCCAGTATTTTTAACAACTACAGGCCAATCAGCATACTTCCAGCATTCTCAAAAGTTATGGAAAAGATAATGTATAATCGCCTGTTAAATTTTTTATCGGCTCGTGATAGTTTATATCAGTTTCAGTTTGGATTCACAAAAAAACATTCTACAATACATGCTATATTACAACTCATCCACAACGTTGCCCTGAACAACGACAAGCCCACAAAGGACCGAACTTTATCAGTTTTCCTTGACTTTTCCAAAGCTTTTGATACTATAGATCATTCTATACTCTTACATAAACTCGAATACTATGGAATAAGGGGGATACCTAATTCATGGTTTAGAAGTTATTTGACAGGTCGAAAACAGTATGTACAGTATAAAGAGTGTTCATCGACTTTTGAAAATATAACATGTGGAGTTCCCCAGGGCTCAATCCTGGGGTCATTTATCTTTCTGATATATGTCAATGACATCAGTAAATCAACACTTCTAAACCTTTTGTCTTTTGCCGACGACACTACGATATCAACGGCCGACAACAACCTAGACATATTGACAGAAACAACAAATAAGGAACTTGACAAAATTGCAGACTGGTGCTCCGCGAATAAACTGTCACTCAATGCCACCAAAACAAGATGCATGATACTACATCCCCACATGACACATGGGACTTAGTTGCCACTCCCATAACTATAAACAATAAACATGTAATTCAAGTAGGGAACAAAAACGAAGTCCAAACAGTAAAATTCCTCGGTGTTGATTTAGACGAAAACTTAAATTTCAAGCACCACATCTCTCATCTGAGCTCAAAGATAGCTAAATCCATCTGGGCTATTAATAGAGTAAAAAAGTTTTTACCATTCCATACCCTGAAAATTCTGTATTTTACGCTAGTGCAAAGTCATTTGATGTATGCGATACACATTTGAGGACACGTGCCGGCTGTAAAGAAATTAAGTATCCTTCAAAAACGTGCCATTAAAATAATAAACAATAAAAAGTACAACACACATACTGAGCCCCTATTCAGGAAAAATAAAATCCTGAAACTGGACGATCTATATAAGCTAAATATCCTATTATTTATGCATGATTGGACCCACAACAACTTACCACTATCGTTATATAGTCTATATAATCTTAACAAGAACGAAACCGACATGATTACCAGACAGAGAGGTGAGATGGTGAAAGAAATAAAATGCAATACAAGTGAACAACTCAAGCCCCGAACACAGTTCACAGCAAATCTCCCCTTACACACATTTTCAAAAAAGTGGAATGACATTGACCCACTGGTTCGAAATTTACCACGAGCACTGTTTAAAAAAAGATGACCAACACGTTTCTAGGCTCGTATGAAGCCTCTGTCAAATGCAGTAACAGATCATGCCATGAATGTCGGGAAGTACCGACTCCCGCGACACTACATACTCACTGAAATAAGTCCGTAAAGTCCTTATTAATTAGGGTTGATTCCTGAAAACTCCAGAAAACAAACTGCCAACGAGGAACTCAAACCTCTTAGCTGGCTCTGGGCAAAAATATCACATTCCCATGTATGCCCCCTTTCTCAGTGCAAGAACGAAACCAAATTCCACTTATCACCAGGACAGCAGAGCTCATTCCTTACATATTTATATTTCATTATATTTTTTCTGCTATACATGTTATTTTCAGTTGCAGCTGATTCTCCCCCCCCCTCTCTCTCCCTCCCTCTTTCTCTCTCTCTGTCTTCACTTTTTCCCTCATTCGTTGCTTTTTTATCTCCCACTTTTTTGTCTTTCTATACTCTACATTTTCCCGTTCCCTGAGGTGGGTGACTGTAATACAGCCAGCTGGCTATGTCACCTCCCTGCAGAAGACAAATATGTAGCTTCATAAATCCTAGATGTGATATATTATTAATACTATTTGTTGTTTCTTGGCAATTATGTTATAAACATGTATTATAATGTCTTTTGCGAATAAAGTTATTACTTACTTACAGCCAAGAAAATTGTTTCCCAATATCTCATTTGAAAGTGGTATTAAAGTGAACTCGAAGTAGGCGAATTTTGCCCTAAAAATAAGGGTACTTCACTTCAAAGTCCCAAAACTGGTCGAGGGTTAAAAATGTTAACATGAGATATAACAGCAAAATTGTTCCAGGATGAATGTCCTATCTTCTTATGGTCAACATTTTCAGACAATTTGGCTCCAGTACTGAGGAATCGCGTGTGAAAGTTGGCGAAAATAACAATTATTCCTACAGTACCCTTACGGAAACTTTCAATTCTGCTAAGGGTTAAACATTTAATAATAACATATAAAACAAAAGTTGTCATACATTGAGTGCTGCATGCAGCCATAGAAAACATTCAGCGCTCAAGCATACTTTACAACAAAACTAATAACAGCAAATATGGTTGGTAGGTAACTGTAAAAATGGGCATGCAAATCCTTTTTCATATTTCATTCGAAAGTGGCAGAAAAGTGAACTCAAAATGAGCCAATTTTATGAAGAATTGGAAGGTACTGCAATTCAAGGCCCCAAAACTGGGTGAAGACAAGAATCATTGAAAGAAAAAAAAATAAGAATTACTAAAGATTCACCTATTGGAAATAGAAAAATCTAAAAATAAACTAGAAAATTGTAATTTGTTGGACAAATTACGGGCTTTCCCAACTTTTTAATATGAAAAGGCGCACTGCATATAGCAAAGCAATGTGTTTGAAAGTAACCATTTCCAAAATGATAGAAAAAAACACCCAAAGTTGGCCAATTCTGTCATTTTCAAATGATACTCTTTTTATAGCCATCAGTGCCCTGGAGTGTTAAATGTGAGAAACATGAACAGCAATGTTCCTCTATATGTGCAAAACATTCCCGGCAAACAGTTAGTTACTTTAATAGTCATTTCAGCAGAAATAAAGTTGTGTGTGTTTGGATTTAATGACAGGAGAAATGAGTATACATGTAGAATGCAGTAACATTCATGAAAATGAACGTTTTTTTCTGGATAATGCAGTCAAAACGTGTTGGATTATGTGTGATACCAAAACTTATCACAGAAAATTTGTTTCGTTATAACACACAATCCACATACCCAAAGGAAAATAGACTATTCCAATCCCGCCCAGGGAAACTGAGTACAGAAAAATACGAAATGAATTGGTAAATACATTTTGTCTGACGGTACTCATGTTTGTACTGCCAAAACTGGTATTGGATAAAGCGGGACACAAAAACTTATAACACAGAATTTGTTCGCCATTGATTTTTGATGCAGTTATGATAAGCACAATGAGCTATTTCTTTCTTGTTTCTGGACTAATGAGTACAGAAATTTGCAAAATTCACTTAAAATCCATTTTTGTTTAAGTGGCCAAAGCATATGTTTGATTAAGCCCCAGGGCATAACTTATCACAGCGGATTTGTTCGGCATGCATCTCTACATATAGCAAAGCAAAGTGTTTGAAACTAACCCTTTCCAAAATGTCAGAAACAGAGCAACCAAAAGTTGGCTACTTTTGGCATTTTCAAATGGTACTCTCATTCTCGCCATCATTGTGCTTGAGGAGTAAATCTCAGGTTAAAAGTAAACAGTAACTTTCTTCTGCAATCACTGTTGCATCTATCCTCACCAAAATAATTGTTACAATAGCCTTGCAATTAGCCAAACTTGCCCATGAAGTTAGTCAATTTTGAAATTCATATCCGTTTTGGCCAATAGGGGTTAATTTTGAAATATCATCTTACGCACTAAATGTGTGGACATCAATTGCAGACTGGGTGCCTGATAAGAGACATGGAGGAATCTTGAATTTTGGTATTTGAATGAACATGTACAAGTTGAGTGTACTTCAATTCAAAGACTGACAACTGGGTGAGAGTTAAATTTTTGAATAAAACATATAACAGCAAAACTGTTCTTGGATGAATGCGCAATGTTCTCATTGGAAACGTTTTGAGGAAATATGGCTCCAGTGCTGAGAAATCGCATGTAAAAGTTTGCGAAAAAACCCCAATTATTCTGACAGTACCCTTATGTGACGTCTCAAATTTGTCAAGGGTTAAACTTTTAATAATAAGATATAAAACAAAATTTGTCATACCCTGACTGTTGCATGCAGCCATAGAAAGCATTCAGCGCTCAATCAATTAGAAATGGAGTAAATCCACTAAATTGTCACTTAAACTTACCAAATTCTGAAAAAATGGGAGGTTTTTTTGGACGGTACCTACTATTATGCAACCAGAATGGCATAGCATTCAACTTTACAACCAAACTTACAACAACAAATATGCTCGGTAGTTAACTGTGAATACGGACATGCAAAGTGTTTGAATTTAACCTATTCCAAAATGATAAAAAAGCAACCAAAGTTGTTTAATTTTGACATTTTTAAATGGTCTCTTATTCTCACCCTCACTGTGCTTGAGGGTTAAATCTAATATTAAAATATAAACAGTAACTTTCTTCTGCCATCATTGTTGCATCTAGCCATGCCAAAAAAATTGTCACAACAACCTTGCACTTAGAAAAATTTGCCCTTGAAGTTGGTCAATTTTAAAGACAAAAATTCTATATTCATATCATTTTTGTCCAATAGGGGTTAATTTTTAAATATTTGTGCGGTGATTTTGGTGTATCATATTATGCTTTAAATGTTTGGAAAATTTGAGCTAGATAACTCTGAACAATTTTGAGACTTTTGAAAAATTGTGAAATTTTGAGGGTTTTGGCAGACAATTTTGAAGATAAGCGTTTTCACGAATATGACGATACCTCGTTTCAATTAGATTTTGTGACAATACATAAGTTTGCCAAATTTGGTTGAAATCGTACAGCTTGTTTTTGAGCTATGTTGAAAAATGGTGGAAATTTTGAAGGTTTTTACAAAATAGTTTGAAAATAAGTGTTTTCACAGAGATGACGAGACCTCATTTTATGGTATTACATAAGGATGTCAAATTTGGTTAAAATCGTACAGCTTGTTTTTGAACAGTGCAACAGACAAAACTGACGGCAAAAAAAAAAAAAAAAAAATTAAAAAAATAAAGAAGAAATTTTTTTGAAAAAGAAGAATAACAAGAGTCTTTCCCAACCAGGGTTTGGGAAAGCCTAACTAGAGAATTGTAATTTGTCGGACAAATTACGGGCTTGCCCAACTTTTTACTGTGAAAAGGCAGAATGCATATAGTAAATCAAAGTATTTGAAATTAACCTTTTCCAAAATGATAGAAAAAAAAATATCCATTGTTGGCTTTTTAAACAGTACTCTTATTCTCACCCTCATTATGACTGAGGGTTAAAGATGAGATTGAAAAGTAAACAGTAACTTTCTTCTGCAATCACTGTTGCATGTATACATACCAAAATAATAGTAACAACAACCTTGCAATTGGAGAAATTTGCCCTTGAAGTTAGTCAATCTTGAAGATAATAAGCTATATTCATATCATTTGTGGCCAATAGGGGTTAATTTTGAAATATTTGTTTGGTGATTTTGGTGTATCATATTATGCTCTAAATGTGTGGACATCAATCACAGATGAGTTTCTGATAAGAGGCTTGGAGGAATCTTGAATATTGGCATTTGGATGAAAATGTACAATTTCAGGGTACTCCAATTCAATTCAAGACCTGACAACTGGGTGAGGGTTAAAACGTTGAATGAAACATATAACAGCAAAATTGTTCTTAGATGAATACCCTATCTTCTCATGGGAAACGTTTTGAGAAAATATGGATCCAGTGCTGAGACATCGCATGTAAATTTGGCGAAAATAACAATTATTCCGACAATACCATTATGGGAAGTCTCAAATCTGCGAAGGGTTAAACTTTTAATAATAATATATAAAAACAAAAGTTGTCATACTTTGACTGCTGCATGCAGTCATAGAAAACATTCAGCACTTGATCAATCAGAAATGGAGTAAACTGTCGCTTTAACTTACCAAATTCTGAAGAAATGGGAGTTTTTTTGGATGGTTCCTACTTTTATGCATCCAGAATGGGCATAGTGTTAAACTTTACAACCAAACTTACAACAGCAAATATGCTCGGTAGTTAATTGTGAATACGGACCTGCAAAGTGTTTTAAATTAACCCTTTCCAAAATGATAGAAAAAAAACAACCAATATTGGCTAATTTTGGCATTTTCAAACAGCACTCTTATTCTTGCCCTCATTATGCTTGGGGGTTAAATCTGAGATTAGAAAATAAACAGTAACTTTCTTCTGCAATCATGCTTGCATCTCTCCATACCAAAATAATTGTTACAACAACCTTGCAAATAGAGAAATTTACCCTTGAAGTTGGTCAATGTTGAAGACAAAACTGCTATATTCATTTCATTTTTGGCCAGTAAGGGTTAATTTTAAAATATTTGTGTGGTGATTGTGGTGTATCATATCATGCTCTAAATGTTTAGAAACTTAGAGCCAGATAACTGTAAACAATTCCGAGACTTTTGAAAAATAGAGAAATTTTGATGGTTTTGGCAGAAAATTTTGAAAATCTGAGCTAAATGACTGTAAACAATTTTGAGACTTTTGGAAAATGGTTTGGGAAAGCCTAAAAAAAATAGAGAAGAACAATTTTGAAAAAGTTAAATGTGAGACTAAAACGTAAACAGCAACGTTCCGCAACATGTGCAAAACATTCTTCGGGAAACAGTTAGTTACTTTAATAGCCGTTTCAAAGGAAATCAACAGGGTTTGGGAAAGCCTAATAAAAATAAAAAAAAGAAAAGTTTTTGAAAAAGAAGAATAACAAGAGTATTTCCCAAACTTGGTTTGGGGAAGCCTAATTAGCAGTGCATGGTGTACTTTCCATAATATCAACAGCCCACCAACACAAGTGCACTGACTTGTCTCGTTCACGGACACAAGGCAACTGGAAGGCTCGTATCAAATTCGAAATAAAGATTGTAAATTTAGTAGCTGCACTGTCGAACGAGTGTACGCCTTAGTGTATTTGTGTTGGTTACGAATGCTTATGCCATTTGTACATACGGTGCAACAAAACAGAATAATTTATTATGAGTTATCCGACTTCTATATTTCTGCAAAGTTGTAGTCGGAAATGATACATTCAACGAACAGACCGTCCTGAGAAAAATATTTTGGTTTGAAAAAGTGATGAAGTATTTTATTTAGTTGAAGCATCGCTGCCGTCAGATCTTCTAGCAAGAAAATAACCGATTGGATAGATCCACTGCAATGTCTTGAAGGGCCGACTGAAATGACCCAGTGGCATGAAAAAGCAATTAAATATTTGGATGTATTTTGTTTGAAAACCTAAAAATATTTCGTCGTAAGCGCCGGGTTGCGCTGAACGGGGGACTATGTACCCCTTCCAGGCCCTTCTCGAAATCTACTATTGACACCAAGATATATTCTGTAGCTATGCTCATGGAGGCTAACTGGCGAAAGGGGAGGGGATATTCTTCTTGAGCTCTAATTTAAATGACAACATTTCTCTTGCATTTGAAACTATTGTATTGTTTGTAAAGTTTATGTATCCTGTGAACATCTATAAAGTTGCATGACAGTATTTGTAATGCCGTTATGGAGTGAAATAGTAACGTTTGTAAACTGTTTTTAGTCTTTGTTAGAAATGTTTTTAAACCCCCCCCCCCCCCCCAAATTCATTGTTTTAACTAAGCTGGGTGTCAGGAAATATGTCTTTTGTACATACATCAATTTCTAGATTCAAATTTTATCGGGTGGGAGTAACTTTTGTATGCTTAAAAGGGGTTGCGGGGTTGATAGCAGCTTCTGTCAAACATTCTAAAGGTGGGACGGAAGCAGCAGTTGCATCGTGAATGAATGGTTTCGCACGAGTAAGCCCCTTTCGACCCTTGTCATGGTTGCATCATTGCAAGCAACAAATGACATTAATGTCAAGGGTAGTTTATCTATCAGGGTGAGCTGAAACCCATACCCACATAAATAAACTTTTATTCTATTACCCATTATATCTGTGCCTTTTATCGGGTTAATAAGGAACATTCTGTAGACGAAGGATAAAATGTCGATTGCTTCGGCGTCCTTTGAGAACAATAAAAAAACACCCTCTTAAGCAAAGTTTATACAAACTCTCCTGTTGGTCGCATTAGAGAAAACGTTTTATAGTCGAGTTGGTGTTGGGTTTCGGGTTTCTTTCAGTTAATGAATGCATTTGAAATGAATGTGAGTAGCAAACTGTCTTGTGATTAGAACCAGAATTTCGCCAAAGCTCTCAGATATAAAAAATGTAGGAAATCACTGTCACAGTAACACATAGCCCTGAAAGATGGACCAGTTATAGAAACGTTGCACAAGCTTTTTCAGGTAATTTTTGACACAAGTATGATACCCTCAGAATGGCGAAAGTCTATAATCTGCCCCCTTGTGAAAAATAGTTCGCTAGATCGAAGAAGCCCTGCTAATTACCATGGTAATAATAATAATAACACTTTGGCCAGCCGCTGATTTGTCGCTGTTCTCGGACGAGAAGGCCATGGTTACCCCTGTACTCCCAACTGCCTCCCTATTCCCACGCTTCTCCTCTCCTCCCAACACTCGGAGACGAACTGCTCGATGATATCCCTTGTCCCATTCTTCCCAATCTCTCCGATTAGCATATTAACCCTCTCCTTTGAATCTCCCCCTAACCACATGTCCTTCATTCTCCCATCCCACTTCCCCATTATACTCCCAGTGAATCTCATTCTTTTAGGCTGATACTTTGGGCATTCTAGAAGAAAGTGTTCCAGGGTCTCCGCCATGTCCAAGTTACACATCTGGCACTCCCTTTCACCGTCTTTCCCAATTTGTCCCCTCAGCTCCAGGGATCGCGACCTCAGCTTGAACAACAGTGACCCCCCAAAGTGCCATCAAGGTACTCTTCAAAACCTGGCTTCTCTTTATCACGCAGGCCACCCAAAGACCTCTTTGATTTGACCCCCTCTCGCCAATTACGGTTACAATCCTCCATAACCCTTTCTCTGACGATTTTTTTACCCTGGTTTGCCCCAACGTCCAGGTCCGAGATCTCCAATGAGTAGTTCTCTACTAGCTCCCTCACTTGGACCATCCACCCCGTTTTGATATTTGAGTTGAAAATTCTCAGGAACATTGCTTTACACCATCGGCTGTCGGGGAGATTTACCAAATAATTAAGATAACCGAGCTTCAACAGGTCTATCCTGTCCTTGATCCTCATCCATCCAAGCTCACCCCTGATTGCTTCTAGCGCTGCGGCATTACTCGACCCCGTTATCCATCGGCCTGCATCGTTCTGCAGGATTTCCAAGCTCTTTACGGCCGTCTGGTTTAGGGGTACCACTTCCGTACCGTATGTTATACTTGGCAGCTCCACCATTTCCCAAATGGTTTTCCCCACGAAAACCTTATTGAAACTGTTTCTCCCTATAAGTTTCATTTGGTTAAGGATTCGCTTCCCCTTCAGAATCAATTTATTTGTGTGGTTCCGGTAGATGCCTCTTCCTGTAATGTTTATATTTACCCCCAAATATCGTAATCACCTGTCTCTCCCACACTGAGAAGTTTGCTGCTCCCTTCCGGAATGCAGAACTCACCCACTCTCCACCTTCGAGTGGGGTCCACTTTGCGGCCCACAGGTATAATTTTGCTCTTGCTTTCATTAAGTTCGAGTCTCCATTTGCTCCCATATTTCCCAACAATTCCCAGCATTTTCGTTAGCCCCTCTTCGCTTTCTGACACTAGAACCATATCGTCTGCAAAAAATAGCCCTGGGATCTTCAAGTCCCCAACTGCTACCCCCCTCCTCGCTACGCAGGAGTTCATCTCCTAAACCTTTGATGTACAATGCAAACAGGATCGGCGAAAGGATACACCCCTGTTTTAGGCCTATCTCCATAGGCAGACGTTTCGTTGTAATGTTTCCCAGGCTAAGTTCACTCTGTACATCTTTATATAATGCTTTCATAATTCCAACAAACTCGCCTCCTAAACCCATAGCCTCCAGCTTGCGCCACATACCTTCCCTCCATACTCTATCGTATGCCATTTTGATATCCAAAAAGGCCATAAACATCTTTTTCTTTTTTGCTTTCGCGGATTCTATCATTTGGGATAGTGTGAAAAGATGGTCAGTAACTCTCCTTCCCTTCCTGAAGCCAGGTATATCCCTGTTAACAACAAATTGTAAAATGTATAATACAGTTTTAAAGAATCGTCTTTTATGGTATTTAGAAGCAAACGATTTACTCGTAGACGAAATGGCTTTGGAGAGAGGGGTCCTGTTTAGATAACCTGTTTATGTTATCGTCATTGATAAGGGGAAAGTCCGAAATGTCCGTGAGTTTCATACATGTCCGTAAAGCGTGTGACTGTGTTGACCGTGACATTCTTCTCTTCAAGCTCCTTAATGCTGGCGTAGATGGCAAAATGTATCATTCAATTAAGTCTATTTACACTGACACGTCCGCGTGTGTTAGGCTGAACGATATGACTTCTGAATGTTTTAGCTGTCAAAACGGTGTTCGTCAAGGTGATAGTCTTTCCCCAACGCTATTCGCTCTTTGCATATATGGTTTAGCAAGAGAGATAAAACGCTCGAGAGTTGGTGTTAAGTTTAATGATGACATTATGTCCATATTATTATACGCACACGACGTTATTACAACTGAGAACGAAACCGATATGCAATTATTGTTGAACACGATAAATGACTGGTGCAATAAATGGCGTATGGTCATAAATAATGAAAAAACTAAAATTGTCCATTTCAGGACAAAACGCAGGCCGAAAACAAAAGTTACCTTTACTTTGGGTGATAAAAATATTGAGGTAGCCGAAAAGTACAAATACTTGAGTTTGGTTTTTAATGAATATAAGGAGTATAACGAAACTGCATAGTTGTTGGCAAAATCTGGCGGAAAAGCGTTGGGTGCTGCTATTTCTAAGATACACCCATTCAAGGAGGTAGGGTATGACACTTTCCTTAATTTATTCTCAATGGGGGTTTCATCAATCTTAGATTATTGCTCACCAATTTGGGGCTTTAAAAATTATAATTGTATAGACAATGTGCAAAAAAGAGCAATAAGATATTTTCTGGGCGTGCACAGATTTACCGCAATCGTGTTCAATTTTAATAATAACATATAGAACCAAATTTGTCATACTTGGACTGCTGCATGCAGCTATAGAAAACATTCAGAGCTCAATCAATTAAAAATGGAGTAAATGGTCACCAAAACTTACCAAATTCTGAAAAATAGAGGTTCTTTTGGACGGTACTACTTTTATGCAACCAGAATGGGATAGGGTTAAACTTTACAACCAAACTTACAGCAGCAGATATGCTCGGTAGTCAATTGTGAGTACGTACATGAAAAGTGTTTGAAATTAACCCTTTCGTTCTATATGTTATTATTAAAAGTTTAACCCTTGGCAGATTTGAGACTTCCCATAAGGGTACTGTCGGAATAATTGTTATTTTCGCCAACGGTTATATGCACTTTCTCAGCACTGGAGCCATATTGTCTCAAAACCTTTTCCATGAGAGGACTGGGCCTTCATCCAAGAACAATTTAGCTGTTATATATTTTATTCAAAGTTTTAACCTTCACCCAGTTTTCGGGCCTTGAATTTGAGTGCCCTAAAATTCTTCATAAAATTGGCTAATTTGGAGCTCACTTTTCTTCCATTATCGAAAGGAAGATCGAGAAATGATTTACATGTTCGTATTTACAATTGCCTACCGAGCATATCTGCTGTTGTAAGTTTGGTTGTTAAGTTTAACCCTATGCTCGTTCTGTTTGCATAAAGATAGGTGCAGTCCAAAAAAAACTCTCGTTTTTCAGAATTTGGTAAGTTTAAGTGACGATTTACTCCATTCCTAATTGATTGAGTACTGAACGTTTTCTATGGCTGTATGCAGCAGTCATAGTATGACAACTTTTGTTTTATATGTCATTATTAAAAGTTTAACCGTTGGCAGATTCGAGACTGCCCATACGGGTACGGTCGGAATAATTAATATTTTCATAAAATCACTGAATATTGATAAGCGTGCAGTGGTAGTTTGGAATAGAATATCCGAAAATGCTTTCGAAATTCGGATTCACAGCTCAATTCCAAGAATATTTTCTGTTATAAGGTTGCTGTAAAGTTTAACGCAATCCCTGTCTCAGATGCATAAAGATAGGTGCCGTCGAAAAAAACTCGCATTTTTTCAGAATTTCGTAGGTTTAAATGACAATTTACTCCATTCCTAATTCATTGAGCGCTGAATGTTTACTATGCCCTGCATGCAGCAAGCATAGCATGACAACTTCTGTTTTATACGTCATTATCAAAAATTTAACCCTTGGCATATTTAGGAGCTCCCATGTGGGTATAGTCGGAATAATTGTTATTTTCGTAAAATCAATCCCTGAATATATTGGTAACCGTGCAGTGGCCTTTCGGTGGTGCTACATGAAGCCGCAAATAGTTAAGATTGAAAAGTTCATCACATAGACAAATATAATGCCTAACTCAGCCGGTGACAGGTAAATAATGAATGGAAAAATCGTTGAATTGAGAATAAAGTAGGGACGAATCGTGCCCTCGGTTTCCACCTGATCCACGGTATTTCCACGCGGTCTCGGCACTTGACAAATATACTAAACTGTCGGGCAGGGATAGTAGGAAACATTCTGAGAATTTCAAGTTGCTGCCTTGCATGGTCAGGACATAATTGGCGTATATCCGAAATTGTATCTATTCAGTTTGAATGTCAAATTAGCCAGATGACGGCTTTTTCGCCACCGGGTCGAGTTGTCAGCTTCTGCCGGAACGGTCTAAAATAAGCAGTTTAACTCAAAACTTTCTGTTCCACGTGAATGTGCGAATATTTAAAGCTGAACAGTTCATCAAATAGACAGAAATAATGCCAAACTCGACCGGTCATAGGTAAATAGTGAATGGAAACAGCATTGCATTGGGAATAGGGTAGGGACGAATCGTCCACGCGGTTTCCACACGATCCTCGTTATTTCCACGCGGTCACGTCACTCGACAAAGATACTGTCCTGTCGTGCAGGGATAGTAGAACAACTTCTGAAGATTTCGTGTATCTGCCTTCACTGGTCTGGACGCAGTGGGCGTATGAGCGACACTGCTGTCTGTTCAATTTTAATGTCAAATTAGCCAAATTACCGCCTTTTCGCCATTTAACCCATGCGCGATTTCTGTCACCTTTTCATTTTTGGCAATTATCTAACTGTTGTCCAAAAACAATTTTGCTGTTATATGTTTTATTCCAAGTTTTAACCCTCACCCAGTTGTCAGGCCTTGAATTGGAGTACCCTCAACTTGAACATGTTCATTCAAAATACCAAGATTCAAGATTAGTTCATGTCTCTTTTCAGACACTCAGTCTGTGATTGATATTCATACATTACGAGCATAATATTATACACTAAAATCACCACACAAATATTTCAAAATTAACCCCTATTGGCCACAAATGATATGAATGTATCATTTTATCTTCAAGATTTACTAACTTCAAGGGCAAATTTCTCATAATTGCGAGGTTGTTGTAACAATTATTTTCGTATGCATAGATGCAACAATGCTTGCAGAAGAATGTTACTCTTTAGTTTTTAATCTCATCTTTAACCCTCAATCAAATGAGGGTAAGAGTACCATCCGAAAAAGCTAATTGTGGTTGCATCTTCCTGTCATTTTGGAAAGGGTTAATTCTAAACACTTTGATTTGCTAGGTAGAGATGCCTAATGAACAAATCCTCTGCTGTAAATTATGCGTTGGAGCTCAACACAATGCTAAAATTAGCCAACTTTGGATGCTTTTTGTCTATCATTTTGGAAATGGTTAATTTCAAACACTTTGCTTTGCTATATGTAGTCTGCATTTTCACATTGGAAAGTTGGGAAAGCCCGTAATTTGTCCAACAAATTACAATTCTCCAGTTTATATTCTTTTTGAACAGACAATTTTTTCGATGAGATCTGTTCAGGCATACTTAGCCGATGTTGCACATTCAACACTATGATTACGTTACTCTGTGTAGTGTCCAGCGTAGAATGTTTTGTCAATATCTCAATGAAAAATATGACCATTGAGAGCCAAATTTTCAACGCCAGTATCGCTCGACATAACAGATGGAATAAGCTGATCTCTTCAGCCAAGAATTCTGACACGTAAATTAAGAGAAACCATGCCTTTTTTTTCTCCTAAAGTTTTGTTCATAAAAAATGTCAAATTCAAAAAAGTCAAACATCAATTTAATAATCAATCATTTTTTGCCCCCTGTCAATATTCGTATCCATGCTCAAAGTAAAACCTTAAACCCGAAAAACGTATTCTAGAGTAAAGATTGGCCAAGAGAACCCTTCTGATGTTCTCTTTATTTTAATAATGTGCAACTCAGATAAACGGGACATGCCGATAATGACAATGATTCCTCATCGTCTAACTGCTCAGAATGAAGGTTGATATCAATGAAAAATTCTGTTTCTCAAGGCTGCTCGCATACACATACATCTTTTGTGCTGGGGGATTACTTGGGGATAGTGTTGTGTGGCTGGAGGGAGGCTTTGCACAATATTATGTTATTTTGGGCAGGGCCGTAACTAACAATTTTTATTTATTTATTTTTCTTGGGGGGGAGGGGGGAGGGGGTATAGGACATCTGTGCCCGGCGGCTCGGTCATATCGTCCAAACTATCGGATCATACCTAATTGCTTTTATCAAATACATTTACGCAAAAAAATATACTTTACATTGATAGAATGCTTACATGGCAGGGAATTTATTAGAATTTTATGACAGTGCTGTCCATTACACACGAGTTGGGCGGATATGCCCGACCTTCTGGATGCTTTCAACAGGTCATAGTCATAAAACTAATTTATTATTACTTGCTCTCCCCGTGGATGTGGGCTTGTGAGTCGGGAATTTTTTGCATTTTCTGATCTGTGTATATTTTATTTCTCAAGTTAACTAATGAAACCCTGGATCGGGTTACTACCCTGACCTTTTTTAAAGAGTAGTTTTTATTTCCATTAAGATGAAATAGGACTTGGCGAAGAGGCTCACCCTATATCATTGCCCCTAACCCCCCCCCCCCCCCCCCGCTACAAATATATTAATTTCTGATCTTTGGAAAAGGACGGGTGAGATTACAGCATATCATCACCAAATCTACAAACTTTCACCGTGATGCACAGTTTGAAACCCTCCTTGCAATGTTTTTCTTGTGTTTCTCGATTCTTGAAACAGTTCTCTCAACAACAATAGGCCTACATTATTTTAAACACAATATACTTCTCATCAGACTAAATGCTGATAACGAGACGATCAACGAAGGCGAGAGTTGATTTCGCCCCCTTTCCCCGCCCATTACTTCTACGCAACAGCCAGAAACTATAAAAATACAGCTTATGACGTGTAGGGAGCAGAGTACCAGGCGAGTTGCAACTATTACCGTGTGTAACTGCCAGTGGCCGCAGCTTACACCAGAACAAAGCCAAACTGAATTTCAAAATTAGCAGCGCATGATGTACTTTCCATAATATCAACAGCCCATCAACACAAGTGCACTGACCTGTCTCGTTCACGGACACAAGGCAACAAGAAGGCTCGTATCAAATTCGAAATAAAGCTTGTAAATTTAGTAGTTGCACTGTCGAACGTGTGCACGCCTTAGTGTATTTGTGTTGGTTACGAATGCTTATGCCATTTGTACATACGGTGCAATAAAACAAAATAATTTCTTATGAGTTATCCGACTTCTATATATGTGCAAAGTTGCAGTCGGAAATGATACATTCTACGAACATACCGTCCTGAGAAAAATATTTTGGTTTGAAAATGTGCTGAAGTACTTTATTTAGTTGAAGCATCGCTGTCAGATCTTATAGCAAGAAAATAACCGATTGGATAGATCCACTGCAATGTCTTCAAGGGGTCGACTGAAATGACCGGTAGCATAAAAAAGCAATTAAATATTTGGATGTATTTTGTTTGAAAACCTAAAAATATTTCGTCGTCAGCGCCGGTGTAAAAGGAATGGAAGTCCGTAGGAACGTTAGTCCCGCTGGACTATTATTCCGCGGAATTATAGTCCTAGGTCTAACATTTCTAGGAATAGTAGTCCGGCGGACTACTATTCCTAGAAATGTTAGACCTAGGACTATAATTCCGCGGAATAATAGTCCAGAGAGACTAATTTTCCTACGGACTTCCATTCCTGTCACACCGGGTTGCGCTGAACGGGGGACAATGTACCCCTTCCATGCCCTTCTCGAAATCTACTATTGACACAAAGACATATTCTGTATCTATGTTCATGGAGGCTAACTGGCGAAAGGGGAGGGGGATATTCTTCTTGAGCTCTAATTTAAATGACAACATTTCTCTTGCATTTAAAAACTCGTATTGTTTGTAAAGTCTGTGTATCTTGTGAACAGCTATAAATTTGCATAACAGTATTTATAATGCCGTTATGGAGTGAAATAGTAACGTTTGTAAACTGTTTTTAGTCTTTGTCAGAAATTATTTTAAACCACAAAAATTCATTGTTTTAACTAAGCTGGGTGTCAGGAAATATGTCTTTTGTACATATATCAATCTCTAGATGCAAATTTTATCGGGGGAGTAACTTTTGTACGCTTAAAAGGGGGGTGGGGGGAGGTGAGGGGTTGATAGTAGCTTCTGTCAAACATTCTAAAGGTGGGACGGAAGCAGCAGTTGCATCGTGAATGAATGGTTTCGCACGGGTAAGCCCCTTTCGACCCTTGTCATGGTTGCATCATTGCAAGCAACAAATGACATTAATGTCAAGGGTAGTTTATCTATCAGAGTGAGCTGAAACCCGTATCTACATATAAATAAACTTTTATTCTATTACCCATTATACCTGTGCACTTTTATCGGCTTAATAAGGAACATTCTCTAGACAAAAGTAGGTAATAAATGCGGATTCTGGACCATTTGTACACGATTTTGTACATGTACACGTACATCGATGTACACCTCTATAGGATTTAGTGTTAAAATCGTGTACGGGTACACGATTTGTCGTTTTTTTATGGTGGTACAGAATCCGCTTGCGGATTCTGTACCACTGGATTCTATATACACGTCGCTCAAGAGTATGAAATTTTAAGGAAAAAAAGGTGTACCGTCCGATACAGAATCCGCAAATGGGTTTTCCCCATAGGATTCAGTGTTAAAATCGCGAGCAAAAAACGTGTTGCGGATTCTGTACCAGCATCAAAAAGTGGTTTGCGGATTCTGGACCATCCGTATCTGTACACGATTTTAACACTGAATCCCTATGGAGGCGTACATGGAAACCCATTTGCGGATTCTACATCAGAAATCGACTTATGTACGACACATGGAAAAGAGGTGGTACTGAACCCGCAAACCCACTGCCACGTTTCTCGAGGAAATAAAAAAGTGATTGATATATATAGGAGAAAAAAAAAATATAAATAAAATAGTTATTTAAAAAAATAAATATATCAAATCGAATAGATCATAAAAAATACGTAAATCATGAGTGCTTCCCAGACTATTAGAGCAAGGTTTCTTTTAAAAATGCTGATGAGAGCCTACGCATTCTCCGTGAACGAACAGCTAGGTCGCCTCTTCTTAGAACGATGCGTTGGATGTCAGGATCACCTGGACTTCGATCACGAGAATCATTCGTGTCTGACGATGGAAAGGGAAGATATGGTCGTCAAGTATTTCGAACCAGCGTTCGAACGCGTTCAAATCGACGAAGTGATCGCGTTTTGGAAGAGATTACTCTTCTGTAAGGATCGAGACAAGCCCACAGTTTCGGAAGAACTGAAATTGGCGCGTAGAAGTCTGACTTTAGAAGACAAGGGATGCATCATGAAATTATTGTTCAATGAAGCATACGTCTAAGTTTTCTCGTTGATATAAAAATAAGGGAGAATAGAAAATAAAAATAAATACACACATAAATTTTTTTTATCTAATATTAGAAAGAAAAAAAAACACAAAAATGAGAACCAGAAATAAATTGTATCTGATGTTAGATGACGACGAGGATGAGAAGCCGAACGGCGTTTTGCCGATGGCACCATTGCTAGAAGAAAAAGAAAGAGGAGAGAGGTATCGCATCGATCAAATCAATAGAATCCAAGCGTATTTAACTCGAGAGAGAGATTCTCGCCGTTCTCTCAAGAAGAAGTATTCGCGTTTCGTGAAATTCGTCAACGCGATCGACACGACACTCATCAGGATTTCCATGGGTTTACACGTGGCCGGCATCAGATTGTTGTAGACCGCGGTCGGTATTCCGATCGTGTTGACCTTAGAAGGAGTGGCTCTCGCCGCCGGATTGTTTAGCACGCTCGGAAAATTTGAGTAGGAAATTATATCTGAAGGCGAGCAAACACAGCAAGATTCGCGTCTTGGCCGACTCCAAGATCGACACGATATCCGAAATGATCTCGATGGCGTTGAAAGACGGTAGGATATCGGACAGAGAATACTTCACGATATTGGGTGAGAAAACGAAATACGAAGCCATGAAAGAAGCCGTGAGAATCAAGACTCGTCAGATCATCAAAGAAGAGATGAAGGATTCTCTCGTGAAAAAGGGGAGGAAAGAGGCTAGGGAGGAATTCAGTAAGATGATAGAACTCAAGAGCAGCGATTGAAAAAATATATATATATAATAAGAACAGAATTTTAAAAAAAAAAAGTATTAAATTTATATCTAAAATAAAAACGAAATTAATTTAAATAACTCTTAAAAATGTATTACGTAAAGTGTAAGAGAGTTACCGAGACGAGTAATTCTCAAGAAGTACGAACTAAAAATGATAGACAGATGCTTCGCGGAATTTGCGACGTGTGTGGTTCTATCAAGACTCAATTCGTCAAAAAAAAGAACGCAAGCAAAGGTAAAGGCATCGTGAATAAAATGATCAATAATCTACCTTTCGAAATGCTTCTGTCTGGTCACAGTTTCACGGGACCTGGAACGAAATTGAAGAAGAGACTCAACGCCGATCTGACTCCTAAATCTTGGAGCAAACCTGTGAATAGGGTGGACGTGGCCGCGTATGATCACGATCTGTACTACGCCGGACATCCCAACACCAAGACTCGCAACGATAAAAACATGTTGGAGAAATTGAGAGGCATATCGAATCCGACCAGGAGAGAGACGATAGAACGTTCGCTGGTCGGCAATCTGATCGGTGCGAAACGTCGATTCGGATGGGGCATTCCAAAAAAAAAGCACATCTGAAAAGAAGAAGAAACGATTATTGACGAGCGAATTGGCCGAGGAGTTACACAAACCCATCGTGCGTAAATTTCGAAAGAGAAGGGTGTTTGTGAAGGGTTCGGATGATATTTGGTCTGCCGACTTGGTCGACCTGAGATCGTTTTCGAGGTGGAATGAGGGTGTTAAGTATCTATTGACGGTCATCAACGTGTTTTCCAAATATGGATGGATCAGAGCTTTGAAGAATAAATCGGGACTTTGCATCGCTGAGGCTCTGAAGAGCGTGTTTGACTCGTCTTCTCGAAAACCAAGTAAATTGTGGGTGGATAAGGGAAAGGAATTCTACAACAAGCATGTTCATCGATTGGTCGACCTCTACTCAATCGGAAATGAAGAGAAAGCCAGCGTGGTGGAACGTTGGAATCGAACGATGAAGGAAAAGATGCATAGATACTTCACGGCGAATTCGACCAAGAAATACATATACGCTCTGAACGGTCTGGTCAAAGAATACAACAACACGCGACACAGATCGATCAAGATGACTCCCGTGGAAGCTAGCGATCCTCGAAACGAAAAACGGGTCTACGCGAATCTATATGCTGAGAGATCTAAGATCAGGAAGAAGTCTAGAACGCCGAAATTTGCGGTCGGCGATCGAGTGAGAATCTACGCTTATAAGAAGCACTTCGAAAAGGGTTATACTCCTCGATGGACCTCGGAAATCTTCGTGATAATCAAAATATTTCACACCGATCCGGTCACTTACGAAATCGAAGCTTTGGATGGGGAAGAGATCATCGGAAAGTTTTACGAACAACAATTACAGAAGACAAAGTTTTGATAAAGAAAAACAAATTTTAATAATAAAAAATAATTAAAACTATTTTTAGATAAAAAAAAAAGCAAGCTAATTAATAAACAAAAAAACAAAAAAACCCTTTAAAAATGACAAATATACTAGATATAGCACAAAGCATAGTGAAAGATGAAAGTATTCAAGAATATGAGGTTCACGAATACGAACCGGTAACCGGAACGAGTTTGAACAATGCGGGAGAGATAAGAATCAACGTCGAAACTCAAGATCTATTCATACATCCTAGCGAGAGTTACATAGTGGTGCAGGGACGTCTCACCAAGGAAGATGGGAGCGATTACGCCGACGACGACACGGTTACTCTAGCCAATAATGGCATCATGCATCTATTCAGTAATATAAAATACATGCTATCCGGACAAGAGATAGAATCTGTGTTTCATCCCGGTCAGGCCACCACGATGTTCGGACTCTTGACGTATCCTGATGATTTTTCGAAATCCAGAGGACTTAATCAGTTGTGGGTGAAAGACACCATCGGCCCTGCTAGCGCCGGCGCCGCCGCGATATTCGACTACGTCGTCAAGACATCCAGACCTAAAGGAACGTTTTCGTTCAGGATACCTTTGAAACACATCTTCGGATTTGCGGACGATTACAACAAGATCATGTACGGATTCAAACACAATCTGACGTTGATTCAAAAAGGAAACAATGACGCAATAGTGAGACTCACTACGACCGATGCGGGTAAGATAACTCTACACAAGATATCATGGTTCGTTCCGCACGTGGAGCCTTCGATCGTGGAAAAAGCGCATCTCTACAAGATCATAGAATCCAAGAGTAAATTACCCATGGGATTTAGAATGAGACAGTGCGACATGGCTAGCATTCCTCTCTCCATGAATCACTTCGATTGGAGATTGACGGTGAAATCCACTTCCGAGAGACCACGTTTCATCGTGGTTGAGTTTCAGACCGATAGAGACGGGTCTCAGGAAAAGAATACGTCGCTGTTCAATCACTGCCATTTGAGAAACATGCAAGTGTTTCTGAATGCCATGATATATCCAGCAATCGATTACAACGCGTTGTTCGTCAAGAACAATTTCTGCAGACTGTACGGCGATGCCGCTGATTTTAGAAAGAAGTATCATGGTCTAGACGAATTGATGAGCAACCCTAACATATCTCCCGGCGAATACAAGTCAATGTATCCCATGTTCGTATTCGACGTCAGTAAACAGAGTGAACGACTCAAGAGTAGCGTCTTAGATATTCAGATCAAGATGCAATTCGATAGGAACGTGCCGAGAAAAACTGAAGCCTTTGCTCTGGTCCTGGCGGACAGAGAATTACAATTCGAATCGGATGGAAATAAGATGTCAATCATTCGATGAGAGACGTGTGTGAAAAAAAATAAAACAAAAATAAAAAAGGAATGAGTAATTATTAAAAAAAAACAAAAAAAAAAATAAAAGTAATGAGATCTAGAGAGATTGAACATCATTCTAAATCTCCTCAGCATACACAGTGATCACTGGTCTAGCATATTGACTCTTTCCACCACCGAAATCAGGGTGCAGGCGTCTGTCATGTTCACGGGATCCGGTAGATTTGTGAGCGCATGTCCACCCATGTCTAGTTTACCTTCCATGATGTCGCCCTTTCTCCAGACCGAATTGTCGTCCACATACTTCCTGCTGACCGCGCTGGAATCGAATTCGGGATCGTGACTGAGACCGAATAAATTCTCACCGTTCATGTCGATACCACCCTCCATGGTTCTGCCAGATTGTTTGTTCAGGTAGAGATCGTCCACTTGCGATTCTAGGTATTCTCATGATCGTATCATGGCAGAATCTACGTAGCCCTTGTTGACTGCAGTTGAGTCCGCATCCGTGTCGTCGACCTTCGACAGATTCAATATCTTGTTGAATCCCGCATTCAGATCCGATTTCATTTCTTGTCTGTCAGACTTTCTCTGTTCCAGATCTATGTAGTGTTTGGTCGCCACGTCCTTGGGATTCGTGGGAGTGGCCACATTCGTTATCTTGTTAGAATTGGCATTCAATTCTGAGTGCATCGTTTTCTGAATGTATCTGTTTCTCAGGTGTTCACTGAATCTCGCGTGAGAGTCGTCTGCGTATTACTTGGTTGTGGCATCCGTGGGATCTATGGGATTCGCAACATTCACCAAACGTTTAGATTTCAGATCGAGATCGTCGGTCATGGTTTTATCCACGTAATTATCTAGCATGATTCATTCGAAATCGGCGTTCCCCCTGTCAACATATTTTTTAGTCGCAGCATCTGCGAGATCTATTGGCTCGGGAAGATTGTAGAGCTTCTTATCGTTCATGTTCAAAGGTTCCTCTCAAGGTTCGTATCTCCAAATGTAACGTTCATCCAAGTTGGCAACGTCGTAACCATCATCGACTTCGAGCGTCATCACTTCTACCAAATTTATCGACTGGCATGTTGTTTTGAGATTTTTTGTTTTTAAAAAATATATTTCAAATGCAGTTTATTAAAAATAAATTATTTTATTTTTATTTTTCGTTTTTATTCGATTAAAATTTTTTTAATATTTTTTTTTTACCTTTATATGCTATAAAAAAAAAAAAAATCTCTCTCTAATGTAAATCATTGAGAATGTCTTGAAACCGATCTCCTTCAGACCATCTCTTGAGAACATAAAGACACAGGTGACCACAAAACACTTGATCTGGTGATTGCACTCGTTCCGTGTTGTAACGAACCATCGATTTGTTGAAATAGTTCTTTATTTCTTTCGGCAGTGAGATTCCGTAGCTATCAAAATAATAATTCTTCTTCCCGTTCTTGAACCACGCAACCCAGTGAGTGCCTTCACCCAATAAATCGTCTAGATTTAAAATTCTGCATTCCGATTGTCGAGGTCTTCTCTTCGGCAAGGCATCTCTAGAAAACACGCCTAGAAAATCTTTGACTTTCAAATCCTTCGCCGCAATCGACAGATCGGTGTTGGATAGGCGTTCGTTAGGTAAGACGACACCTTCTATGGATATCTCTATTTTCTTATTCATAAATGCGTATATTTTTTTTTTATTTATTAATTTTATTATAATTCACTAAAATGACGTTATTTTTTGTTATTTTTTTCTTTTTCTTTTTAAACTAACTCTCTCGATGTCTCTATCGACTTCCATAATCTTGAATCCGTCTAATTACTCTTGATTTTCTGGAATCCTATCATCCTTAATCATATCTGGAATCTATCATCCACAATCATATCTGAAATCCTATTGTCTCTAATTAGATCCGAAATCCAATGTCCGCGTGTCAAATTGCTTATTTTATCATCTAACACAAATCTCTTATCATCGTCGGCCGTCAGCGAAATCTTGTTGACTATTTCGGTATACAAGTCGTGATTTTCGCTTCGAATCGATTTCATAGTCTTATACACCGGACCACTTCCTAGCAGACAATCTTTATACTCTTGGAAAGAGATGTTTTTCTTCACCACACACGCTTTAACCCCTTCGCACTTCTTGATCTCTTCATCTTCTAGACGATAAGCATACAGTTTGGGTCTTAAGCCCACGAATTCGAGGATTTGTTTACCACCGCTCTCATCCTTAAATTTACCTAACACCTTCTTGTTGTCGTTCGATTGAATGTTGGATCGGTGATCAACGGGATAATTGCTCGTGTCGAACAATGCGGCCACGTCTGGAGGTATATCTTGGTAGACATCTTTCATCTCTATCTCATAAACTAAACTGTCTGTGTCGGTAAACAGTAGTTTGGCTTTATCACCAAATTTTCGTTTGACGTAATCATAGTGAAACTCGTACATCAATCGCTTGCTGATCTCTAAGATGATCGGTCCAAGATAATATGGTTTGTCGAACTTCAGGTGCGTCTTCTGCATGTGAACGGCCACTAGATTTTCGTCGAATATGGTTTGGTGTTTGTAATTGGATTTTGCCACTAATTTTTTAGCTCTTTTCTCAGACATGATGAGTCGAACGTCGGTTCTCTTCCTGCTGTTTTCCATCGATTTACCATACACGCAGTTGTTCATGAGTTTGAAGAAATCTTTTTCAAAATCGTTCTCTGCTCGAATTCTGAGATTCGTGTTGAGATCGATGTATTTTTTCATCCAAGGCTCTTCGTCGAATCGAATGATGCGATGTATGTTGACTAATTTCATCCCGCAATCGACGTATTGTTTCAAATTCTCACTGTAGACGACGTACTTACGTTTGTTAAATAAATTGGGAATGAGTTTTTCCTCGTCTCCTTCGTTCGGTTCCATTCGTTCAGGTGCCAGCGGATAATCATTGTGTAGATCGTGTAATTCTTCTGGATAGTTCAAATCGACTTCTAAAATGCAAGGATAGTTTCTCCATTTTTGCATCTCTTCCTGTTCCGTCACCCATTCGAAATTTCCAATCGGTAAAGGATGACTCATAGCCCAACCGTACAGATTATTAGCGCCCCAATACTGTATGTATTTATTCGACCGTTTCGAATCGAAACCTTTCATGTAGGGATTGTTAGCTTCAGAATATCTGTGGGAGATTCGAGACGCCACCTCTCGCAGCCCTTTTGAACATGAGCAACATGTCCACGTCGGATAATAATTCCAATTGGACTTCGGTGGTCTTCCACAGAGTGTCCCACGCCAGACCGGGTGTGGTGAAATACCAAGCAGAATCCAGATCGTAATTTCGACGACAGACGTCTCGAAAATTTTCGAACACGTCTGCCAAGAGCAGAACGTCGGTCTTCAGATAGAGATCGTGATAATCTCTCATGGTTTTCATATCGAATGATTTCCACATGTTTTTGGCGTGTTCGTAATTCTCGTCAGAAATGTCGGATTCGTATAATTTCGAATAAAAATCTTCTTTCGAAGGTAGTGCAGTGTCATCGAATCTCTTTAGATCGTTCATGTAATTGTAAGGATAGACTCCTTTCCTCAACATGACGTCTACTCGTTCTCCGAAATGTTCGCTCGTGATTTTAAATTTATCCTTGCTCATGTTATCGACTAATTTTTCCAGAGCGGTCAACATGAATTTAAAACTGTCGATGAAACGTATGCTTCTACGAATGAATTTCGTTTGTTCTTCCAATGTCTCTCCGTCGATTACTCTTTTCTTCTCCATGAGCTTCCATTTCGTGAATGAAATGTATCTTTCTTCGCTGTTCGCAATGCAATTTAATTCTTCGTGGGAGGTTCTGAGATTTTTCATGAACAGATGACTGTTGTAACCCGAGAGATTGTGAAATATCATCGGATAGAAAACGGCGTCTCGATATTTTAAATTACACTTGCTGTGAGCCAGACCGCGATACAGACCCGTGTAATGATCATGGTCTCTGACCTTCTTATTTTCCTCTGAATTCTCATCGAACGATTGCCTGCATATGTGACATTCAGTGGCTCTGTTCTTTTCGTCCTGCTGCTCTCACGTGATGATCATTTTCGCCGGAGTTTTGAATTTATTGTATAACATTTGAATTTTCGATTCTAACTCTTCCACGAACCTTTGAGCCACGTCGTCGTCTTCACACTGTTTCATGTAGGTGAAGTGACCCATGTCGTGTTGCGAGTCGAAAGCGCATTTCAAGTAAATGCAACAACCGGAAGGCATGTGTTTTTGATATCTTACGACGTAACTTTGAAGAGCATTGGGTTGGCAGGAGCTCATTTTCACGGTGAAACATTTGAAATCAGCGTACACGACGAATGGTACTTTTAACCTTCTATTGCGATTTTTCAAACTTCACGATGGTGTTGGGTTTGGGCATTTCGATGGTTACACCTTGATTTTCATTGCAATATTCCTGATGTTTTGCTAACGATTTTTCACTGTGAAACGCATTCATGCAGTTGCAACATAAACATATCTTTCCTTTATGTTTATTATTTTGTCTCGACAGTAATCGCCTCGGATTTTTAACCCAACAATAATGACGATTGTCACCATTCGAAATCAGTAATAAAATAATCGTCTTTTCTCTTTTGAGATACGAAGTCTGAGAGGATAGATCATTCGTTTTTCATCATCGTATCCTAAGACATTCACTGCTACGGTGGGATTTTGAACCTCGAAACGTTTGATGTGTTTTAACTGCGTTGGAAAAGTCACTCCGGTCCAATCGAGATTTTTAGAAGTCTCCTTGTAACGAGAAACTCTATCAGAGTGCATTTTGACAGGGTATCAAGCAGAAGTGACTGCCCGTTTAAAACACTGATCATCTTTATTTCTCACATTGACCATGGAGTGTTTTTTAGCTAAGAAATACGGTAATTCCACGTAGGAAGATCCTTTCAACGAATCGTTTTTAGTTATATGAATTTCGAGTTTCAACACCTCATCGAACATCCAATTACTACCTTCATGTTGATAATTTGTGAGAGACGTCAACATCTTGTCTTTCATTGTTTCGAAAACGTCTGATAAATCTGAACCTCGAAATACAGGTTCGACATTAGATCTGAAATATGCATTTTTCACGATGCTCTCACCAGAATTCACATCGATTTTATTCATCATGCAATGGAGTATCATCTTAATTTTTTGTCCCACGTTCATGTGTTCGCGAAACAAATCCAATACTTTTTTCTTCACCCATTCCATAAACAATTTCGGATCGATTTTCTTGAACGAGGGGACCACATCGAAAGTTTTAAAAACGCCTTTGATTGCACTCTCCCATTCTATTGGCTTCAATTGGAATAGTTCCGTGATGAGTCATGCTACATATTCTTCTCCTTTCCCTTCGTCGATTGCTCATTGAATTTCGCTCGATGTATCTCATTTGTCTAGAATCTGAAGTACATCACTCGTTTTTGTTTTAGTTTTTTTTTCTTTTCTTTTGAAACTTGAAGTTCTTCAATGGCTTTTCGTTTAGTCGTCTTCTTATTTTTCACAATCGAAACGTTTTTGGTTTTTTTCGATGTCGGCATTTCAATACCTTTTACAATGTTTTTCTTCTTCTCATTTTTCACAACCGATGCATTTTTTGACATTGCTATCGACATTTCGTTTGCCTTTCTAGAATTTCGCAAATATTGCTGTATGACTTCAATTTTTTTTATTTAGTTCTATGATTTCTGAAATGTGGAATTTTTAATAGTTTACAAATCTCGTTTAACTGAGGTATGGTTTTCTAATTTAAATTTTCCATTTTTTTATTTGTTTGCTCCATTTGTAAGAATTTTTTTTTTTTGAATTTTGTATTTAAATAATTTGTTAAAAAAGTTTTGTTTTTTTACTCTTTATATATATAAAAAAGATTTTTTTAATTTTAATTTTTTCTTTAATGTGAAAAAAAATTTTTTTTGATGAAATTAATCAATTTTTTATGTTCCTTAACGTAAAAAAATGGAATTAATACGAGAAAAAAGGATGTTAAAGTTTAAACTTTTTATTTTATATATAAAGAGAAAAAAAACTTTTACAAAAAAATTTTTTTTTCATTAAAGAAAATTAAACATTAAAAAAACTTTTTTTATATATATATAAAGAGCCAAAAAAAACCAAACTTTTTAACAAATTATTATTTAAATACAAAATTTAAAAATATGTATTATTTGCAATAATTCATAAATCGAAAAAACAAATAATCGATCATGACAACAACACCTAAAAGATGCGAATTGAAATTGAAATGAGTCGAAACGTATAAGAAACTCGGTTCTAAAATCTATAGATTACAACGACACGATCCCATCAAATTGAACGAGGTCGAGATGAAGGGCTTAGAGCACAAATACAACAAATATAGCATGCCTTTGAAATTGGATGAAGCCACGCTCGATTTGTTTTACGACTACCAAAGCGATCTACAGAATATCGTCATCGCCAAAGATAGAGAATTCGATAAGGACGATTTGTCGTTCCCCTATGGAAGTTACATATATCCAAACATCTCACTTGAACTCGTGAACAAATCGGGTGGTGAGAGCGCATTGACCGAAGTAAAAAAAACTCAAAAAAGTAAAGATAAACATTCAACACATTTGCGACAAAGGAGAAAATGCGAGTGTCAACATACTAATAACGGACTTGGAAATATAAACAATAGAGAGATTGATTTTTAGTGAAGAAGAAGGAAAAAAAAAAGTAATGAGATCATCTTTAGATCTCATTACTTTTTTTTGTTTTTTTTTTTTTGTTTTCCTTCTTCACTATTGCCCATATATTATAATAACGTTTCTTTTTTTCTTAAATTTCAGCATCGATTCTTCTTTTCTTTTCTTTTTTTTGTGATATGCTACGTTTTTATAAGAACACATGAGTTTATCCAAATCATAATTATGAACGAATGTTGTGCATCTCTTGGTAACACTCGCATCATTACCATTCTCTTCAGAAGATAGTGGTAACGGTGGAAAACGTCTCATTCTTTTAAATTTCAACTGCATATCCCGATCTTTATTTAACTCTTTTATCAGTTCTTTCCTAAGATATCCATCATTAGTGTCTAATTGTTTTTCCACATCTTTTTCCCACACTATCCTGCAATATTCATCATTAGCATCTAATCGTTTTTCCGCATCTTTTTCGCACTCTATCTCGCGATATTCATCATTATCGTCTAATTGTTTTTCCACCTTTTTATCCATTTTATATTATTTTTTTTATACTTTCTATGATTTATATTTTATATAATTATATAATTTTTACATTATAATAACATATTCAAAAGTGGTATATTCTTAAATGGCGAATTCTCACCAAACAACAAACCCTTGCCGAGTCGCTCAACGTTCCATCCACTCTTCAGATAGAGACCGTTTCCACTCAAAGAGTTGTCACCTCTAACGGGTTCTAGATACAATCCTTTACCACTGTCGTCTACGTGGACGCGACACACGGCTCCTCCCTTCTTCAAAAACAGTCCGCTGCCACCCATTAATTTCTCAACTGCTGAACTCGCGAGTCCCGTGAGAGCTCCCATGCCGAGAGTCTTTCCGAGAAAGGGTAATGCCTTTGCGGCAAAGGATAATGCTTTTGTGGCGATTCCTGCCAATAGCGGTAGGAAACCGCCTTTCATTCTCAAATTGTATCTCAATTGAGCGGGACTCAATCTCACCGCCAACCCTCTTCCATCACGAATCGCTTTCTCCATCCTTTTGCTTTGACTTCTGGTCCAGGCGATCGAATCCTGATCGCCACTCGTCAGATCTTCGTGAGTGAATTTGAATCTCACCACCTCACCTCGAGTTGTTAGCGCTCTCTTAAGTTTCTTCCTCTGTCCTGCGGATATGTTCACGTTTTTAACCACGTATTGGGTCATAATTCTTTTTTTATAAAATATATTTTCTTCAATTGTTTTTTTTGTTTTAATGATAATTATATATATTAAATAATTTTTGTAAAATTAATATTGCATTTATTTTATTTTTTTGTTATTTATATATATATACACAATATTTTTTTTTTTTTTTGCTTTTATATTTCTCTTATGTGAAATCATATCGTCACCCTCTCTCCGTGAAGATCTAACAGTTCACCATTTTGATCCGTCAACGTGGTTTTGAGACTATACAATGTGTCTAAAATCGCTGGTAGATAAACTAAATTTCGAGGTCGCTCCACGATCTTATAACCTGGCGACACGTTTGGAAAGAAAGAATAGATCATCGGTTGAGCGCTACCATTCACGTAGCTTCCAGCAATCACATCCACGTTCACCAGAATGCTATTGACTGCGAGAATGTCAACCATATTTTCAGATGCCGCGTGGTCTCGATACATCTTTCGATCGAATCCCAACATCTTGCCTATAGAATCATCCGTATTGAAATCCACTTGAAAATTATCTTCCAAATCCAACATCGTCTGTAAGGTATTAGGATTGGGAGCGAGTCTGATCTTGTTGCTTCCCCTTCCATCCGTCTTCATTCGCGTCTGAATGTAATTGTTCAAATCGTCTATGTCGTAACTTCCTTTGGGAATTCGAATCTCCAACCAATCCACTCTGTCAGAATACTTGAATGAGTTATTCTTTTCGGTGACGTTGGGAAAGGAATAATAAGTCTCCAGATTCACCAATGCCATCTCGTATCTTTTCTCTCTATTCAATTCGATGGAAGGTTCGAATTTTGTCGCAAATCGAGTCGAATCGCCACTCACCACGATTTGAATGGATTGTTTTGCAGCCGTATTCTCAGCTATCCGTTCTAACAATTCTCCTTGTTCGAACATTATATTTAATTTTATTTTTATTTTTTCACAACTAATTATTTGAAGATTTATTATTTTCTAATTTTTTTTATTTTCACGCTCTATCTTATTATCATCAGAAACATAAAACTTGTCGAATTTGCACCGATATTTTCCGCGATTAAATTCGCTAGTCAAATTGATCACGACGAAATTGTAAAGTCCTCCATCCCAAACCCTCTTGCAGAATCTCCTGAATTCCGCCACGCTCATGTCGTTTGCGATGTGATCGCCGTAGATGTGATTGAGATTCTTGAGATCTTGGCGAAAGAGACATAGAAAATTAGCGTTCTCCCTTATCGTCTGTCTGGGCAATCGAAAATAATTCTGCGACAGATAGAAACAGTCCACGTTGCTGTGTCGACCCCTAACGCAATACGATTCACATCAGTTCTGTCTCTCCAAAAGCAGATCGTCGAAAATCATGAGGTTCTTATCTTCCGATTTCAATTCTCTAGGATCCGGAACATCACTAGCGTTCTCATAAAATCGACACTCAACGTTCGAAGATGCATTTCTCTTCATCAATTCCATCGCCGCACCATCGAAAATAGTCGAAACAGGAGCTTCACTTTTGTCGAATTCCTCCCTACTGTCAAAGATTCTGGCTATGACGTCCTTGGGCAATCTACGATCCATGCACTCTCGAAGCAATCTGTATTCGGGTTGAAACAAGCTCTTGCCAAACACAAACAATCTGTCGTAATCCAACCAGTCGGGTCGGGACAACAGATTCATCAACAGATTGGTTTTTCCACAATTCGATTTTTCCACTATCAAGCCTCTTATGCTTTTGGGAAAGAACTTGTTATTCGACCTCTTGGTCGTGGCGTCGTTCCAAGACATATCTTTAATGTTCATCTTTGTTTTATTTTTTTTTTTGTTATTTTAGATTTTTTTTCAAACACAATTTTTTATGTTTTTTCAAACTCAGTTTTTAATATTATTATTTATTTATATTACACCGTCGTGAGTTCTCTTCAATCCGGATCCACTCGTCATTTTGGCTAAATCTTGTATGGGTACCACAGCATTATTAAAATCTTTCCAACTTTTCGGCATTCGCTCTAACGCAGCTCGCTTCACCGGCAGACTGATCAACTTGTCGATCAATGCATCGGCTGTCCACTTGCCAGCCACAGAAGCTATCCTACCACTGGCTTCAGAAGCGGCTTTCTTACCAGCATCCAAAGCCGTCTTCTTACCAACCTAAAACGCGGTCGATGCGAGTTTTCTACCCGCATCACTCATGAACGCTCGCATTATAGAATCGACGATGCCAGAACCACCTTCAACGTAAGTTCTGACGTATCCCCTGTTCTTTATCACCAACATATTTTTTTATTTTATAATATATATTTTGTTTTTCACTGGTAAATTGTTTGTTGTTTAAATACTTTTATTATTCTAGTGTAAAATTTACTGTTTTTTATTTTATATATTTTTGTTTGTTTGTTTGTTTCTCTCTACTTATTATATACATCAATCCTTCAATTCGTTCATCAGCCTTTTATAATGTTTTTTATTCAAAACCTTCTGTCTTAACAATTCGTCAGATATAGTAACTATCTGATTATCTAATCCTGTGTTACCAGCACGTCTGCTTGCCATCAACAAACTCAATCTCTGAGACAGAGCGTCAGAATCGCTCGGAAGAAAAGTGGTTTCCACCCCTTTGCCAGTCACCGATTCGACGAACTTCTTATTCATATCCCATATGGGTTTAACCACTTTCGTCCACTTGTAACCTCTGTTGGCTTTGAGTCTTGTCTCTCTGGCATCGTTATTTCTCAGCATGGCGTGGGTCTGAACCAGAATGTCGCCGTAATTGTCGAAATCCTGTTCTGTGTAATCTCCAGGCTTGTCAAAAAGGAGCAATTTGCGCAGTCCATCAGTTATTTTATACTTATTCGAACCGACAATTAAATCTTCATCATCCATTTCCACTTCTGTATCGCCCACAAAAGTTCTACCGTCCGAATCCTTATAAATTCCATACAACAGATCTCTCTTACCACCATCCTCGGACGACGCGACGCTATCAGTGGTGATAGTTGAAGCTGTATTGTTGGTCTCGCTTAGATCGGTTTTGATTCTCATGGGACCGTAATCCGGTGTAGATTGAAAGGAAAACTGTTTTGTAAAACTACCGGGCAACGAACCCATTCTCAAAGAACTCTCTTTTATGGGTCTCAATTCTTCAACTATCTCCTTCTTGCTTCGCTCTTGAACCTCCATCACAGGTTTAAATATTTTTGTGGCTTCGCGTCTGAGTTCAATCTCTCCAAGACGTCTGCTTCTGTCAGCCGATTAAATGCTCTTCTTGGCACGTTCATATTCGCTTAAAAGCTGACTTCGACGTTTGGCATCCATCTGTAAAAACATTTTTCGTTTTTAAATTATTAATATTCCTTTGAGTATGCTAATGTGAGTTGTTTTATTATTTTCAAAATTAAATGTATAATTATTTTTTTATGTTTTAAGTAAATAAAATCTTCTGTCTTTAATATAATAACTAAAAAAACAGTTGAGAAAAAAACATTTTACACGATAAAACCCATATAAATGCGTTTTGCCTCTGAACGCGTTAAAAATCGCATCACCGATTATTCACTCATTGTCGAACTGGGAAAACTTGAAAAGTTTTAGCGCATAAGAAACTGGTTTCTGATTTAACGCATTTGAGAATATTTACGTCTGTTAAAAGGATTTCATTCACATCTCAAATCATTCACTCAGTGTCGAATTGAGAGAACTTTGAAAAAGTTTGAAAAGTTTTAGTACATAAGAAACCGGTTTCTGATTTAACGCGTTTGAGAATAATTACATCTGTTAAAAGGATTCATTCACATCTCCGAACATTATCACAAATATATATTTAAAATTTACCACTCAAACCTAATTGAGTGGAAAAATGCATTTTATTATCTATTATTAAAACGATCCATTAAACGAAAACCTTCATTCACACCATAACAAAAACATGAGTGTCAATTCTACGAACTATTTTTATTTGAATGAAACATTCTATAAAGTGTTTTATTAAAATTTATTTCACAAAATTCGCAGTGACAAAACGTAAACAAACGATTTTTTACCTCCGATTTTTTTCTAATTTTTCAAAACTCAATTTTTTTTTCGTTTACATTGAAACAAAACGTGAATGTCTATTTTTTTTACAGATTATATTTTATAGTCGAATCTTTCGTACAAAAACCTTCATTCACACCAGAAAAAAACTGACACTCATGTTTTATAGTCGACTCTTTTGAACGAAAACCTTCATTCACACCAGAACAAAAACTGACACTCATGTTTTATAGTCAACTCTTTTGAACAAAAACCTTCATTCACACCAGAACAAAAACATGAGTGTCAGTTTTTACCTCTCATTTTTTTCTAATTTTCTAAACTCAATTTTTTTTTTCTAATTTTCTAAACTCAATAGTAGGTAATACGTGAGAATACGAGCTCACCTGTACATGTACGTGTATGTGTACATGTACACCTCCATAGGATTTAGTGTTAAAATCGTGTACGTGTACAAGATTTTAATGTTTTTTTAAGGGTGAGCTCGAATTTTTTAATACTGAACCCTATGGGAGGAATCCGTAGTTTTACGTACACGTACATGTACCGTTTTGATTGAAATCGGCAGATGAGTTTTCCCCATAGGATTCAGTGTTAAATTGCGAGCAAAAAAACGTTTTGAGAATTTGAGCTCATCGTCTTACCGATTTTAATAATCCGCGTCCGATTTTAACACTGAAACCCTATGGGGCGTACACGGAGATCCACTTTCGGATTGTTAGAATCGACAAGTGGATGTGTGAAGAGGTTGAGTTCGAACTCTCAAACCCACTGTCACGTTTCTTGAAGTGAGATTAGCGCATGTTATTGCGAGGTGATCACGATGAGCACTTGATGGAAATGTTTTGAACGAAGAGTGTTGTTGTCGGTGTGTTAGAAATTCGCGAGCCCGCTGTCACGTTTTTCATTGATATATATAGGGGAGAAAAAAAAATATAAATAAATAGTTATTTAAAAAAAATAAATATATCAAAATCGAATAGATAATAAAAACGTAAATCATGAGCGATTCTCAGGATATTAGAGTAAGGTTTCTTTTAAAAATGCTGATGAGAGCCTACGCATTCTGCGTGAATGAACAACTAGGTCATCTCTTGATAGAACAATGCGTCGGATGTCGGGATCACCTAGACTTCGATCACAAGAATCATTCGTGTCTGTGGATGGAAAGAGAAGACATGGTCGTCAAGTATTTTGAACTGGCGTTCGAACGCGTTCAAATCAATGAAGTGATCGCGTTTTGGAAGAGATTACTCTACTGTAAGAATCGAAGCAAGCCCACAGATTCGGAAGAACAGAAATTGGCACGTAAAAGTCTGACTTTACGAGATAAGGGATGCATCTTGAAATTATTGTTCAACGAAGCATACGTCTAAGTTTTCTCGTTGATATAAAATAAGGGAGAATAGGAAATAAAAATAAATACACACATAAATTTTTTATCTAATATTAGAAAGAAAAAAAACAAAAATGAGAACCAGAAATAAATTGTATCCGTCGTTAGTGGATGACGAGGACGAGAAGCCGAACAACGTTTTGCCGACGGCACCATTGCAAGAAGAAAGAGAAAGAGGAGAGAGGTATCGCATCGATCAAATCAGTAGAATCCAAGAGTATCTAACTCGAGAGAGAGATTCTCGTCGTTCCCTCAAGAAGAAGTATTCGCATTTCGTGAAATTCGTCAACGTGATCGACACGACACTCATCACGATTTCCATGGGTTTACACACGGCCGGCATCGGATTGCTGTCGACCGTGGTCGGCTTTCCGATTGTGTTGACCATAGAAGGAGTGGCTCTCGCCGCCGGATTGTTTAGCACACTCGGAAATTTTGTGAGTAGGAATATATATCTGAAGGCGAGGAAACACGACAAGATTCGCGTCTTGGCTGACTCCAAGATCGACACGATATCCAAAATGATCTCTATGGCATTGAAAGACGGTAGGATATCGGATGGAGAATACTTCGCAATATTGAGCGAGAAAACGAAATACGATGCCATGAAAAAAGCCGTGAGAATCAAGACTCGTCAGATCATCAAGGAAGAGATGAAGGATTCTCTCGTGGAAAAGGGGAGGAAAGAAGCCAGGGAGGAATTCAGTAAGATGATAGAACTCAAGAGCAGCGATTGAAAAAAAAAATATATAATAAGAACAGAATTGATTCATTATTAAATTTATATATAAAATAAAAAAACGAAATTAATTTAAATAACTCTTAAAAAATGTATAGCGTAAAGTGTAAGAGAGTTACCGAGACGAGTAATTCTCGAGAAGTGCGAACTAAAAACGACAGACAGATGCTTCGTGGAATTTGCAACGTGTGTGGTTCTGTCAAGACACAAATCGTCAAAAAAAAAGACGGGAGCAAAGGTAAAGGCATCGTGAATAAAATGATCAATAATCTACCTTTCGAAATGCATCTGCCCAGTCACAGTTTCACGGGACCCGGAACGAAATTGAACAAGAGACTCAACGCCGATCTGACTCCCAAATCTTGGAGCAAACCTGTGAATAGGGTGGACGCGGCCACGTATGATCACGATCTGTGCTACGTCGAACATCCCAACACCAAGACTCGCAACGACATCTGCGATAAAAACATGTTGGGGAAATTGAGAGTCATATCGAATCCGACCAGGAGAGAGAAGATGGAACGTTCACTGGTCGGCAATCTGATCGGTGTGAAACGTTGATTCGGATGGGGCATTAAAAAAAAAAAGCACATCTGAAAAGAAGAAGAAACGATTATTGATGAGCGAATTGGCCGAGGAGTTACACAAACCCATAGTGCGTAAATTTCAAAATAGAAGGGTGTTCGTGAAGGGTCTAGATTATATTTGGTCTGCAGACTTGGTCGACATGAGATCGTTTTCGAGGTGGAACGAGGGCGTCAAATATCTATTGACGGTCATCGACGTGTTTTCCAAATACGGTTGGATCAGAGCTTTGAAGAATAAATCGGGACCTTGTGTCGCCGAGGGTCTGAAGAGCGTGTTCGACTCGTCTTCTTGAAAACTGAGTAAATTGTGGGTGGATAAGGGAAAGGAATTCTACAACAAGCACGTTCGTCGATTGGTAGACCTCTACTCAATCGAAAACGAAGAGAAAGCCAGCGTGGTGGAACGCTGGAATTGAACGATGAAGGAAAAGATGCACAGATACTTCACGGCGAATTCGACCAAGAAATACATATATGCTCTGAACGGCCTGGTCAAAGATTACAACAACACGCGACACAGATCGATCAAGATGACTCCCGCGGAAGCTAGCGATCCTCAAAACGAAAAACGGGTCTACGCGAATCTATATCCTGAGAGATCTAAGATCAGGAAGAAGTCTAGAACGCCGAAATTTGCGGTCGGTGATCGAGTGAGAATTTACGCTTATAAGAAGCACTTCGAAAAGGGTTATACTCCTCGATGGACCTCGGAAATCTTCGTGATAATCAAAATATTTCACACTGATCCGGTGACTTATGAAATCGAAGCTTTGGATGGAGAAGAGATCATCGGAAAGTTTTACGAACAACAATTACAGAAGACGAAGTTTTGATGAAGAAGACAAAATTTTTTTTATTTACTCTCTTTAACATTTTCTTGTTTACACACATATATATAAGAGAGAAAAAAATAATAATAAAAAATAATTAAAAAACTATTTTTTAGATAAAGAAAGCAAGTTAATTAATAAGCAAAAACTGAAAATCCTTTAAAATGACAAATATACTAGATATAACACAAAGCATAGTGAAAGATGAAAGTATTCAAGAATATGAGGTTCATGAATACGAACCAGTAACCGGAATGAGCTTGAACAATGCGGGAGAGATAAGAATGAACGTCGAAACTCAAGATTTATTCGTACATCCTAGCGAGAGTTGCATAGTGGTGCAGGGACGTCTCACCAAGGAAGATGGGAGCGACTACGCCGACGACGACATGGTTACTCTAGCCAATAACGGCATCATGCATCTATTCAGTAACATTAAATACATGCTATCCAGACAAGAGATAGAATCTGTGTTTCATCCCGGTCAGGCCACCACGATGTTCGGACTCTCGACGTATCCTGATGATTTTTCGAAATCTAGAGGACTTAATCAGTTGTGGGTGAAAGACGCCATAGGCCCTGCTAGCGCCGGCGCCGCCTTGATATTCAACTATGTCGTCAAGACGTCCAGAGCTAAAGGAACGTTTTCGTTCAGGATACCTTTGAAACACATCTTCGGATTTGCGGACGATTACAACAAGATCATGTACGGATTCAAACACAATCTGATGTTGATTCGAAAAGGAAATGACGACGCAATAGTGAGACTCACTGCGACCGATGCGGGTAAGATAACTCTACACAAGATATCGTGGTTCGTTCCGCACGTGGAGCCTTCGATCGTGGAGAAAGCACATCTCTACAAGATCATAGAATCCAAGAGTAAATTACCCGTGGGATTTAGAATGAGACAGTGCGACACGGCAAGCATTCCTCCCTTCACGAATCACTTCGATTGGAGATTGACAGTGAAATCCGCTTCCGAGAGACCGCGTTTCATCGTGGTTGCGTTTCAGACCGATAGGGACAGGTCTCAGGAAAAGAATGCGTCGCTGTTCGATCACTGCAGTTTGAGAAACATGCAAGTGTTTCTAAACGCCACTAGATATCCAGCAATCAATTACAATGCGTCATTCGACAAGAACGATTTCTGCAGACTGTACGGTGACGCCGCTGATTTTAGAAAGAAGTATCACGGTCTAGACAAATTGATGAGCAACCCCAACATGTCTCCCGGCGAATACAAGTCGATGTATCCCATGTTCGTATTCGACGTCAGTAAACAGAGTGAACGACTCAAGAGTAGCGTGTTAGACATTCAGATCAAGATGCAATTCGATAGGAACGTGCCGAGAAAAACCGAAGCCTTCGCCCTGGTCCTGTCAGACAGAGAATTACAATTCGAATCGGACGGAAATAAGATGTCGATCATTCGATGAAAGACGAGTGTGAAAAAAAAATAAAAAACAAAAAAAAATAAAAAATAATGAGTAATTATTAAAAACAAAAAAACAAAAAAAAAATAAATAAAGTAATGTGATCTAGAGAGATTGAACATCTTTCTAAATCTCATTACTTTTTGTTTGTTTTTAATAATCACACATTATTTTTTTTAATTCATTATTTTCCACGCGTTCACTGTTTGTTCAAAGAATCCAGTTCGATCAGTAGACTCAGCACGGAAGTGGTGGCTTCGGGATTATTGGTTTTCATAACGAAATTAATCCTGTCTCCGGCGTTCACTTTGAGAGGCGTGCCGAACGTGCTAACATTCGCGTGTTGATTCTCAGTCTTTTCGACGCTGTATCTCTTATCGCTCTCTACACCATTCACCATGAGGTTGACGACCGCTCTGTTATTCAAATCTGAGGAAGCCAGACTCATTCGAAGGATTTCACCTCCCAGCGGCATGGGATATCCCACCTGACCATGTTTCGATCCGCTACCTCCATTTCTGAAAGACCACTCAGCTTTTCCCTCATCTAAGGTGCTGGCTTCCTCAGCCCACACAGTGATCAATTGTCTAGCATATTTGACTTTCTCCACCACCGAAATCAGGGTGCAGGCATCCGTCATGTTCACGGGATCTGGTAGATTCGTGAGCGCGTGTCCACCCATGTCTAGTTTACCTTCCATGATGTCACCCTTTCTCCAGACCGAGTTGTCATCCACGTACTTTCTACTGACTGCGCTGGAATCAAATTCGGGATCGTGACTGAGTCAGAATAAATTCTTACCATTCATGTCAATGCCACCCTCCATGGTTCCACCAGATTGTTTGTTCAGGTAGAGATCATTCACTTGCGATTTCAGGTATTCTTGTGATTGTATCATGGCAGAATCCACATAGCCCTTGTTGACTGCGGTTGAGTCCGCATCCGTGTCGTCGATCTTCGACAGATTCAATATCTTGTTGAATCCCACATTCAGATCCGATTTCATTTCTCGTCTGTCAGACTTTCTCTGTTCCAGATCTACGTAGTATTTGGTCGCCATGTCCTTGGGATTCGTGGGAGTGGCCACATTAATTATCTTGTTATAATTGGCGTTCAATTCCGAGTGCATCGTTTTCTGAACGTATCTGTTTCTCAGGTGTTCGCTGAATCTCGCGTGAGAGTCGTCCGCGTATTTCTTGGTCGCGGCATCGGTGGGATCTATGGGATTCACGACATTCACAAAACGTTTGGATTTCAGATCGAGATCATCGGTCATGGTTTTATCCACGTAATTATCTAGCAGGATTCGTTCGAAATCGGCGTTCCCCCTGTCGACGTATTTTTTAGTCGCAGCATCTGCGAGATCTATCGGCTCGGGAAGATTGTAGAGCTTCTTATCGTTCATGTTCAAAGGTTCTTCTCGAGGTTCGTATCTCCGAACGTAACGTTCGTCCAAGTTGGCAACGTCGTAACCATCGTCGACTTCGAACGTCTTCCTCTTCTTTCTTGGGTTGACTTTTTCGTCGTCACTTCTACCAAATTTATCGACTGGCATGTTGTTGTAGGATTTTTTGTTTTTAGAAAAATATATTCAAAATGCAGTTTATTAAAAATGAACTGTTATTTTATTTTTCGTTTTTATTCGATTAAAATTTTTTTAAAATAATTTTTTATCTTTATATATACTATAAAAAAAAAATCTCTCTCTAATGTAAATCATTGAGAATGTCTTGAAATCGATCTCCTTCAGACCATCTCTTGAGAACGTAGAGACACAGGTGACCGCAAAACACTTGATCTGGTGATTGCAGTTGTTCCGTGCTGTAACGAACCATCGATTTGTTGAAATAGTTCTTTATTTCTTTTGGCGGCGAGATTCCGTAGCTGTCGAAATAATAATTTTTCTTCTTCCCGTTCTTGATCCACGCCACCCATTGAGTGCCTTCACCCAATGAATCATCTAGATTTAAAATTCCGCATTCCGATTGTCAAGGTCTTCTCTTCGGCAAGGCATCTCTGGAAAACATGCCTAGAAAATCTTTGATTTTCAAATCTTTTGCCGCATTCAACAGATCGATGTTGGATAGGGGTTCGTTAAGCAAGATGACACCTTCTACGGATATCTTTATTTTCTTATTCATAAATGCGTATATATTTTTTTATTTATTTTATTATAATTTACTAAAAATGACGTTATTTTTTTTCTATTTTTTTCTTTTTCTTTTTAAACTAACACTCTCGATGTCTCTATCGATTTCTATAATATTGAATTCGTCTAATTCCTCTTGATTTTCTGGAATCAATCATCCACATTCCTATCGTCTATAATTAGATCTAAAGTCCAATGTCCGAGTGCCAAAGTGCTGATTATATCATCTAATATGAATCTCTTATCATCATCGGCCGTCAGCGAAATCTTGTTGACTATTTCGGTATACAAGTCGTGATTTTCACTTCGAATCGATTTCATAGTCTTATACACCGAACCACTTCCTAACATGTTTTTCTTCACCACGCACGCTTTAACTCCTTTGCACTTCTTGATCTCTTCATCATCTTCTAGACGATAAGCATACAGTTTGTGTCTCAAGCCCACGAATTCGACGATTTGTTTACCGCCGCTCTCGTCCTTAAATTTACCCAACACCTTCTTGTTGTCGTTCGATTGAATGTTGGACGGGTGATCGACAGGATAATTGCTCGTGTCGAACCAGTCGGCCACGTCCTGAGATATATCTCGGTAGACGTCTTTCATCTCTATCTCGTAAACTAAACTGTCCGTGTCAGTGAACAGTAGTTTGCTTTATCACCAAATTTTCGTTTGACATAATCGTAGTGAAACTCGTACATCAATCGCTTGCTGACATCTAAGATGATCGGTCCGAGATAATACGGTTTGTCGAACTTCAGGTGCATCTTTTGCATGTGAACGGCTACTAGATTTTCATCGAATATGGTTCGGTGTTTGTAATTGGGTTTCGCCACTAATGTTTTAGCTCTTTTCTCAGAACTGATGAGTCGAACGTCGGTTCTCTTCCTGATGTTTTCCATTGATTTACCATACACGCAGTTGTTCATGAGTTTGAAGAAATCTTTTTCGAAATCGTTCTCGGCTCGAATTCTAAGATTCGTGTTGAGATCGATGTATTTTTTCATCCAAGGCTCTTCGTCGAATCGAATGATGCGATGTATGTCGACTAATTTCATCCTGTAATCGAAGTACTGTTTCAAATTCTCGCTGTAGACGATGTAGTTACGTTTGTTAAATAAATTCGGAATGAGTTTTTCCTCATCTCCTTCGTTCAATTCCATTCGTTCGGGAGCCAGCAGATAATCGTTGTGTGGATCGTGTAATTCTTCCGGATAGTTCAAATCGACTTCTAAAATCCAAGGATAGTCTCTCCATTTTTGCATCTCTTCCATTTCCATCACCCATTTGAAATTTCCAATCGGTAAAGGATGACTCATAGCCCAACCGTACAGATTATTAGCGTCCCAATACTGTATGTATTTAGTCGATCATTTTGAATCGAAACCTTCTTTCATATAGGGATTGTTAGCCTCAGAATATCTGTGGGAGATCATCGAGACGGCACCTCTCACAGCCCTTTAGAACATAAGCAACATGTCCACATCGGATAATAATTCCAATTGGACTTCGGTGGTCTTCAACAGAGCGTCCCACGCCAGACCGGGTGCGGCGAAATACCAAACGGGATCCAGATCGTAATTTCGACAACAGACGTCTCGAAAATTTTCGAACATGTCTGCCAAGAGCAGAACGTCAGTCTTCAGATAGAGATCGTGATAATCTCTCATGGTTTTCATATCGAATGATTTCCACACGTTTTTAGCATGTTCGTAATTCTTGTCAGAAATGTCGGATTCGTATAATTTCGAATAAAAATCTTCTTTCAAAGGTAGTGCGGTGTCTTCGAATCTCTTTAGGTCGTTCATGTAATCGTAAGGATAGACTCCTTTCCTCAACATGATGTCTATTCGTTCTCCGAAATGTTTGCTCGTGATTTTAAATTTATCCTTGCTCATATTATCGACTAATTTTTCCATAGCGGTCGACATGAATTTAAAACTGTCGATGAAACGTATGGCTCTACAAATGAATTTCGTTTTTTCTTCCAACGTCTCTCTGTCAATTACTCTTTTCTCCTCCATGGGCTTCCATTTCGTGAAGGAAATGTATCTTCGCAATGTATGTTCGCAATGCAATTTAATTCTCCGTGTGAGGTGCCGAGATTTTTCACAAAGAGATGACTGTCATAACCCGAGAGATTGTGAAACATCACCGGATAGAAAACGGCGTCTCGATATTTTAAATTACACTTGCTGTGAGCCGGACCATGATACAGACCTGTGTAATGATCGTGGTCTCTGACCTTCTTATTTTCCATCGAATTCTCATCGAACGATTGTCTGCATATGTGACATTCGGTGGCTGTGTTATTTTCGTCCTGCTGCTCTCGCGTGATGATCATTTTTGCCAGAATTTTGAATTTGTCGTATAACATTTGAAGTTTCCATTCTAACTCTTCCATGAACCTTTGAGCCACGTCGTCGTCTTCATACTGTTTCGTGTAGGTGAAGGGACCCATGTCGTGTTGCGAGTCGAAAGCGCATTTCACGTAAATTTGATTTTCAAACTTCACGATAGTGTTGGGTTTGGGCATTTCGACGGCGACACCTTGATTTTCGTTGCAATATTCCTGATGTTTCGCCAACAAGTCATCGCTGTGAAACACGTTCATGCAATTGTAACATAAAGATATCTTTCCATTATGATTATTATTTTGTTTCGACAGTAATCGGCTCAGATGTTTAACCCAACAATAATGACGATTGTCACCATTCGAAATCAATAATAAAATAATCATCTTTTCTCTTCCAAGATACGAAGTCAGTCTAAGGGGATGGATCTTTCGTTTTTCATCGTCGTATCCCAAGACGTTCACCGCTACGATGGGATTTTGAGCTTCGAAACGTTCGATGTGTTTTAACCGCGTTGGAAAAGTCACTCCAGTCCAATCGAGATTTTTAGAAGTTTCCTTGTACTGAAAAACTCTATCAGAGTTTATTTTGACAGGGTATAAAGCAGAGGTGACTGCCCATTTAAAACACTGATCATCGTTATTTTTCATGTTGATCACGGCATATTTCTTAGCGAGGAAATACGGTAATTTCACGTAGGAAGACCCTCTCAACAAATCGTTTTTAGTTATGTGAATTTCGAGTTTCAACATCTCATCGAACGTCCAATTACTACCTTCATGTTGATAATTTGCGAGAGACGTCAACATCTTGTCTTTCATCTTTTCGAAAACGTCCGATAAATCTGAACCTCGAAATACGGGTTCGACGTTAGATCTGAAATATGCATTTTTCACGATGCTCTCACCGGACTTCACATCAATTTTATTCAACACGCAATGGAGTATCATCTTAATTTTTAGTCCCACGTTCATGTATTTGCGAAACAAATCCAATACCTTTTTCTTCACCCGTTCCATGAACAATTTTGGATCGATTTTCTTCAATGAGGGAACCACGTCGAAAGTTTTAAAAATGCCTTTGATTGCACTTTCCTGTTTCACAGACTTTGATTGAAATAGTTCCGTGGCGAGTCGCGCTAGATATTCTTCTCCTTTCCCTTTTTCTATTGCTCATCGAAGTTCTCTCGATATATCTCATTTGCCTAGAATCTGATGTGCATCACTCGTTTTCGTTTTAGTTTTTCTTTTCTTTTCTTTGGAAACTTGAAGTTCTTCTTCAACGGCTTTTCGTTTAGTCGTCTTCTTATTTTTCACAATCAAAACGTTTTCGGTTTTTTTTCGACGTCGTCATTTCGATTCCTTTTACTATCTTTTTCTTCTTCTCATTTTTCACAACCGATGCATTTTTTGACGTCATTGCTATCGGCATTTTGTTTGCCTTTCCATCATTTCGCAAATGTTTCTGTATGACTATGTTCTATGATTTCTGAAATGTGAAATTTTTAATAGTTTACAAATCTTGTTTAACTGAGGTATGGTTTTCTCATTTAAATTTTCAAATTTTTTTTTTATCTGTTTGTTTCATTTTGTAAGAATATAATTTTTTTCCGAATTTTGTATTTAAATAATTTGTTTAAAAAGTTTTGTTTTTCTTTAATATAAAAAAAAAATAAAATATTTTTTGATGAAATTAATCAAATTTTATGTTTCTTAACATCAAAAATTGAATTAATACGAGAAAAAAGGATGTTAAAATTTAACTCATATATATAAAGAGAAAAAAAACTTTTAAAAAAAATTATTTAAAATACAAAAATTTAAAATATACATTATTTGCAAGAATTCGTAAAACAAAAAAAAAACAAATAAGCGATCATGACAACAACATCCATGACGGAATCTCAACATAAACATCGACGTTGTTTAATAAATTGTTATTCTCCAAAAAACCAAGAAGAAAAAAATCGTAATTTATATTTACGCGTTTCGAAAGAAAACGATACGATTTGCGATAGAAAATCGAATCATAATACTATTAGCGAACAAAAATTAATCGACAATGTCATTCGAACTATTAAAAAAGAAGGTTCAAGACAAATAGAACTCTTTCGACTTTTACACGAAGTCTCGCACGAGGTTCAAAACAAATTTCCACGAAGCAGACGCGTGTTCATGTCACCCGATTCCTTCTCAATAGATGATGATAACTGCAAGATGCGAAGGCTAATTTTTAAACGTTCAATGTCTTGCCCGTTCTAAAAACTCGTGAAAAAAATTTCAATTAATACGAAAAAAAGGATGTTAAAATTTAACTTTTATATATATTTAAAGAGAAAAAAACTTTTTAAACAAATTATTTAAATACAAAAATTTAAAATATACATTATTTACAAGAATTCGTAAAACAAAAAAACCAAATAATCGATCATGACAGCAACAACTAAAAGATGTGAATTGAAATTGAAACGAGTCGAAGCGTGTACGAAATTAGGTTTTAAAATCTATACATTACAACAACACGATCCCATCGAATTGAACGAGGTCGAGACGATGGGCTTAGAGCGCTACTACGACAAATATCATATGTGTTTGAAATTGGATGAAGCCATGCTCGATTTATTTTGCGAGTACCAAAGCGATCTGGTAATAATATCATCGTCGCCGAAGACAGAAAATTCGACAAGGACGATTTGTTGTTGTTCTTTAGAAATTACATATATCCAATAATCTCACTTGAACTCTTGAACAAATCGGGTGGTGAGAGCGCATTCACCGATGTAAAAAAACTTAAAAGAGTAAAGATAAACATACAAGACATTTTCGTAAGTGAAAAAATGACGCATGTCAACATGCTAATAATGGACTTGGAAATATAAACAATAGAGAGATTGATTTTAGCAAAGAAGAAGGAAAAAAAGTAATGAGATCTAAAAGTGATCTCATTACTTTTTACAAAAAAAATTTTTCACATTAAAGAAATTAAAATTAAAAACAACTTTTTTTTATATATATATAAGAAGCAAAAAAAAAACAAAACTTTTTTTAAACAAATTATTAAAATACAAAATTTAAAATATACATTATTTGTAAGAATTCGTAAAAACAAAAACTAAATAATCGATCATGAGGACAACAACACCTAAAAGATGCGAATTGAAATTGAAACGAGTCGAAACGTATAAGAAATTCGGTCATAAAATCTATAGATTACAACGACACAATCCCATCGAATTGAACGAGGTTGAGACAAAGGGCTTAGAGCACAAATACGACAAATATAAGATGCCTCTGAAATTGGACGAAGCCGCACTCGATTTGATTTACGAGTACCAAAGCGATCTGCAGAACATCGTCATCGCCGAAGATAGAGAATTTGACAAGGACGATTTGTCATTGCTCTATGGAAATTACATATTTCCGAACATCTCATTCGAACTCGTGGAGAAATTGGGTGGTGAGAGTAAGTTGACCGATGTAAAAAAACTCAAAAGAGTAAAGATAAACATTCAACACGTTTTCGAAAAAGGAGAAGACACGAGTGTCAACATGCTAATAATGGACTTGGAAATATAAACAATAAACAATAGAGAGATTGATTTTTTTTTTTTTGCGAAGAAGAAAGAAAAAACGTGATGAGATCATCTTGAAAACATGAGTGTCAACATGCTAATAACGAGCTTGGAAATATAAACAATAGAGAGATTGATTTTTAGTGAAGAAAAATGAAAAAAAAAAAGTAATGAGATCATCTTTAGATCTCATTTTTTTTTTTTTTTGTTTTCCTTATACTTCACTATTACCATATATTGTAATAACGTTTCCTTTTCTCTCAATTTTCAGCGTCGATTCTTCTTCTTTTTCTTTTTTTCTTTTTCTTTGTGATATGATACATTTATAACAACATTTTTGTTTATCCGAATCATAATTATGAACGAATGTTGTGCATCTCTTGGTAACACTCGCATCATCACCATTCTCTTCAGAAGGTAGTGGCGATGGTGGAAAGCGTCATCTCATTCTCAACCGTCTATCCCATGCTCTATCTATCTCTTTCATCAGTTCTTTCCTTAGATATCCATCATTAGCGTCTAACCATTTTTTAATTTTTTCGCTCTCTGGCTTGCGATGTTCGTCATTATCGTCAAATTGTTTCTGCACCTTTTCATCCAGGTGATAAATTTGTTTCTCCACCTTTTTACCCATTTTAAATATATTATTTTATACTTTCTATGATTTATATTTTATACAATTTTATATTATAATAACATATTCAAAATCGGTATATTCTTAAACGGCGAATTCTCACCGAGCAACAAACCCTTGCCAAGTCGCTCGACGTTCTGTCCACTCTTCAGATAGAGACCATTTCCTCTCAGAGAGTTGCCACCTCTAACGGGTTCTAGATACAATCCTTTACCGCTGTCGTCTACGTGGACGCGACACACGGCTCCTCCCTTCTTCAAAAACAGTCCGTTGCCACCCATTAATTTCTCAACTGCCGAACTAGCGAGTCCCGTGAGAACTCCCACGCCGAGAGTCTTTCCAAGAAAGGGTAGTGCCTTTGCGGCGAAGGGTAATGCTTTTGCGGCTATTCCTGCCAATTGCGGTAGGAAACCACCTTTCATTCTCAAATTGTATCTCAATTGAGCGGGACTCATTCTCACCGTCAACCCTCTTCCATTGCGAATCACTTTCTCCATCCTTTTGATTTGAGTTCTGGTCCAGGCGATCGAATCCTGACCGCCTCTCGTAAGATCTTCGTGAGTGAATTTGAATCTCACCGCCTCGCCTCGAGTTGTTAGCGCTCTCTTAAGTTTCTTCCTCTGTCTTGTGGATATGTTCACGTTTTTAACCACGTATTGTGTCATAATTCTGTTTTTTAAAATATATTTACTTCAATTGTTTCTTGTTTAATAATTATATTAAAATAATTTTGTAAAATTAATATTGCGTTTATTTTATTTTTGTTATCTGTATATATACACAATTTTTTGCTTTTATATTTCTCTTATGTGAAATCGTATCGTCACTCTCTCTCCGCGAAGATCTAACAGTTCACCATTTTGATCCGTCAACGTGGTTTTGAGACTATACAACGTGTCTACAATCACTGGTAGATAAACTAAATTTCGAGGTCGCTCTTCGATCTTATAACCCGGCGACACGTTTGGAAAGAAGGAATAGATCGTCGGTTGAGTGCTACCATTCACGTAGCTTCCAGCAATCACGTCCATGGTCACCAGAATGCTATTGACTGCGAGAATGTCGACCGTATTTTCAGATGCCGCATGGCCTCGATACATCTTTCGATCAAATCCCAACATCTTGCCTATAGAATTGTCCGTGTTGAAATCCACTCGAAAATTATCTTCCAAATCCAACATCGTCTGTAAGGTATTAGGATTGGGAGCGAGTCTGATCTTGTTGCTTCCCTTTCCATCCGTCTTCATTCGCGTCTGAATGTAATCATTCAAATTGTCTATGTCGTAACTCCCTTTGGGAATTCGAATCTGCAACCAATCCACTCCGTCGGAATACTTGAACGAGTTATTCTTTTCGGTGACATTGGGAAAGGAATAATAAGTCTCCAGATTCACCAACGCCATCTCGTATCTTTTCTCTCTATTCAATTCGATGGAAGGTTCGAATTTCGTAGCGAATCGAGTCGAATCGTCACTCACCACGATTTGAATGGATTGTTTTGCAGCCGTATTCTCGGCTATCCGTTGTAACAATTCTCCATGTTCGAACATTATATTTAATTTTATTTTTTTTTATTCAAAACTAATTATTTGAAGATTTATTATTTTCTAAATTTTATTTTCACGCTCTATCTTATTATCATCAGAAACATAAAACTTGTCGAATCCGCACCGATATTTTCCGCGATTAAATTCGCTTGTCAAATCGATCATGACGAAATTGTAAAGTCCACCATCCCAAACCATCTTGCAGAATCTCCTGAATTCCGCCGCGCTCATATCGTTTGCGACGTGATCGCTGTAGATGTGATTGAGATTCTTGAGATCTTGGCGAAAGAGACATAGAAAATTAGCGTTCTCCCTTATCGTCTGTCTGGGCAATCGAAAATAATTCTGTGACAGGTAGAAACAGTCCACGTTGCTGTGTCGACCCCTAACGTAATACGATTCGCATCGGTTCTGTCTCTCCAAAAGCAGATCGTCGAAAATCATGAGATTCTTATCTTCCGATTTCAGTTCTCTAGGATCCGGAACGTCACTAGCGTTCTCATAAAATCGACACTCGACGTTCGAAGATGCATTTCTCTTCATCAGTTCCATCACCGCACCGTCCAAAATGGTCGAAAGTGGAGCTTCGCTCTTGTCGAATTCCTCCCTACTGTCAAAGATTCTGGCTATGACGTCCTTGGGCAATCTACGATCCACGCACTCTCGAAGCAATCGGTATTCGGGTTGAAACAAGCTCTTGCCAAACACGAACAATCTGTCGTAATCCAACCAGTCGGGTCGGGACAACAGATTCATCAACAGATTGGTCTTTCCACAATTCGATTTTCCCACTATCAAGCCTCTTATGCTCTTGGGAAAGAACTCGTTATTCGACCTCTTGGTCGCGGCATCGTTCCAAGACATATCTTTAATGTTCATCTTTGTTTTATTTTTTTTGTTTGTTATTTTAGATTCTTTTCAAACGCAAATTTTTTATGTTTTTCAAACTCTGTTTTTAATGTTATTATTTATTTATATCACACCGTCGTGAGTTCTCTTCAATACGGATCCACTCGTCATTTTGGCTAAATCTTGTATGGGTACCACAGCATCCTTAAAATCTTTCCAACTTTTCGGCGTTCGCTCTAACGCAGCTCGCTTCACCGGCGGACTGATCAACTTGTCGATCAACGCGTCGGCTGCCCTCTTGCCAGCCACAGAAGCTATCCTACCACTGGCTTCGGAAGCGGCTTTCTTACCAGCATCCAAAGCCATCTTCTTACCGACCTCAAATGCGGTCGATGCGCGTTTTCTACCCGCATCGCTCGTGAACGCTCGCATTATAGAATCGACGATGCCAGAACCGCCTTGAACGTAAGTTCTGACGTATCCCCTGTTCTTTATCACCAACATATTTTATTTTTATGATATATTTTTGTTTTTTTCACTAGTAAATCGTTTTGTTGTTTAAATACTTTTATTATTCTAGTGTAAAAATTTACTGTTTTATTTTTGTTTGTTTGTTTGTCTCTCTCTACTTATTATATACACATCAATCCTTCAATTCGTTCATCAGCCTTTTATAATGGTTTTTATTCAAAACCTTCTGTCTTAACAATTCGTCAGATATAGCAACTATCTGATTATCTAATCCTGTGTTACCAGCCCGTCTGCTCGCCATCAACAAACTCAATCTCTGAGATAGACCATCGGAATCGCTCGGAAGAAAAGTGGTTTTCACCCCTTTGCCAGTCACCGATTCGATGAACTTCTTGTTCATATCCCATATGGGTTTCACTACTTTCGTCCACTTGTAACCTCTGTTGGCTTTGGGTCTCGTCTCTCTGGCATCGTTATTTCTCTTCATGGCGTGGGTCTGGACCAGAATGTCGCCGTAATTGTCGAAATAGTGTTCCGTGTAATCGCTGGGCTTGTCGTAAAGGAGCAATCTGCGCAGACCATCAGTCAATTCGAACTGTTCGAACCGACAATCAATTAATCATCGCCAATATCTACTTCCATGTCTCCTACAAAAATCCTTCCCTCCGAATCCTTATAAAATCCATACAACTGATCTCTCTTACCTCCATCATCATCAGACGATGCGACGCTACTATTGGTGATAGTCGAAGCTGTATCATCAGACTCGCTCTTTGTTTGAATTCCTGTGGGAACGTAATCCGGTGTAGATTGAACGGAATACCGATTTCCAAAACTAGGAGGCAACGAACCCATTCTCAAAGAACTCTCCTTTATGAGTCTCAATTCTTCGACTATCTCCTTCCTGCTTCGCTCTTGACCCTCCGTCACGGGTTTAAATATTTTTGTGGCTTTGCGTTTGAGTTCCATCTCACCAAGACGTCTGCTCCTATCAGCCGACTGAATGCTGTTCTTAGCACGCTCAAACTGTTCTAAAATTCGATCTCGGTGTCTAGAATCCATCTGTAAAAACATCTTTCGTTTTTAATTGTTTTATTATTTTCAAAATTAAATGTTTAATTATATTTTTATGTTTTTAAGTAATAAAAATCTTTCCGTCTTTAATATAATAATCTGAAAATATTCACATCTCAACTGACTGTTGATTGAATTAGTGAAGTTTAAAAATACGTTTAAACAGTACATGACAAACCGGTTTCTAATTTAACGCATTTTGACAGTAGTTTTTACATTTTGTCAAAAGATTTCCATTCACACATCAAACAACCATTCACTCAATATCGAATTAAGAGAGAATCCCTTTGATGACTGTTAAAACAGTTTCAACACACAAAAGAAAACTAATTTTAACACTGAGAAGTTATTCATTTTCAAATCTCTCTCTCCGATTGCTATCGTGAATATATTAAAAATTTTACCACTCAAAACCTAATTGAGCGGAAAATGCGTTTTAAACATTCCGCTAAGTGTTTGACTCTTTTGAACAAACGCTTAAAAGTCAATCTCTCTCATCAAGACAAAACACGAATATCTATTACAGATCATATTTTTATAGACACATTCGAACAATATCCCCCAAACTCAATTTCTCTTCGTCACATCAAGACAAAACACGAATGTCTATGATACAGACCATATTCATAATCGACTCTTTTTGAACAAAAAACCTCATTCAGTCATAACGATAACATGTGTTAGTTTTTACTTCAGGAAAACGTGACTGGGTTCGCGAATTTCTAACACACCGACAACAACACTCTTCGTTCAAAACATTTCCATCAAGTGCTCATCATGATCACCTCGCAATAACGTGCGCTAGTCTCACTTCGAGAAACGCGACAGTGGGTTTGAGAGTTCGAACTCAACCTCTTCACACATTTCCATCAAGTGCTCATCGTGATCACCTCGCAATAACATGCGCTAATCTCACTTCGAGAAACGCGACAGTGGGTTTGAGAGTTCGAACTCAACCTCTTCACACATCCACTTGCCGATTCTAACAATCCGCAAGTGGATCTCCGTGTATGCCCCATAGGGTTTCAGTGTTAAAATCGGACGCGGATTATTAAAATCGGAAAGACGATAAGCTCGAATTCTCAAAACGTTTTTTTGCTCGCAATTTAACACTGAATCCTATGGGGAAAACTCATCTGTCGATTTCAATCAAAACGGTACATGTACGTGTACGTAAAACTACGGATTCCTCCCATAGGGTTCAGTGTTAAAAAATTCGAGCTCACCCTAAAAAAAACCGTTAAAATCTTGTACAGGTACACGATTTTAACACTAAATCCTATGGAGGTGTACATGTACACGTACACGTACATGTACAGGTGAGCTCGTATTCTCACGTATTACCTACTCTCAATTTTTTTTTCGTTTACATAACAAAAACTGACACTCATGTTTTATAGTCGACTCTTTTGAACGAAAACCAGATTTTCAAAAAACTTAGTTTTTTATCTGTTGAGTTTTTGGAAAATCCCACTATGGGTATTCCCCCCACTTACGTCAGAAATGAGAGCGCCCAATAGGAGTCTGTTAAGTTTGGAAAAATCTACTATGGGTATTCCCCCCACTTACATCAGAAATGGCAGTGGGTTTGCTGGTTCAGTACCACCTCTTTTCCATGTGTCGTACATAAGTCGATTTCTGATGTAGAATCCGCAAATGGGTTTCCGTGTACGCCTCCATAGGGATTCAGTGTTAAAATCGTGTACAGATACGGATGGTCCAGAATCCGCAAACCACTTTTTGATGCTGGTACAGAATCCGCAACACGTTTTTTGTTCGCGATTTTAACACTGAACCCTATGGGGGAACCCCATTTGCGGATTCTGTATCGGACGGCACACCTTTTTTTCCTCAAAATTTCATACTCTTGAGCGACGTGTATATAGAATCCAGCGGATTCTGTACCACCATAAAAAAACGACAAATCGTGTACCCGTACACGATTTTAACACTAAATCCTATGGAGGTGTACATCGATGTACGTGTACATGTACAAAATCGTGTACAAATGGTCCAGAATCCGCGTTTATTACATACTGACGAAGGATAAAATGTCGATTGCTTCGGTGTCCTTTGAGAACAATAAAAAACCACCCTCTTATGCAAAGTTTATACACACTCTCCTGTTGGTCGCATTATAGAAAACGTTTTATAGTCGAGTTAGTGTTGGGTTTCGGGTTTCTTTCAGTAAATGAATGCGTTTGAAATGAATGTGAGTAACAAAATGTCTTGTGATTAGAACCAGAATTTCGCAAAATCTCTCAGATATAAAAAATGTAGGAAATCACTGTCACATTAACACATAGACAGTTTATAAAACACATCATGTCGCATGTGCACATTATTTATGCAATATAGCAGTTGTCCTTCGTTGAACACTATCCTCCATTTATAAAAAAAAGCTACCCACAAAAAGTTTTGTCTGGCCATTTATCGTAAAATAATCCTGGTTGGAACTCAGAGTAGTGTTTGTTTGCCGAGGGAAAGAAATTGTGTGTAACTTGAGCCGATAACTAACGCCCGGGTTCATTGTCCCAATAATGTGGTATTATGGGTTTTAACGATTGGTAAAACTGCAATTTGGTTGTGGTGGCTACATGGCTATAGGTGTTGGAAATTACCGTAAATACAAATAAATTAATAATCTCAAGAGAAATGTTTGTGTATCAGGGGCAAAGTCTCGAGCGTGGAACCACAAGCAAAACAATTCGTTATCACTTTGTGCAATGCGTGGATTGTGGACTACCAGTGAAAAACCTATGGAGTGGAGTTTCTTTCAGGCAAACACCCCCCTTGTCTGTTAAAAACATGAAAATAATACGGAAATTTTCAGCCATTTCACCTTCGAGTTAAACCCGCAGGTTCACTGTCCAAAATGGTGTTACAACCAGATGCGTCACAAAGAATATCAATTGGGTGAGGGGTGGAAACATGACTTGTTCCGACGGTGATTGCTTATGTTACGACTGATGAAATATTTCAACTACACCTTGGCTAATTATCTGCCAAGCAATTAGCTGATGAGTTCTGATAGTCGATAAGGGGAGATAAGCGTCCACTTGAACCAGTCATCTGAAGTGGAAAGCTCGTTATGGATGCAGCAACTATTCAGGAACGATGACTGAAAATTTCGTTCAAATCCCTCGAAAATTTCTGAGATAGAGTGCTTTAATGAGATGTTTTGAATTTGGTCTTTTTCAAGCTGTTGCGAAACGGGGCGGAATGTGCGCGGCTGACTGCCCCACCCTGTCTCTGGAGAGTGCCCCTTAAAACTTACAATTCAGTGTCATGGGTGGATAGATGGGACAAAAGCAAACTCGCTTTTTCAAGAACTTCGCCCGTCGATCCCGACACTACCCTTGCAAATTAGATAATGGGAAGAATTCGAAAGTGAAAAGAAATCGCTGGCGAAAAAGATTGCTAATTAGACATTAAAATGGAAAACATAGCAGATTCAGACATATCGTAGGGGTGGGGGGGTGGGGGGGGGGGGCGTTGGACCCATCGAGCAGACCACAGTTCGAGTCAGTGAGAGAAAATTTTGATTTCTGAAGCTAACAGAACTGAAGAATGCTGTTTACATGCATCTGAGCTAAAAATAAAGATTAGACGGCTGGTATGTCGAATACCGGTAGCCTATGCAATGAGATCCATTTTGCTCGTTGGTCATTTTCACGCACCAACAGGCTGCATTAATTTTTCGCGCCCCCCCCCCCCCTCCCCCTGGGGGGAAACACTTTCTTTTCAAAATATTTTCAATCGACGTTCAGTCACATCTCTATTTTGTACAAAAAGCAGGCTTATGCGATTATTTGCCTGAAGTTGGAAATGGGGCAATCTTCTGAAATAAAAAATGCACTATTACACAGACGCCCATGTCAGAGTATCACCTGGATTCGAAACCACTCGCAGCGATCTCTTCCAATGCTTATGAGAGCCTAAAACATTGCACGCGTGACCTGGTGCATTTGACACCCAAAGTTGTGAGCAGGATTAAAGAGGCATCATCGGTCGATTGGTTCAAAATCTGTTGGCTTTGAATCAATCAATATATTTTTGTCCAGTTTATAGAGTATTAAAAGTTTTTTTTCTGTAATTTTGTGCCGGAATGAGTGCAAATCTACCAAAAACACGTGGCATGAAAACAAAGTGTCAAATTCATTCAGTGCAAAACCAGACCGCAGATGCGAAAATTCAAAATTTCAATTTAAATTTTACGTTGTACTATATATTTTTTCCAGTTTTTGTTTGTTCAAAAAAGATGATGTACTTTTGTGGATTTATAACCCAATAACTTGGTGTGTTGTACAGAGAGTGAAAGGTTAACTTTGCTGTCAATGGGATTTTTGGGGCTTTTAATAACCTTATCTCGACAATGTATTGAACGCCCCAATCCACTTGGCGACTGAACCTTTCACTACAATTCTGCAATAAAGTGCTGTAATACACCCAAGGAATCCAAGTGTTAAAAAATCAAACCCATTCAGATTAATTATTCTCTAATGTTTGTGAACAGTCGGAAACATGATTATCTTCATCCGAAAGCAAGACTGATGGACAAACAATTTGATTACACAAAGCTTTAAGGGGTCGTCCAACCTAACTTTGGTCAATTTTTTGACATTTTTCCCAATGCCTCAGAAACAGATAAGAGAAGTAAGGAAAGGCAAATTATATATCAAAATAATGAGTAAAGTGCATAGAAAAGGTACATATAATTTTTTTCAGGAAAAAAAGTGAATTTTATGATTTTGAAGAAGATTAATTTGCAAATGGCATAAGTAACGAACCGGTAAAACCACAAAATAATTCGAAAGCCTTGTCCTCAATATAATGATAACATACTACAGACTCGGAGAAATCATTTTTTTGACACACACTCTGGTGGGTTTTGACGTTTGAATGTAATAACATCAACACAAATTTTTGATGTTCCGGATGTGGCCATGTTTCAACGATGTTTTTCCGGTCATGTGATTACGATGTGGTTCTTGCAGAAATACTCAATTTGGGCAATCGTAAGAATGCAAGGACGTGATCACGCCCTTTATTTGTTCGAGACAATGTATGAGCGGATTTGCAAACAGGTGACAGCAAGTACTTGAGCTGTTAATGTCATAACTGCAAAATATGGTTCGAAATTCCCTCTCGCGTTTACAGGCCGTCAGAACATTTTTGTTGACAAAAAATCTGAATTATTGCGCACTAGAAAGACAACATGAACCACTTGTAAAAAAAATAACCGAGTGTATAAAATCGGGACGATACACACAAAATAAGGCAATATTCATAACAAAGTAAGCAGAATGCTTCAGAAATCACTTTTTCACGAAGTATATTCCAAGTGACCTGGAACTATATTGAGCGTGTTAATTTCCCCCTGTCGCTGCGAAGTTATTTACTTCCTAGTAACCATGGAATTTGAAGGCGGGTATGTTTGATGTCTGCAAAGGACCGATTGAAGATGGGTTGAAAATGATGCATTCGTGCTTTTAAATAAGGTGCGCTTGGACGATGCTGGGAATTTAGTTTTTTCTTGCAATCAACCATAGTAATACAAGCGTCGATCAGTGTCTTTTATGATCGTTTTACACTGACAAATGTGACAAATCTCCTTCACCGGAAACCATCCCCCAATTTGCATATCACAATAAACATAACCGCTGTCACGGAGTGTCAGCGTGGCCGTGTGGTCAAAACCGAAACGAATTATCGAATGCACGGTCAATATTAGCTGCAATTGGCGTTTAAACAAACAAAATATTCGCAATTTCTTCATTATTCATGCCGAGTTACTTTTTAACCAAACCACATGCCTTCAGTTTCGTTTATCGGCATCAAACTGATATTGTTTGTGGTAATTAAATAGTACGAGAAGGCGAAGGAAGCCAAATATTTTCCATCATCTATTAATTAATTCAAATTGATAATTTCTTTTATTTTACTGAAATTATGAATTGATAAGGTGGGTGTATTGCGATTATTATGCCCCAGACCTGGAAGTTGGAAAATCAAAGGTGCATCTAGGGCCGTGCAGTGGTGACCTGTGTCCTCTTAGTCTTAGTCTTACCCATTCATCATTAGATGTACCAACATTCTCCCTTGTATCTCAACCATTGCTACTCCAATGTGAAGGATATTTGGTGTTGTGATCGCGCATCATGGGGAAACAATGCCTGTGTAGCTGCTGTAGCATGTGTTTCTTCCCACATTTTTTCAGAGTTGTGGTACTTTTTCACTCTTTTGAGTTAGAAAATTTTGTTTATAACTAGTTGATTTGTTACAATTTGTTGCAAAGTGCCTGCTAATACCTTCAATTGTATTACTACAGAATTGTCTTATGAAGATTTTGTTCCTATTACTTATCAAGCAACAACCTAATGAATATTCTGTATAAAGCCACCAATCTGATGTTTGACACTTTTATCGGAGCTGTTTTGAAGGCTTATGGAACTCAAAATGTTGATTATGGCAGGACTTTTCTATTCACCCATTAATCGATAAATTAAGTTTTATAGTTGGAAGTAAGAAGCATGAAAGGTCCAGAACTAAAACTCTAAAAAGAATGTTTTGCAATGTAACATGATTTTTGCAGATACACTTATTTGGAGGGTTACCTGTCTGATAGTGTTTGGAACTGTGTGGCCAGGATCTTCAAAAAGAAAAAAGAGTTAAACTTTGAGAATAAAGGCATATGCCTTGAGTGCCGGAGGTAGAGTCATACAAGGAAGAGGGCCCCCCTCCCCGCCCCAGGAAATTTTTTGTGTCAAATGGAGCTCACTTGTCATCTTTTGGGGATTGCTTTGTGTACTGCGTTCTTGAAAAAAATATGTGAGACCCTCTGGATGTGCCCTTCTGATCTCAGTATGTCAATAAGCCTCCTTGGGGAAAGTACATGCAATAATGGTTATGTAAGGTTGATTTGATGTGTTTTGAATAACAATGTACTTTTAAGTACATTAGATGGTTGATTGCAGTGACAGGTTACAGTTACCCTTATTTCTTCTCCAACAGATATCATGAGTGTATTGGTGTCCAAGAGTTAAACAAAGCTAATATAGTTATTGATAAACCAGCCAAATTTAACAATTTAATCACTATCAAATTGATTCATGGGATAAAAGGGGTTACAGTGCAAGGGGTTTGTAAATATATTTATTCAACTACAATGTATGACTTTGCAGTGCATTCTACATAGGAGAATATCATATTTTCTTTTCAAACCATTACAGTAATACATACATCTTTATATTGGGAGACACTCTTTTGCCCTTCCATACTTCTTCTGCTGGACTCCTTCAAGTTGACCTTTGTTGAACTCCCCAAATCAAAACATAAACAAAAGAAAATTCTGCCTTCAATCAGTGAGCACTCCACTTATAACATTTGGTCTCAATCTTTATTACTTTCATGAATTAGGAAAAGATTTCTTCGAGTATGTACTTAAATGTTTATAGAATACAGCTGTTATTTTATTTTGAGGTATTTTATTGTAAAAATTTTGTTCTCTTACTTATGCCACAGCAGACTTTCAGGTGGTGCTATTTACACATGGCAGCAGTTCCATGGCAAATTTCAGTTTCCACATGTTCTGTGTTTCATTCCAAGCATTTTGGTATATAATTTATTGGGGTTATTCATTTTGGGCCTTTTTTAGACTTGAAAGAAAATTACATGAAATTTGACCAAAGTAAGGTTGGACGTCCCCTTAATTTATATTCTTTTTGAACAGACGATTTTTTCGATGAGATCTGTTCAGGCATACTTAGCCGATGTTGCAAATTCAACACTATGATTACGTTACTCTGTGTAGTGTCCAGCGTAGAATGTTTTGTCAATATCTCAATGAAAAATATGATCATTGAGAGCCAAATTTTCAACGCCAGTATCGCTCGACATAACAGATGGAATAAGTAAAACCTTAAACCCGAAAATCGTATTCTAGAGTAAAGATTGGCCAAGAGAACCCTTCTAATGTTCTCTTTCTTTTAATAACGTGCAACTCAGATAAACGGGACATGCCGATAACGACAATGATTCGTCGTCGTCGTCTAACTGCTCAGAATGAAGGTATGATATCAATGAAAAATTCTGTTTCTCAAGGCTGCGCGCATACACATACATCTTTTGGGCTGGGGGATTGCTTGGGGATAGTGTTGTGTGGCTGGAGGGAGGCTTTGCACAATATTATGTTATTTTGGATACGGCCGTAACTAACAATTTTTATTTATTTATTTTTCTTGGAGGGGGGGGGGGGGGGGGTATAGGACATTGTGCCCGGCGGCTCGGTCATATCGTCCAAACTATAGGACCATACCTAATTGCTTTTATCAAAGACATTTACGCAAAAAAATATACTTTCCGTTGATAGAATACTTACATGGCAGGGAATTTATTAGAATTTTATGACAGTGCTGTCCATTACACACGAGTTGGGCGGATATGCCCGACCTTCTGGATGCTTTCAACAGGTCATAGTCATAAAACTAATTTATTATTACTTGCTCTCCCCGTGGATGTGGGCTTGTGAGTCGGGAATTTTTTGCATTTTCTGATCTGTGTATATTTTATTTCTCAAGTTAACTAATGAAACCCTGGATCGGGTTACTACCCTGACCTTTTTTAAAGAGTAGTTTTTATTTCCATTAAGATGAAATAGGACTTGGCGAAGAGGCTCACCCTATATCATTGCCCCTAACCCCGCCCCCCCCCCCCGCTACAAATATATTAATTTCTGATCTTTGGAAAAGGACGGGTGAGATTACAGCATATCATCACCAAATCTACAAACTTTCACCGTGATGCGCAGTTTGAAACCCTCCTTGCAATGTTTTTCTTGTGTTTTTGATCCTTTAAACAGTTCTATCAACACCAATAGGCCTACATTATTTTAAACACAATATACTTCTCATCAGACTAAATGCTGATCACGAGACGATCAACGAAGGCGAGAGTTGATTTCGCCCCCTTTTCCCGCCCATTACTTCTACGCAACAGCTGAAAAACTATAAAAATACAGCTTATGACGTGTAGGGAACAGAGTACCAGGCGAGTTGCAACTATTGCCATGTGTAACTACCAGTGGTCTCGGCTTACACCAGACCAAAGCCAAACTGAATTTCAAAATTAGCAGCGCATGGTGTACTTTCCATAATATCAACAGCCCATCAACACAAGTGCACTGACCTGTCTCGTTCACGGACACAAGGCAACTGGAAGGCTCGTATCATATTCGAAATAAAGATTGTAAATTTAGTAGCTGCACTGTCGAACGTGTGCACGCCTTAGTGTATTTGTGTTGGTTACGAATGCTTATGCCATTTGTACATACGGTGCAACAAAACAGAATAATTTATTATGAGTTATCCGACTTCTATATATGTGCAAAGTTGCAGTCGGAAATGGTACATTCTACGAACATACAGTCCTGAGAAAAATATTTTGGTTTGAAAATGTGCTGAAGTATTTTATTTAGTTGAAGCATCGCTTTCAGATCTTCTAGTAAGAAAATAACCGATTGGATAGATCCACTGCAATGTCTTGAAAGGGTGAACTGAAATGACCCGGTGGCATGAAAATGCAATTAAATATTTGGATGTATTTTGTTTGAAAACCTAAAAATATTTCGTCGTCAGCGCCGGGTTGCGCTGAACGGGGGACAATGTACCCCTTCCATGCCCTTCTCGAAATCTGCCATTGACACAAGACATATTCTTTATCTATGTTCATGGAGGCTAACTGGCGAAAGGGGAGGGGGATATTCTTCTTGAGCTCTAATTTAAATGATAAACATTTCTCTTGCATTTAAAAACTTGTATTGTTTGTAAAGTCTGTGTATCTTGTGAACAGCTATAAATTTGCATAACAGTATTTATAATGCCGTTATGGAGTGAAATAGTAACGTTTGTAAACTGTTTTTAGTCTTTGTCAGAATTTTTTTTAAACCACAAACATTCATTGTTTCAACAAAGCTGGGTGTCAGGAAATATGACTTTTGTACATACATCAATTTCTAGATGCAAATTTTATCGGGGGGAGTAACTTTTGTATCCTTAAAAGGGGGTGGGGGTTGATAGCAGCTTCTGTCAAACATTCTAACGGTGGGACGGAAGCAGCAGTTGCATCGTGAATGAATGGTTTCGCACGAGTAAGCCCCGTTCGACCCTTGTCATGGTTGCATCATTGCAAGCAACAAATGACATTAATGTCAAGGGTAGTTTATCTATCAGTGTGAGCTGAAACCCGTATCTACATATAAATAAACTTTTATTCTATTACCCATTATACCTGTGCACTTTTATCGGGTTAATAAGGAACATTCTGTAGACGAAGGGTAAAATGTCGATTGCTTCGGTGTCCTTTGAGAACAATAAAAAACCACCCTCTTATGCAAAGTCTATGCAAACTCTCCTGTTGGTCGCATTAGAGAAAACGTTTTATAGTCGAGTTAGTGATGGGTTTCGAGTTTCTTTCAGTAAATGAATGCGTTTGAAATGGATGTGAGTAACAAAATGTCTTGTGATTAGAACCAGAATTTCGCCAAATCTCTCAGATATAAAAAATGTAGGAAATCACTGTCACAGTAACACATAGACAGTTTATAAAACAAATCATGTCGCATGTGCACATCATTTATGCAAAATAGCAGTTGTCCTTCGTTGAACACTATCCTCCATTTATAAAAGAAAGCTACCCACAAAAAGTTTTGTCTGGCCATTTATCGTAAAATAATCCTGGTTGGAACTCAGAGTATTGTTTGTTTGCCGAGGTAAACAAATTGTGTGTAACTTGAGCCGATAACTAACGCCTGGGTTCATTGTCCCAATAATGTGGTATTATGGGTATAAACGACTGATAAAACTTCAATTTGGTTATGGTGGCTACATGGGTATGGGTGTTGGAAGTCACCGTGAATACGAATAAATTAATTATCTCAAGAAAAATATTTGCGTATCAGTGGCAAAGTCTCGAGCGTGGAACCACAAGCAAAAAAATTCGTTATCACTTCGTGCAATGCCTGGATTGTGGACTACCAGTGAAAAACCTATGGAGTGGAGTTTCTTTCAGGCAAACACACCCCCTCGTCTGCTAAAACATGAAAATAATACGGAAATTTTCAGCCATTTCACCTTCGAGTTAAACCCGCAGGTTCACTGTCCAAAAGGGTGTTACAACCAGATGCATCACAAAGAATATCAATTGGGTGAGGGGTGGAAAACATGACTTGTTCCGACGGTGATTGCTTATGTTACGACTGATGAAATATTTCAACTACACCTTGGATAATTATCTGCTAAGCAATTAGCTGATGGGTTATGATAGTCGATAAGGGGAGATAACCGTCCACTTGAACCAGTCATCTGAAGCGGAAAGCTCGTTATGGATGCAGCAACTATTCAGGAACGATGACTGAAAATTTCAATTAAATTCCTCGAAAAAAGAGATAGAGTGTTTTAATGAGATGTTTTGAATTTGGTCTTCTTCAGGCTGTTGCGAAACGGAGCGGAATGTGCGCGGTTGACTGCCCCACCCTGTCTCTGGATAGTGCCCCTTGAAACTTACAATTCAGTGTCACGGGTGGATAGATGGGACAAAAGCAAACTAGCTTTTTCAAGAACTTCGCCCGTCGATCCCGACACTACCCTTACAAATTAGATAATGGGAAGAATTCGAAAGTGAAAAGAAATCGCTGGCGAAAAAGATTGCTAATTAGACATTAAAATGGAAAACATAGCAGATCCAGACATATCGTAGGGGTGGGGGGTGGGGGGGGGGGCGTTGGACCCATCGAGCAGACCATAGTTCGGCTCAGTGAGAGAAAATTTTGATTTCTGAAGCTAACAGAACTGAAGAATGCTGTTTACATGCATCTGAGCTAAAAATAAAGATTAGACGGCTGGTATGTCTGAAATGTCATTTCTATATAACGAAATAGAATACAAATCTACAATATTCAATAATTACCCAAGTATGCTGCTCCGCTAAAGGTCGAGGTTGCTAGTCTCAATGGCGTCGAAAGCTTCTGTCTCAGCCCAACAGACTTGGGTAAACTGATCTTCGCAGATCTCTAACTGATCTTCACAGATCTCAAGGTGACGTCCAGCCGATGATAAATCAAAGTATGGAGTGATGAAAACAACTTCTCTTCCCGCCGTTCTGCTTCACGGTCCAATGAAAATCGCCAATATAACTAGGACGTCCAACAAATCATTTCAGTCCAATCAGAAACGTCCATACAGCTAAAATACTAAAAATATCACAGATAGAATATCGTGACGTCACAGGGGAAGACTCAAACATTAAAGCCAGATGAAATCAAAGGACACAACATTCCTCCCCGTTTTGTAAAAGGCGGGATAACATTATTCAATTAAAAACACTGTCTATCACAGATCAATAGAGATTTGATTAAAACCCATAGAGACAGCAAGCATTCCTTACAGACAACTCAAAGACTTCTGACTCAGACACACCTAAAACCTTCGATACCTCAACCCCAACATCGGCAACAAACCTGGGGTTGGTGACAACACCCTTACCGCCGAAATACGGCCCATCCGTTTCTAGCAACAGCTTATCATGTGGCACCGCCCTCAAACCAGCCTTCTGTTCCTTGTTAAAATACTTCACTAATCCAGTAAAACCGAAATAAACATTGGGAAAGTCTTTGAGCCAAGCTTCAACTGTCTCCACTTCAGAGGCACAACAATGAACATGCAACTTCTGACTACACCTATTTGCAACTTTTAAAATCTTCATCGCCCTGCGATTTACTAAAAAACCAGTCCGATCAGCTCCTCTTAAATGTAAAATGATGACCTTATTTAAAGGAGTAATGTTCACAAGATTAAAAAGAACCTCTTCTTGTAATATAAAAGAATTAAAATGCACCGTGTGATCAAGCCCAATCTCCCCCATAGCACAAACCAAAGGATTATTTACAAATTCCTCTAATCTTGACAGTAACTCAGCAGTAAATAACTTAACTTTTTTAGGATGTAACCCTACCGCCACCTTCCAACGCTCACCTAACTCCAACACAGAAAGATAAGTGGGGGGATCACAAAACACTGCCACTCCACCCACCACTTCACATTCCATTTCACCACCAGGGAGAAAATTAAAAACCTGATCCCAGGTATACTCGTCATCTCGACGACCCCAAACTCTCTCTAAAATCCTGTCAATGTGGAAGTGGCTGTCAATCACCTTCACAGCACCACCAGAGCTAGACATGGCCCCGACATCACCACTATCCTCTATCAAATCCATTTCTGCCTCAGTTTCAAACCCTTCCTCCTTCCTCCAGGCATCAAGGCTATCATCATGCAGTTCCAGAAGAGGAAAATTAGATGGCGAGGACACAGTCACTATACGCTGATCCCCTCCCAAATGGGATGGGACCAAAGCGTCATCCTCCTCAACCACCTCTCGCTGTTCCCCTCCCAACTGGGATGGGACCAAAGCATCATTCTCCTCAACTGTTCCTGCAGTCAGATAACCCCAATTTTCAGAACGGGTGCCCGGACCCTTACATTCTACAAGAAGGGTAGAACACTGCTCCTCTGACAGCGATGACATCAAGACCATGTACACCCGCCAGTGGGCAAAACAACCAGGTGAATTTACTGGGTGGAGGGCAAAAGTGGCAGGGGAGTCGAGATTCAACTTTCCACAAAACTCCTGCATTATAGGAATATAACTAGGATCCACAGTAGCATTGAATGGAATAAAAGATTTACTATTTACAAAATTCATTGCAGCCTCAAGTTCCTCCTTTCCTAAATTATTAGAATTGTTAAACAATTTCAACAAAGTAAAAACCGCAGAAATATACAAATCCAACTTGGACATATCCCATAAAAATTCCGGAGCATGGTTAAAAATAAAATGATTACGAAGATGAGAAACCTGAGAACTACAAAGAAAACAAGATGATTTAGCTTTCCCAAGCCCCTTCTTCTTTCTATTCTGCTTCTTAACGAGGCGACGATATGCTTTTACACTACTGGCTTGGGGAGCTGTCATAATCTTGTTTGTTGAGGCTGGTGGCGAGGTGGTAAGAAGGCTACTAGGAATGACACCATTTCCATCACCTGGAGAAAGTATAACTCCGTTACAACTTTTAAAAAGAGGAATTCCTTGTTTAAAACATTCTTCAACGTTTAAAAATAACTTAACCTCACAACCAGGCCTCAACCCACCAGGACCTCCTTCCACATCGGAAGAGGCAAAATGAATATGTTGCCTACCCATAGGCTTGAGTCCTTCGACCCTGATACGCTCCCAGTTGGCTCTGCTTGTCCCATGAACCGCCACCGGAACGTGGGACGGGCAAACAATGGAAATAATCTCTAAATTAGGGACAGGTTTCGAATGCCCCTGATTAGCCCTAATTTTACATTCCCCACCCACTTTTACATTCCCCACCCACTGTTTCAATCAAGGTAAAACGTTGCTTTTTATCTTTAGCCACTATCTTTTTTAGCATATCAAGGTCCAGGGATCTCAATCGATGGTGTTTAAAAACATCTCTAACATCCATAAAACCATCCTTATTTACAATACTGCTGTGCCTCAATAAATAAGATAAAACTTTTGCGTGTTTGTTAAAAGAGACGTTTGTATCACATTTTTTATCACATTTGTCCACTATTCTGGAGGTGGAACAATCTCCATCATGACTATGGCCATGAATTTCACTTTTAGAACTTGAGTGTTCCATCCCTAAATGGGCTGGTCCAAACTCAACTCCACTGTGAAGGCCATAATCATCCACTGTCTCGAAGCTTGAGTGTTCCCTCCCTAGATGGGTGGGGCCAGACTCTACTTCTTCCCTGGGCAAACAGTGAACCTGACTATATAAGTCAGGGCCAAACTGTTTCCCAGTCACATCACCAAAATCAGACCCTGAGGATTCTAATATCCTAAACTCACCAGGGTTAATTCCCTCCACTGCTTTCAGTTCCTTCTCTGACAACTGATACATTATTGCAGTTCTTTAACAAAGGATAATTAAGTTCTGTAAATATAAAATAAATTTTATAATTAGCCTGTGCATTCTTGACAAAAATAATCTTTCATTTTCTTAGCCATTTTCGGTGTAACACTAACACATTCCCCGTGGTACCATTCTAAACAGTTGTCACACTGAATCATAAATTTGTTTAATTGAGGTCTATTACATAAACAATATAAAATCTCATCTGATTTTGAAGCCGAATCAGTTTGACTCTCCAGGTGTTTTTTCAAAGCTGTGACCCATTTAGGTAACTCACGATCACGACACAACTTTAATCGGTCATGATGTAGAGTCATTTCGTTTGTCCGTAGCCTAACACGGAACAAACTGGAAGTTAAAACTTTAACTATTACTCCCGGACCCTTCCAATTTGAAGCAAGTTTAGTACATCGACCTTTAATAATTGCAGTATCTAAAAGGTATACTGCATCTCCCACTTTGTAAGATTTCGTCAAAACGTTTAGGTCATAATTTCTTTTCATTCTCACTTGTGCTTGCTTCAAATTGTCCCGAGTTACTTCATGAGCTGATCTAATCGAATCAGTTAACTGTGTGACATACTCAGGTACAGTCTGATTAGTGATTCCAACTGCTTGGTTAGTTGGGAAAACAAGATCTACCGGTTTATTTACTTCTCTCCCCAACATGACTTTATTAGCAGTACATTTCGTCTGCTGACAGACAGAGGACCTAATTGCGCTAGCAATTTGGGGAATATACAAATCCCAGTTCCTTGGATCTTGTTTATCAATAAAACACCTAACAGCACCCATTAGGGTCTTATTATAAACTTCAGCCTGTCCATTAGCAGACGGTCGGTACGGAGTTGTCTTCACCTTGTGTACCTGAGTAAGCTCACATACTGACTTGAATAGAGCACTTTCAAAATTCTTACCCTGGTCTGTGAGAATTTCAAATGGAAATCCGAACCTGGAGAAAAATTCATTGACAGCTGCTCTGGCAGTATCCTCAGCTGTTTGTGATGGTAAGGGTATACACTCTACCCACTTTGAAAATTGGTCCACCATCATCAAAACATATTCATTTCCACGATGAGTTTTAGGAAGTGGTCCTAAGTAATCTAAATGAACTCGCTCCATGGGTGCACCTGACTGAAATGATGTTAAAGGAGCCCTACTTTTTCGAGTCCGTTTCTTCGAAACATTACAAGCTTTACATGAACTCACATAATTTTCTACATCCCGTGCTAAATTAAACCAATAAAAAGATTCTCTAACTCTCTGGCGTGTCCGTAACATACCTTGGTGACCAGCAAGTGGGATGTCATGACATAAATACAAAACTTCATTTTTCAAACAAAAGGGAACTACCAAGGCTTTAGTTCCCGTTTTACGGGCACGGTATAAAAGCCCCTTATCAAGAGAACACAATTCTTTGTTAAGCCAATAATATTTCGAAGCAGGACTGGATATTGACAATTCACTGTTAGTAGGTTCAACTTTGTTTTTCAACCAATTGAGAATTATTTCAAGATCAGGATCTCTGCTTTGTTTCTCAATTAATTCTTCTACTGAATTTTTTAACTGTCCTACCAATTTTATCTGGATATCATCAGGCTTGCAATCAGGCAAATTAGGGGTTTCAGTATGTAATTCCGGTTCACTTTTTAACTCAATGAGTGCAGAAGAAACTGGATTTATATCTGACTGCCCTGAATTCACCTCAAATTTGAGGGAACTCACAGAACAATCAGAGGAAGAATTATTCCAACACTCATTATTGAAGTTTAAATCACACGGACCCTCAGGAAAATATGTAACAATATCTAAAGCAGAGGGTGCTTCAGACACCATTCTGATCACAGGTCGTACAGTTAAAGGGAGAACATCATCAACCTCTTCTTCAAACTGCCTCCATTTTAATTCAGCCCTTTCACAGTATTTACAACCTCCACAAGGTAAATATTTTAAGTTACTTTTCTGTTCACAACAATTTTCCCAAGGAATCCTACTCAATGCATCTGCATTTGAATGCTTATCGCCTTTTCGATATTCAATTTTCATATCGAACTGACTGAGCTCTAGGAACCATCGGGCGAGTTGCCCTTCAGGTTCCTTGAAACTCATTAACCAAGTCAAGCTACTGTGATCGGTTCGCAAAATGAATGGTCTACCTAATAAATGATGCCTGTACTGTCTAGTAAATACAATAACAGCCAATAACTCTTTACGGGTTGTACAGTAGTTTTTTTGTTCTTTGGAAAGAGCTAGACTACCATTAGAAATAACCTTTTCTTCATTATTCTGGACTTGAATTAACTCAGCTCCCATACAAAATTGGGAACAATCTGTATCCAGAATAAATTGGTCTGTTTTATTTGGCATGGCTAACACTGGGGGATTCATTAAATCAGTCTTAAGTTTTTGCCAACAATTTTCCAGTTCGTCAGTCCAAACAAATGGTTTTTTCCTGATTGATTGATACAAAGGTCTAGCATATTCTGCGAAATTTTTACAAAAACTTCTATGATAGTTTACTAAACCCATAAATCTCTCGACTTGTTTGGCATTTTCAGGGCGGGGCCAATTTTTTATAACATCAATTGCACTATTCCCAATTTCCAGCCCATTTTCTCTAACTAATCTGCCTAAAAATTGAACTTCTTTCCGGAATAAAATGCATTTACGGGGTTTTAATTTCAGTCCATATTTTCGTAACCTTAAAAAAACTTCCCGTAGGTTACTTAAATGACCTTCCACCCCCTTTCCCATTACCATACAATCATCTACAAAAGCTAACGTGGTTTTCCATAGAAGACCTTGTAGAACAAGATTCATTGCTCGACAATAACTAGCAACTGCCCCAGTAAGGCCCATACTCATTCTAACAAACTCAAACAACCCATATTTTATCACAAATGCTGTCTTGTGACGATCCTCTTCTTTGATCCTAATTTGATAATATGCCTGATTGCAATCTAACTTAGAACACCATTCATTATCAGTCAGGGCATCAAGACATTCTGTCAATAACGGAAGCGGAAAAGAATCTTTGGCGGTCACAGAATTTAATTTCCTATAATCAAGGCACCACCTAACAGTTTGATCCCTTTTTCGTATCAAAACAGGGGCAGCCGCCCACTCAGAAGTGGATGGCTGTATAATTCCAGCTTCCAGCATTTTATTCAGTATTGCCTCCTCCTCCTCAGCAAAAGCATCGGGGACCCTTCGCATTCGGAGTTTAATAGGCTTTGCATCTCCAGTAGGGATGGAATGTTCCACTGCATGAAAATTCCCTAAATCAAAATCATGTTTGGCAAAAACATCCTGAAACTCAACAAGCATTTTTTTTATTTTTCCATGCTGAGATTCAGGCAAATTTTTAATTGATCTATTGAACAAGTCAGTTAAATGGTCAGGTAATGATGTTTCAGAATTATTTTCCGAGTCTCTAATACCCGAAAGAACTGAAGAATCCGAGGAAGAAACAGAATTCAATGACTTTTGAGGTTTTAACTGAATTTCAGTATAATCGGGTGAAAAATCCACACCAGTATTCATCAAATCCTGAATCTCCCCGCAACTCAGAGTTATCTTTTCATGATTTAACAAAAGTTCATTTTTTGATAAATCTATTTTAATACCATGTTTACTTAAAAAATTGAATCCCAATAACATGTCGTCCATAATGGGAGCAACATATATGAATTCTTCAAATACCTGGCCACCCAACCCCAAGTTCACAGGTCCTACATATAACCCAGGCATACTACTGTCTTTAGCAGCCAGTTGCAAACTCAAGGATTTGACAATCGCAGGTTGTGGATTTAACCCATGATAAATTTCTTCCGAAATTACCGACACTTCTGCTGCAGAGTCAATGATAGCGTCAATTTTAATGTTATTTAAATTCAAGGGTACAGTTATAAGAGCCCTATGGATTTTTAACACTTTAAAACTTGAATCAAGGACACTCTCATCGTGGAAATGTTCAATACTACCTGCAGCACTGACAATGGAAGGATTCAATACAGGAGTCAAATCGACAACACCCTTTTCGGCCAATTCCTCTAATGCACAATCCAACAAGAAAACACTATTATTTTCAGGCTTAAATGAACACTCTTTTGCTTTATACATATTTTCAACCTCTGTGTTTTCCTGCTGGTTTTTAATGGCATTATTCTTTGGTATTAGTACTGGTGAACAATCCTCATTTGCTAAATCAAGAAGACTTACCAAAGGATCACAAACATTTTCTGTAATTTCTTGTGGAGACTGCATCCCTCCCGAACAGGATGAACGCATAGAATCCAAATTACAATCAAAAAGATTCATTAATTCACCAGACGACTGCATCCCTCCCAAACAGGATGGACGCAAGGTAGCCGATAAATTTTCAGAATCCTTGATTGATTTCTCTGAAGACTGCACCTCTCCCAGATAGGATGGGCAAACTGTATCCAGAGGAGTTTCAGCAACAATATTCACACCTGTGGTTCTGCTAGACATACTAAGCTTGCCCCCCAAATCGGATGTGCCTAAAGTAACAGGTGCAATAGCCAAATTTCCCTTCTCGTTTTCAATTTGAAAATTGGTGTGGAATAGTCCAGGCTGCTGTTCCCCTCCCAAATGGGATGGGACCAAAACACCCTGAATATTATTAATTTCAACATTTGAAGGATGTTTATTTAGGCCTTGTAAATAGCCATTTTGAGCCGAACCTCGGCCTGCAGGCCCGCCTCTCACTAGTTTCCCGAATTGCCATTTTGATTTTTATTTGACATTCGGTTTTTAGCATTTAAACTAGGGCAAAATCTCATTATGTGCCCAGCAGAACCACAAGAATTGCATATGGGTTGCCCTGATTTTGTGTACCTAAACTTCATTTTTTGTTTGTGTGTTCCAGGACTAGTTTTTAAACTCTGGACTTCTTTTTTCAACTCCTGTATTTGCTGCATCAGCACTTTATAACCATTGTCAGTATTGGATGACTTATCATTATTTTTACTGACTTCCCGTATTCCAATTCTCCCCTCAGATTCACTGTCTTGAAATTTCACAGTTCTGACCTTCTTATTTAAATTGTGACTGGCTTGAATATACCGGACTTTGTTAACAGCCAGCTCTAGAGAAGGTAACTGCAGGCCATTAACATAGTCACCTGTCACCTTATCATACAAGCCTTGACAGAACCGCGAAACAGCATGACCATGTAAAATATTCTGGGGAGATCCTACCCACACTTTTACTGCCAAATCCAGAACCCTATCAGCCCAATCAGTAATTTCTTCATCTTTTTCCTGAACCATTGAGTGAAACTGAGCACTCAATGCCTCAGGTGGTTGTTGTGAATCATATTTAATTTTAAATTTTTTTTATTAATTCATGAAATTGAATATCTGGGTTTGTCTTGTTTAAAAAAGCATAGTAATCCAATGCCTTGTCTTGCAAACAAAAACAGAATGCAGTGATCTTATCACTGTCATCCATATCCTCCAGGTTTATAATTCTATCAAACTTGGCCATAAACCCAGAAAACTTGGATTTACCATCATATTTAATTTTTGATGGCCAATTCCAGGTTTTTCTACTGTCATGTATTGGGATAAATGAATTCTGTACCGACTGTTTTGCTACCACAGGTCCTGATGTTTTTGAATTAGGTGTTGGTATATATTTTCGAGGATTTGAATGTTTTAAGTCTGAATTAATATTCAATCGTGAAACCGGTTCTGTTTTAGGTACCACTGGGAACCTGTCTGTTGAGTCAAATAGAGAACCAACTGTAGATTTATTACCTAAAATCGGCCTTTGGGAACCCCTACTTTCTGATCTTTCCAAAGATCTAGTTTTGGAATCAATATCTTTCAACAGTGATTCCAACTTACGCCTTTCTACTTTTAACATAGAAAACTGGTCACCGACCGAAAGATCACTGATTCTAGAATCCATTGATTCTTTTTTCTTGGGTGTAGAAGACACCATGGATCCCAAACTTAATGTCTTAAAGTCTATAGAACTCTCCGAATTATGGTTCCCAAATGCCGATTCTTTTCTATTTCCACAAGTAAGCTCTCTTGGTTTATCTTTCGCTTGGGAAAACCCAAGCAAATTTCCACTTTGTAATGATGATGTGAAATTTGTATCTTTTTTATTTTTCTTACAAAATGCAGACCACAAATTTTCTAAATTATCTGTTGTGGGGGGATGATTCTCAAAAATGTCTAAAACATGTACAAGTCTTTCCATTGTCTTCTTGTCTTGCATTCTAGGCGAAGAGTTAAATTCAATATTGTCAGAACAAATAGAAAAATCTATCATATATGTCAGAGATTGAACATCCAATCTCAGGGGCAGAGCTTCAAATATCTCGGGCGTCAGAAAACTAAATTTATGCCTATAATATAAAATAATGTCAGCCCTTTTTGTTGCTACCCCTGGGAGCAGGCGGAAGTCTTCCCATGTACAGCTATTGATCTTTAATTGAAAATTAGAAGCCATCTTCTATCTAAACTTGGATACTTTATAAATAAATTTATTTAAGTAATCCTATGAGTACAAAATTCAATTTTGTAACCTATCTATATAATTTGCTGAATTCTCAAAACCTTATTTGGGAAATCAGCAATATACCTATTTTATTTACAAAAAGCTCAATTGAAATTTAACATAATTCCAACTTAGAAAAGAAAAAGAAAACACAGAATTTTTCAATAAGGCAAGGAGATCCCGATTGATAAATCGTGGGATATCCTAATGTCAAAAAGAAAACTGACACTTCAAGTCACGTGATTCGCCGTTTGTACGGAAATCTAATCACGCGTACTATTTGACCCAAAACAATATTGGATCTATCAACTTGATCGACAACAATTCGATCAAATTCCTACACGATCGTCAAAAAATCGATCACATCATATTTTGCAAAAGCAAAATAATGAATAAATATACACCCGTACGAGTGGGGGACAATAATCTCCCAGCAGGTTCAAAAGAACATCGCTCGTCGCCAGTGAAATGTCATTTCTATATAACGAAATAGAATACAAATCTACAATATTCAATAATTACCCAAGTATGCTGCTCCGCTAAAGGTCGAGGTTGCTAGTCTCAATGGCGTCGAAAGCTTCTGTCTCAGCCCAACAGACTTGGGTAAACTGATCTTCGCAGATCTCTAACTGATCTTCACAGATCTCAAGATGACGTCCAGCCGATGATAAATCAAAGTATGGAGTGATGAAAACAACTTCTCTTCCCGCCGTTCTGCTTCACGGTCCAATGAAAATCGCCAATATAACTAGGACGTCCAACAAATCATTTCAGTCCAATCAGAAACGTCCATACAGCTAAAATACTAAAAATATCACAGATAGAATATCGTGACGTCACAGGGGAAGACTCAAACATTAAAGCCAGATGAAATCAAAGGACACAACATGTCGAATACCGGTAGCCTATGCAATGAGATCCATTTTGCCTGTTGGTCATTTTCACGCACCAACAGGCTGCATTAATTTTTCGCGCCCCCCCTCCCCCTGGGGGGAAACACTTTCTTTTCAAAATATTTTCAATCGACGTTCAGTCACAACTGTATTTTGTACAAAAAAGCAGGCTTATGCGATTATTTGCCTGAAGTTGGAAATTGGGCAATCTTCTGAAATAAAAAATGCCCTATTACGCCGAGGCCCATGTCAAAGTATCACCTGGATTCGAAACCACTCGCAGCGATCTCTTCCAATGCTTATGAGAGCCTAAAACATTGCACGCGTGACCTGGTGCATTTTACACCCAAAGTTGTGAGCAGGATTAAACAGGAATCATCGGCCGATTGGTTCAAAATCTGTTGGCTTTGAATCAATCAATTAATATATTTTTTTCCAGTTTATAGAGTATTGAAAGTTTTTTTCTGTAATTTTTTGCCAGAATGAGTGAAAATCTATCAAAAACACGTGGCATGAAAACAAAGTGTCAAGTTCATTCAGTGCAAGACCAGATGGCAGATGCGAAAATTCAAATTTTCAGTTTAAATTTTACGTTGTACTATATATTTTTTCCAGTTTTTGTTTGTTCTTTTTTAAAAAAGATGATGTACTTTTGTGGATTTATAACCCAATGACTTGGTGTGTTGTACAGAGAGTGAAAGGTTAACTTTGCTGTCAATGGGATTTTTGGGGCTTTTAATAACATAATCTCGACAATGTATTGAACGCCCCAATCCACTTGGCTACTGAACCTTTCACTACGATTTTGCAATAAAGTGCTGTAATACACCCAAGGAATCCAAGTGTTAAAAAATCAAACCCATTCAGATTAATTATTCTCTAATGTTTGTGAACAGTCGGAAACATGATTATCTTCGTCCGAAAGCATGACTGATGGACAAACAATTTGATTACACAAAGCTTTTATTAGTTTGTGTGAAACACACAGACTATTGTTTTTGCACGGTTTCTTTCTTCTTCTTCTTCTTCTTCTTCTTCTTCTTCTTCTTCTTCTTCTTCTTCTCCTCCTGGTCTTCTGTGCTCTCATCACTTTTTTGTCTGCAAGATAACTCGAAAACGAATTGCCCTGTCTCGTTAATTTATGGCATGCTAATAGACAGTCACAAGTTCTCGGCCACCTATGTTTTTCAGATTTCTGGGGTATTAGTGGTGTCTGTAGGGGTGTTTTGAAAGTGGGTCACGCCGATAACTCAGGCGTGGTATGACGTATGGACCTGTGACCAACACCAAATGAGTCGACACTCGATGGAGATTCAAAATATAGGTCACGGTCACGGAGGTCACCTAAGGGTCATTAAGTGCATTTTTCATAATTGCTAGAAATCACATTTTTTGATCCCCTAAAGCATTCCTGACGTACACACATGCATTTTGACGTACAAAACGTGGGCGTGGTCAACATTTCTGAAAGTGGGTCACGCTGATATCTCAAGCATGGTATGAAGTATGGACTTGGGACAAACACCAAATGAATCGACACTCGATGGAGATTCAAAATATGGGTCAAGGTCACGGAGGTCACCTAGGGGTCATTAAGTGCATTTTTCATTGCTAGAAATCACATTTGTTGACACCCTAAAGCATTCCTGACATACACACATGCATTTTGACGTAGGAAAAGTGGGCGTGGCCAAAATTTTTGAAAGTGGGTCAGGCTCATATCTCAAGCATGGTATGACGTATGGACCTGGGACCAACACCAAATGAGTCGACACTCGATGTAAATTCAAAATATTGGTCAAGGCCACGGAGGTCACCTCGGTGTCATTAAGTGCATTTTCATAATTGCTGGAAATCACATTTTTGACACCCTAAAGCATTCCTGACGTACACACATGCATTTTGACACCAAAAAGTGGGCGTGGGCAAAATTTTAGAAAGTGGGTCATGTTCGGATCTCAAGCATAGTATGATGAATGGATCTGGGACTAACACCACATGAGTCGACACTTGATGGAGATTCAAAATATGGGTCAAGGTCATGGAGGTCACCTAGGGGTCATTGAGTGCATTTTTCATAATTGCTGGAAATCACATTTTTTTTTGCCATAAAAAAGTGGGCATGGCCAAAATTTTTAAAAGTGGGTCACGGTCATATCTCAAGCATGGTGTGATAAATGGACCTGGAACTAACACCAAATGAGATGAAACTCGATAGAGGTTCAATATATGGGTCAAGGTCATGGTTGTCTCCTAGGGGTCATTGAGTGAATTTTTCGGAATTGCTGGAAATCACATTTTTTGACCCCCTAAAGCATTCCCGAAGTCCATACATGAATTTTTACATAAAAAAGTGGTCATGGCCAAAATTTTTAAAGTGGGTCATGCTCATATCTCAAGCATGTTATGACAAATGGACCTGGAACTAACACCAAATGAGCCGAAACTCGATAGAGGTTCAAAATATGGGTCAAGGTCATGGTGGTCATCTAGGGGTCATTGAGTGCATTTTTTGGAATGGATGGAAATCACATTTTTTTACTCCCCAACGCATTCCCGAAGTCCATACATGAATTTTTACGTAAAAAGGTTGGCATGGCCCAAATTTTTGAAGGTGAGTTATTCTCATATCTCAAGCATGGTATGACGAATGGACATGAAACTAACACCAAATGAGTCAAGACTCAATAGAAGTTCAAAATATAAGTCAAGGTCACGGAGGTCACCTGGGGAACATTGAGGGCATTTTTCAGAATTAATGGAAATCACATTTTCTGACCCTCCTAATGCATTCCCGAAGTTCATATATGCATTTTACTTGAAAAAAAGTGAATGTGGGCAAAATTCTTGAGAGTGGGCCACACTCATATCTCAAGGATGGTATGACACATAGACATGGGACCAACACCAAATGAGTCAATACTCCATAGAGGTTCACAATATGGACAAGGTCACTGAGCTCGCCCAGGGATAACTGAGTGCATTTTTTAGTATTGCTGGAAATCACATTTTTGGACACCTAATGCATTCTCTTGACAAACCTTTTGAATGCTGTGCACATATTAGCCTTTTTTGGTTTCTTGGAAGAATTGTTCTGATTCCTTTATGAATATCTGTAAATACTGTTTACGAAAATCCCTTCCTGGTTTGTTTAAAAGTATGTTACTCCCGAAAATAACCCTCCATAAATTCTCTTTCTATATAGTTTTTTCCCGATAGATATTTTAACCCTTTTCTTACAAGCGTGAATTTACTGGATGCAGTAAATTCTATTTCTCCAGTATTAACATTATTTTCTATTTCAATGATTTTTGTCTGATGGATTCGTTACTATTCTACTGAAATTTGGCACATATGTAGAGCTTCATTAGAAGTTTCTCACCTGGATCATGGCATTTCTGAAGTTTTTTGTTTTCTGTCAAAACCGTGCAAAATGTTGCCACAACGTTACGTTTTGCCACAATTCTCAAACAAGACCCTGGACGATTTGGATGGAGCTTTCATAATATTTGTAGCATGAATTACTACATCTGACTACATAAGCTGTATTACCCACGTTGCTCCCTTTTGACCTCAAAATTCCGAGCAAAGTGCAATTTTGGAAAAACTGGTCAATTTTCACATGCGATTTCTCAGCTCTGCGGCCACATTTTTTTCAAAATGTTTCCTATGAGAAGTTTGGGCATTCATCCAAGAATAATTTGGCTGTTATATATTCTATTCAAAGTTTTAACCTTCAACCTGTTTTCGAGCCTTCAAGTTGAATTCGAGTACCCTTAACTTGTTCATAAAAATGGCTCATTTTTAGTTCATTTTTCTTCCATTTACAAATGGTATATCGAAAAATGGTTTACAAGTTCGTATTCACAATTACCTATCGAGCATATTTTCTGTTGTACGTTTGGTTGTAAAGTTTAACCGTTTGCCCATTCTGTTTGCATAAAGATAGATGCTGTCCAAAAAACTCCCGCTTTTTCAGAATTTGGTACGTTTAAGTGACAATTTACTTCATTCCTAATTGATTGGGTGCTGAATGTTTTCAATGGCTGCATGCAGCAGTCATAGTATGAAAACTTTTGTTTTATATGTGAGTATTAAAAGTTTAACCCTTAGCAGATTTGGGAGTCCCATATGGGTACCGTCTCAATAATTGTGATTTTCGTAATATCTGAAAATTCTGTTGACATTCAGATTCACAGTTCAAGTCCAAGAAGATTTTCTGTTACAAGGTAGCTGTAAAGTTTAACCCAATCCCTGTTTCGGTTGCATAAAGATAGGTGCCGTCGAAAATAACTCCATTTTTCAGAATTTGGAAAGTTTAAGTCGCAATTTACTCCATTCCTAATTGATTGAGTGCTGAATGTTGTCTATGGGCGCATGCGGCTAGCAAAGTATGACAACTTTTGTTTTACATGTTATTATTAAAAGTTTAATCCTTGGCAGATTTGAGAGGTCCCAAGTGGGTACTGTTGAAATAATTGTTATTTTCGTAAAATCAGTCCCTGAATATTGGTAAGCATGCAGTGATCGTTCGGTCCTATATAAAGGTGCAAATAGTTAAAGTTGAACAGTTCATCAGACAGAAATAATGCCAAACTCTGCCATTGACAGGTAAATAATGAATGGAAATTTCATTGCATTGAAAATGAAGTGGCAACGAATCGTTCCCATGGTTTCCGCGCGAGGCGTGGTGTTTTCCACGCGGTCAGAGCATTCGATTTCTTGCCCAAATGTCAGCCAGGCTTCGTAGAACAAGTTCTGAAAATTGCAAGTCGCTGCCTTCAGCAGTCTGGACACAGTTCGTGTATGTCTGAAGCGCTATTTTAATGTCTAATATGCAAATTGTCATTAATCTTTTCCCGCTAAAAAACAACTCACCTTCGTTTTCTTTTCACTTTTAACTTCCGACGATTCTCAAACGTTTCAAGGTTGCGATGGGATCCCTGGGTGCTGTTCTTAAAGAAGCTACTTCGATTTACAGCCATCTCTCCGTCAGTCACGCTCTATTGTAAGTTTTAAGTGGTCCTAGCCCAGAGGGAGCACCACGAGAGACTGCTCCCATTCCCGCCCTCTTCTTTCGCTCCGGCTTGAAAAAGACCCAAAAATTCAGAAAATTACCTCCTCTCTTCAATAACGCTTTATGTCAGCGAATTCTCCGCGGATTTCCATGAAATTTTCACTCAGCATTCCTGCCTGGAAATGCGACACGAATTGCGCATTTTTCCGCAAGTCCAATTCGAAAAGAGCGTATGCGCATGCGCGTGAGGCTCCCACGGGCTACGCGTTCGGTTGTTGGATTTTTCAGGCACAGATCGAGTTGGGCAGAGCTTCTAGAACAAACGTTGAAAATTTTGAGTCACTACTCCAAAAACTCTCTCCACAATCTACTGTACATGGAACGGAGTGTATACTTTTTATGACCTGCCGGCAGTCATAACCGCCCTTCTAGTTTTATATCATGTTATTAATAAATGTTTAACCCTTGGCAGATTTGAGACTTCCCTTATGGGTACATCCACGGTGTTTTCACCCGGTCGCAGGACTCAAGAAAGATACTAACCTGTCGAGCGGGGATAGAACACATTCTCAGAATTTCAAGTGGCTGCCTTGGATGGTCTGGTTACAATTGGCGTATGTCCTTGTTATGCCCACAACGAATAGTCAGGGGGCATATTGTTTTACCTCTGTCTTTCCCTCTATCTTTCTGCATATAGGGTACATTGTTTGTCCGTCTAACCTCTCTTATTAGCTCATCTTGACAAAGTCAAGCTGAGCTAATCTCATCGCTCTCAGTCCGTCGTCCATCATCCGCCGTGCGTCAACACCATTTGTTGGTCTTCTCCTCCAAAGCCACTGGTCCAATTCAAGTGAAAGTTTGTGGGAGTCATGGTTCCAAAGGGGCATTGCATTTTTGTTCAACTCAATATGCCCAGTCCCATAGGAAGGGAGTGGGGAAAATGCTCCAAAATATTTTAAAAATCTGCTTCTCATTAACCAGTGTGTACAATGACTTGATATTTGCTATGGAACTTCCTTTTGGGGTGTAGAATCAAGTTTTCTCAAACAAAGTTCGTGAAGCAATATTTGGCTTTGTAATGGGAGGGGTAAGATTTTTGACCCCGCCCAAAATTTCTATTTTCTGAACCGATGGTCGGGTATGAACCCAATTTGGTATGTGGTATTATTGATCATAAGTACTTGACCCATGCAAAAAAAAAATAATTCCCGCATCCCCATGGGAACCCTGGAAGCTAAAAATAGAAATATTTTCAAACGCCCATATTTCCCAAACCACACGGAACAGAGAGCTGTTATTGGGTATGAAGTATCCTTAGGACCAGTAGAATTGAATGGTTAAAACATTGCTATCGGTTATGTTAGGGTGCTCTGTAATGGGCATCGAAAAAAGTGCTGAGTCAGTATATCTGCAAAAATTTAAAAAAATCTTTTTCTCCAGAACCAATCATCAGAATCTTTTGATATTTGGTATACCGCATTCATAGGGGGTCAGATACAAGTTTGTTGAAATAAAGCTCATTGGTTCAAATTTGGGCTCACTACAGGAGCCCGAATTTTTAACATAGGGTTATATGGGGAATATTCTGTAAAAATCTTCTTCTTCAGAACCACCAGTCAGAATCTCTTAATGTTTGGTATGCATCATTGTTACGAGGGTCAGATTCAAGATTGTTCAAACCAAGTCCCTAGGTTGATATTTGGGCTTCCTACAGAGGGGGGGGGGGGGGGGGGGGGTAATTTAAAAAAATCTTCTTCAGATCCAATAGTCAGAATGCTTTCATATTTGGTATGCAACATCTCTGGGGGAGTCAGATTCAAGTTTGTTCAAATCAGATCCCTAGGTATATATTTGGGCTCGCTATGGTAGCCCAATTTTACTTAGTGCAATATGAGGAAATTTCTTCAAAAATCTTCTTCTTCAGATCCACCAGTCGGAATGCTTTCATATTTGGTATTCAACATCAATAGGGGGGGGGGGGGGTGGGCATCTCTAGGGGGCCAAATTCCAGTGTGTTCAATTCGAGTGCCTGGGTTAAAATTTGGGCTCCATATGGAAACCTGAAATTTAACTTAGTACAATATGAGGGAATTTCTTCAAAGATCTTCTTCTTCAGATCCACTAGTCAGAATGCTTTCATATTTGGAACACAACATCTCTAGGGAAGTCAGATTCAACTGTGTTCAAATCGAGAGCTTGGGTTAATATTTGGGCTCCTTATGGAGCCGGAATTGGCCATTTTGCTGAAGAATAAAAAATTTTGTATTCAGTACTCTCTAGAGGTGTGTAACTAAGATTAATCCACAAAGGTTGTATCAAGGGGCTTCATTGGGGAGCTCTACATTTTACTTTATGATCAACTGAAGAAAAGGCATGATGCCCGTATTATTTTTGTCACTCCTGAGGGACTCAAGAATTGAGAGTGTAGCCTATGGAGATGGCTTGCTTAATGTACTCATTCTTGGACTCTGTTTAAATTGTGTTCTGTTCAAGATGAGCGCTTCAGGCCTCTTGTAATTTTCAAGGTATTACTTTTTTCATTTCACAGGATGTTTCTACGTTTTCCAGATGAGTGCATATTGTGAGAATTTTGACTTGCCTCAATATTTTACAAAACTACTGGTTGTTAAACTTAGTCCATTTTTAGCTCAACTTTGGCGAAGCCAAATTCGAGGTATTGTTATGGCCCGTCGTCCGTCTGTCCGTCTGTCGCGCCGTACACACGGTTCGGGCTAGAGGCCGTATTTATGAACCGATCTTTACGAAACTTCTTGGGTACCTTTGTTGTCACTGTGAGACGAGAACAAGTGTTTTTGGGCCCGGTCCGGAATTCAAGTTGGCCACCTGCAGCCATTCTGTACAAAATTAGGTGCAATCAGAATTTTTTTGCGCAGAACTTCCATATGAAAGCTCTGATTTGAATAATTTTTTGTATGAATGTTTAGTACCATGGAATACGTCACATATAATACGGGTTTTTTTTTTCTCGTGCGTAAATTATGCAAATTAGAGTAACTTTTGATTTAATTAGTGTTACTTTCAGCACTGTAAGTGCAAATACCAATACAGCTCGGGCTAGAGGCCGTATTTATGAACCGATCTTTACGAAACTTCTTGGGTACCTTTGTCATCACCGTGGGACGAGAACGAGTGTTTTGGGGTTCGTTCTGAAATTCAAGATGGCCGCTGGCAGCCATTTTGTACAAAATTAGGTGCAATCAGATTTTTGCTCAGAACTTCCATATGAAAGCGCTGATTTGAATAATTTTTTGTGTGAATGTTTAGTACCGTGGGATACATCACATATAATACGGGTGTTTTTTCTCGTACATTAATTATGCCAATTAGACTAACTTTGATCTATTTAATGTTACTTTCAGAACTGTAACTGCAAATGCCAATACGGCTCGGGCTAGAGGCTGTATTTATGAACTACTGATCTTTACGAAACTTCTTGAGTACCTTTGCTATCACCGTGGAACGAGAACGAGTGGTTTTGGGTGCAGTCCGAAATTCAAGATAGCCACCAGCAGCCATTTTGTACTTTAGTTAGTGCAATCAGTTTTTTGTACAGAAGTTATGTATGAAAGTTCTGATTTGAATAAATTTTTGTATGAATGTTTAGTACCATGGGATACATCACATATAGTACCGGTTTTTGTTTTCGAGCAGAAATTATCCAAATTAGATGAACTTTTGATTTATTCAGTGCTACTAATACACAGTAAGTGCACGTGTCAATACGACTCTGACTAGAGGCTGTATTTATGAACCGATCTTCACAAAACTTCTTGGAAACCTTTGTTATCAGCTTGGGACGAGAAACAAGTATTTCTGGATGCGGTCCAAAATTCAAGATGGCTGCCAGTGGCCATTTTGCACCGAAATTAGACCCAATCAGTTTTTTGTACACAACTTGTATACGGCACAGACTAGAGGCTGTATTTATGAACCGATCTTTACGAAACTTCTTGGGTACCTTTTGTTATCACCGTGGTCCGAGAACGGGTGTTTTGGGGTGCGGTCCAAAATTCAAGATGGCCGCCAGCAGCCATTTTGTACCAAAATTAATGCAATCAGTGTTTTGTTCAGAACTTGTGTATGAAAGTTCTGATTTGAATAAATTTTTGTAGGAATGTTTAGTAACATGGAATACATCACATATAATACGGTTTTTTTCTCGTGCAGAAATTATGCAAACTAGAGAAACAGAATTTACTGCACCCAGTAAATTCAAGTCTGTGTGAAAAGGATTAAAGTATCAGGAATAAACTATACAGAAAGAGAATTTATGGAGGCTTATTTTCTGGAGTAAAGTATTTTTTAAACAAATCAGAAATGGGTTTTCGTTAACAGCATTTACAGGTATTAATACAGGAATCAGAACATTTTTTTATAAGAAACCAGAAAAGGCATATATGTGACCAGCATTCAATGGGTTCGATACACGAATCAGAAATGGACATGTTTGGCTATGCCCACTAATTTAAGTGATGAAATACATTCATAAACTTGAGAAATGCATTAAGGTGTAATAAAATGCATTTCCCAATCATTCTGAATAATATGCACTTGATGACCTTGGTGACCTCTTTCAGGTGGACCATATATTGAACCTCAAGTAACTTTTAACTCAGTCGGTATAGTCCCATGTATACATTCATTTTAAAGTAATGGCTCCACCAACTACAGATCTGTCATTTTTGGGTGATGATAGCAAATATTTATTATGACTTAGAAGCCTCTAAGGCAATCAGCCTACTGTATCACACACAAGGCCTCGAACGAGCTGAAAAAACATAAATGAGTGCAAACTGGTTGTTGGTAACCAGCATGCCAAAACGAATAGAGATAGGACGATTTGTGTTTGAGTTATCGAACCGATAAATGGTGTATAGACTCTATATTGGAGATAGTGATATAAAAACCTTAAAAGCCCCAAGAGCTCGTTTAAAGGCATACTCTTTGGAGCACATAGTGCCCTAAACAAGGCATACATAAAATAAGATGATGGAATCTTGAAGCATGGCATTTGTGTAAAGACCGGCAATATGGCAGGAATAGTCCGGTCGCGAAGTCATGGATGCGTGTTTTGTCGTATAAAGTTTTTTTCTCAATGGATTCTGAAAATTAAGGTATCTGACATCAACATTCAATCGGCTGACCATCTGTCAGCCTTGAGCAATTTTTTTTATAGAGCCCCAAAATTTATACCCCACCCCGAATTTCAGTAAATTACCACTTTTTACTCCGATGTCATTAGATCTCACAAAAATGCGACAGAATCTTCACAATGAGATGCCAATAGCCGAAGGGTTCCGAACACATCACTTAACCATTAACTTCTCCAGAAAAAATCCGAAATGGCAGCCAATATGGCGGGCGGAAGTAGCAAATTTATGGATTTTTACCATTTTTTTTTCGAAATAATCTGCTATAAGTGCCCAATGACTGTCCAAGATTCATTCCTCGCGCATATAAATGATGCAAATTGATAGCTCCATGATATTTGATGACAATCAGGGGTATCAATGGTGTATATGAACGGGAAAATGATTATCAAATCTATGATGTGAAAAAGTCGTCAAAATAAGATTTCCTGCCATATAATACAAGAAGTCACAACAATTGTTAGAAAACTCGGCTTGTAGTTCGTAGACCTGGAGATGTCTCCCCAATTTAGTTCTCAACCTCGATTTATATCATTTACGCATTGGATTCACTATAAAATACCCGAATTTCCACCAAAATGACGCCGAAAGTAGTAAAATTGTGGATTTTGATATTTTTTGCGAATGAAGTCTATACCAGTATGCCCCGGCTGCCAACATACATTTTGCTGGACATAAAAACTATGCAAAATTATAGTGCAATGATATTAACTACATTTTGAGGAATAATGGAAACAAATGAGCAGGAGAAAAACCGATATCGCAGACTATGGAGTGAAAAAAAATGTCAAAACTGGATTTCAACCTAATACCAGAAATCCCAAATATGGTCACATAGCCAGCCTGATGAGATGCAGAGTGAGAGATGTTTTATCTACTAAGTATTCAATCTGGAATTTATCAAGAAAAGATCAACATGGTCACCGATATCCTCATCCTCACGGTCCATCTGGATCATTAGACTGATTCACCATGACATCAATTGCTGAAACCGTTTGTTCATTGCAACATTCAATTGTTGCATTACACGCACATAATATTGTGCATGCCAAGTGAGAGGAATAGCATCCACACCTGCTAGTTTTGCAAGGATGTTTGCTGGAACAGGAACAACGTATCATACGCAAAACAGAGTCGGAGGTAGAGTTAAGGGTGATAACGTTTTCGAGACTTCATCTCTGACGAATCCGAACTCCCTAGGATCAAGATCTGGTGGAGTTGGGTCAAAAGCATGTTTCCACGTGCATACCTGAAGATGGGCACGTTTTACATTCTCTGTGAATGCTTCGGTTGTTGGGGGCAGGGTACATAAAGGAGGAACTTTTGTGGCACCCTTCTTGCCTATTTGCGATTTCCAAACACTGATTCGCGATTCTGACATGGTGCCCTTATCCTTGCAACCATAGCATGAAGATATGAATTGTGTAGCTTGATGAAGTACTTCCGACCAAGGGGCATTGACACAACCAACGGACGTTAGAGAAGTTTCGCCGGATCTCAAGACTTTCAACATACGACCTTTTCCAATTCCAAAACAACCACCAACTGTGTCGCAGCCAGAGATAGCATGGGAGGCAAGCAAGTTTGGTATGATACTTCTATGTTCTTCAACGGTCGCTGCAATATCAACAACTGACTTCCCCTTTATTGGGGATTCCATGAACATACTACATGGCAGGTTTTCTTCGAGATAGTGATGTAGAAGCAATGTGTATACATCTGTGTCGTCTGTAAGAACTATGACATTGTCGTGGTCATCAGCAGCTCTGATGGCTTGCTGAACGATTATGTTATCTGATCTTCGTGCATAGTTTCCATGTCACGCCTCTCAGTAACTATACCTCTATCGATTTCAATGGGTGAAGCGTCCTGGCCAGTAACAAATAGCGCGTGTTGTTGAGTGTTATCAACAGCAAACTGTGTGTCACGTCTGAAATGATCAACAATAATGCTTATCAACTCTTTCTTATTTTCAGTTACCGTGAGAACCAATTTCTGAAAAGGTAATGGTGACGTTGCGGTCAACGTGAATTTCCGACAACAAGCTTCACCACTTCTTTTTGCCCTAGTCGTACATTTAGTACTGAATTCATTGTATCTGTCAAACACAAGATATGTATCTCCAACCAATAACCGACGCTTTACATGCTCTTGAAATCGATGGACAAAATCGTTCACGTTCGGGTGATATAATTTATTGGGAGCAGGCCAATGGGGTATCCAAAGAAGTGCACACCCGTCTATAATAGTGCACGTTGACACATTGATATCAGACTCAGACATGTCGGTGTTTGGAATCATAACTGCGGTATCGGACTTCATGGCCGATTTAGATTTGGATATCCGCATGTCACCATTGTCATTGAAAAGAGCTGTTGGAATGGGTGATAACTCGTATGAGAGTATATCATTTATACTAATTTCCCTGGAGCTGGCTTGAAGTCCCATCACCCGAGTGTAAATCAGATTGCTGTCACATGTTTTGTGCTCGCCCAACTTGACTGACTTTTTCATAACTGCCATTGTTTCAACGGGCCTTGATATAGTACAATAGAACCCACTCGGGAGTTTCTTCTCGAAATCAGTCAACGTCTGTCTACCAAGTGTTACAGCCATGTCCAAGTTCACAGTGCGATTAGCATGCTGACCACTGACAATATTGACTATCTCATCCGGGTGTTGCTTGGGTTCAAGGGGGTGTATGATTGTCGCGAGTTTGTTTCTAAGTCCCTCATGATCAGCGCAATCAGCAGCAATTCTCGCAGTCATCTCCTCTTTGTGTTCGAGCACTGCTCGATTCGCGACGTCTGATCCCCTAACCTCCGCGAGACCATTCAAAAGTTGACCACAATTGTGAAGGCTTAATGACCACACTTTCAGAGTTTCTGGTTTTAATGTGATGCCAATGATGCCAGACTTACCATGGCCATAACGCATGAAAGTGGATTCGATATACATATCGCTCCAAATGCCATTCCAAAGCCATCTACATGTCTCATCACATGTGATCCCTTCAGTAATTGTGTCAACACTTCTTGTGGAAGTCGTTCCATGTCCCTCAGATAATACAAGCCATATCTAGCATAGCTGACATGGCCGGATGCAAAGAAGTAAGGGAGCATTTGTTTTACAGTTGCCAAATGCAAGGGCCAGTCCCCTTCCCTCTCAGCCCTTACGTACTTCATCATTATAAGAACTGGTCTTATGAAGCAGTCCACCCAAACCTTGCAAGTCCTGCTCTGGTCTGATATTTCACTCAATGTGTCAATGAAATCTTCCGGGCAGACAACATCATCTCTGCTGACGATATCTCTAAGCAGCTCTTCTGCCAACAACCGAAATGCGCGCATATTTTGAGGAAACTTCTTCCCGCTTAGCATTTTGGCTACTCCGCCGAACACAGACTCAAGAATTTCAGATAAACCCGTGTTCTCCATCAAGTTGCCAATAGCACCAAGAAAACTCATTAACATATGCATGCCTCCCAACCTCGGAATCAATGTTCCGAAGTGATCGTGATTTGACCACAGAACATCCAACGCTACTTTATATAGCTGTTGATCAGCAGTGAATAAAGTATATTTCTGCCCAGTCAACTCAGTTAGACGCATTGCATCTAACATGGCCGTTGAAATTGTATCTGGATCAGCCGGTGGCATGTCAATCAGTGGTAAGTACACAGCCTTCGTCTCTGGTTGAGGGGGCTGCCCACTTTGTCGGGATGACCTGGTGTTGTAGCCATTGAACTCAGGACAGTTAGGTTTCGTTACAATATCCTTCAAAAATTCAAGGCCATTCTCCAACGCCCTTCGTTCTGCCATGACCATGCGAACCAATACTTGGAGCTGAGGTACTTCTTTGCAGATTAAGCAATGAGGGACTTCTGGCTTCTTTGGTACATCGAACGTTGACTTTTCAGTGTTGTAATCAACTGGTTTAGCCATGTCGAGTTTAGTGACTCTCGGTATCATTGGAGAGGGAGAATCTCTCTTCGTGCTAGGTTGTGTCATCAAAACTGCCAACGAGTGTGTGCTGAGCTTGCCGTTTTGTGAAGATATATCGGCATCGAAGTTATCAACAACAAACTGTATCAACCCATCTTCCGAAGTAGTGATTGTGGTCAGGTTGTTACTCTTTGAGGCCAGTACGGCTGCCGATTTTTTAAACCGTAACAACTCATCATACGTGCATGTTACTCCAAAGTCGTTCAAGGACTTGACCAATTCCTTTGAATCGCGGAGTAATACAGCTAAACTAATTTGCTATGGTGTAGGGACACCTTTGATGGCAGAAGTTATCATATTACCTATCATAAGTGCCGTAAGTGTGTTGTCAAGTTTTGGCGATAAGCTACCAAGAAAGTCTGTTACAGTTTGACTTGAATACTCGAAAAGGGTGGTCTTATCTAAAGTTGACTTGTAATTGTTCCCATCTAGTTCAATGTTTTCGACATCCTTAGAAATTTCTGTGCAAAGAGTCTTCATGGCCGCGGGGACATCATTTTTGAAATCACTATCAATTCTCAGGAGCGAACCCACTCGAGATCTGATTGCAATTATTGTAGCGATTGACGGTGAGCTGAGGAGCAATAATTCTTCGTTGAAGAAATCTGGCAATTTGGAGACAAGGAGCCTCCGAGACAGACTCTCTCCGCCATTTTCAACATAGATTCCATGCAATTCAACAGAACTCCAACTGAGAGAGTTGTCTTTCTTCATAAAATCTAAAACAGCTTGGAGGGGTGGTTCGATATCGGGTGGAGCAACTGATAATGCTGCCGATCTTTTGCTTGCAACGAATGATCTTTCTCCCATGAACGACTGACGACAATCAGAATGGTAGCGATCGTTAGCTGCGTGCAAATCACTAACAGCCTGATTGACTCTAATGCGGACTTCAATGGACCAATTGTCACTACGATCGTCGCACTTCTGAAGAGTTTCCGCTTTCGGTGTGGAGGTACCTTCTTTAATTTGAGTTTGTCGGAAGACATAAGCTGGTCTCCATCTAGAGGGATTCTTTTTATCTTTCTCAACTTTACATTCGCGCCCACAAAATAAGCAATCAACCAAGAAGTTGAAAGTGCTGACGTCTGAACGTCTGGTGATTTTCTTAGGAGGTGGTCCGTCGTGAACTTCCTCATTTGCACCACGCTTTTGCTTAGCTCGTGCCACATTTCGTGGGTGTATGTATTTATCGATACATTGTCTATGAGCATCGAGCGTGATATCATTGTCGGCCTCGAACCTCGGACGCAAATCAAGACATAGACCGTCGCCATAGATCTCACTATTCGCAATGACCTTCCGTATTCTTGTAGCCAATACTTTGACAAAGCGTTTCTCGCTCGAATCAGAGCACTTATAAAAATCTGAAAAATAGCACCTTTGAGACATAATATTCTGACAATTTACTGCCAAGCTTCAAAGAACAAATTAACCGGGGAACTTCACTCGGCCAAAAACGGGTTACAATGTCAACAATAAAGAAACAATAAACGAATTGAATAATTTCAATAGAACAAAATGTGAATAAAAGTGGTAATCTATTATTAATTTCAGCCAGTAAGCTCGATCGAAACTGACACGAAAACCCAACAATGAATGGAAGCGAAAGTACGTCTTCACACGTTGAGTGATCAGATATCACTGATTTGAATGTGGTGGATTTTTGAACATCCTTACTCGCTTAGTATCAGGTGTAGTAAAGAGCGCTGTTTGCTGCGAACAACGCTCTTTATTCGTGTTGTTCAGGAATTTACTGCCTGAGACGTCGTAAGAACACCTATCCCGAGTAGTGTGTATGTGATTCCATGACAAAACTCGATCCTCCGTCCGGAACTATTATATATATGACCGTTGGTATAGCTACCAGAAATGTATTGAAATTTTAGCCTCCGTCTGGTTATAGTGTCATTCGGTGAAAGCGCTATATCGATCGAAGTATTCAACACATGGTGCCCATTTTCGTATCATCATGAGCACAAATGGATGCTCCATGATGGCAGAGCATGAACTGGCACAATTAAGATACAATTTGTTTCACAGAATAAACGATTTATGGTGCAACGGAGAAAAAAAGTTAAAATTTCGACATGACGATCCGACACGGCGGCCATATTGGATTTTTGTGTGTCGATATAATTTTGAATTCTGGAGTATATGATACTACAAACCATGCCAAGTGTACAAATAGTAAGGTTTACCGATAAATTTCATGTTAGTAATGAGAATTTACAGAATATTCAAATATAGGTGTTTTCACATTTGGTATCAAATTCGGGGTAGGGTATATACCTTTTCAAGACTCTATAAAAAAAATTGCTCAAGGCTGACAGATGGTCAGCCGATTGAATATTGTTCTCAAATGTCTAAATTTGCAAAATCCATCGAGAAATAAACTTTATACGCCAAAACAAGCATTCGTGATTTTCGGGGGGTTGGCGACCAGACTAGAAGCGTGCAAAAGGTTCTGCAGTCATAAGTTAAACGATGTTGCTTGTTCTGAAGTATGAAGTGGGCGGTGAAGTATGAAGAGAGTTAAAGACATACCATTTAAATATTCCATTTCATTAATTCATAATTGTGATAAGTGTTTTGAGAAGGCCACTTACCACTCGGCCCAAACCCTGTTGATCTGTTGATCTTGAGTTATGATTGAGAATGGAAAAAAGAAAATTAAAAAATGCAATGAAGGGTGAAGGGTTATTTATTTAACTACAATTAATCAACTGTTGTAAGATAGAGCTGTATAATAAACAAATTTTCTTGCCACTCAAAGGGTTTCTTTCAACTTGATTTGGGATGGAATTTAATTCTGATCGCAATAGCTGATAAGAGTAGATGTGTGTCAGATATATCAACTTCTCTCAAATTTGATTGTTTACATTATTCTCTTGTGTATATAAATATAAAACAGCTATTTCTTTATGATGCATTTCTGTTATAAAGAAATTAGGGGGTGTAAAAAACTCTGTGACCCAATGGGTCACACCCAAAGAACCCCTAAAAATATAGCTGAGCCAGTACACTGCAAAAAATATAGGTTCTCTTTAGAACCAAAACTGGTTCTAATCTTGTCCCTGAGATGGAACCCGTTCTGTTTAAACAGTATTTATTTCAAATCAAATAAATTTATAAAGATTAACATTAAATATTAACAGAATTAAAAATTGAGGGGGTTTCAGTCGTAAGTTTAGAGCTTATACGAGGTTGTCTCAACTCATTATTAAGCAAATGAGATATGAACAGTTGGCATATCGAACCAGTTTTGGTTCTATACAGAACCAAAACTGGTTCGATATGCCAACTGTTCATATCTCCTTTGTTTCAAAATGTTTGGCGACTGCGTTGAATAAGCTCCAAGTTTACTGCTGAATCTACTTCATTTCATGTAATATTCTGTTAAAATTGAATGCTAATCTTGGTAAATTTATTTGATTTGAAATAAATACTGTTTAAACAGAACTGGTTCCACCTCAGGGACAAGATTAGAACCAGTTTTGATTCTAAAGAGAACCTATATTTTTTGCAGTGTACTAGTGACAGGCTGCCAGTATGCCAAACAGCACAGGACAAGATGATTTGTTTTTGATTTATCGTCAAGACAAAAGGAAGGGGATAGAAAGTATGCATATGAGACATTATCACAAAGTGTGCTTGAGATATTTGCCTGACCATTTTTATTGGAGTTTAACAGCACTTTCAACAGAGAGGTTGAAGTTCATCTCATATTGGACAGTTTTATTACAGGCGATGTAAGCCAGAGTACCTGAATAGATATGCCGAGCGCAGATCAGCAACTATCAAAATTCACAACATACTAACTACACACAAGCAGGGTGAGTATTGATCGATCTAAGTGCAGTACGCCTTAGTACACAATGTCGCTGTGCCCCAATGGGGGTAATCAGGACTGAGTGCCTTACCTAAGACAAATCGCAGTTGCATTTGGTGGGGTACGTACCCTGGACCTTTCGATTTTAAAGTCTAATGCCGTAACCAGTGAGTCACTACTCTCCTGACTGAGCCATTGAACGGCATCTAGAGTCTTAAACGAGGCATACTGGAAATAAGAAGTTGGTTGGATCTCAAGACTGGCTTTTAAGGAAGCGTATTGGTGCCAACAAGTACAAAAAATTTGGATGTCATAAGTCCTAATGATGAGATATTATTTCATCATTAGGAGATATTTTCTCATCATTAGGACTTATTATCTCATCATTATGACTTTTTATCTCATCATTATGAGATATTATCTCATCATTATGACTTTTTATCTCATCATTATGAGATATTATCTCATCATTAGGACATAATTATCTCATCATTATGGCTTTTTATCTCATCATTATGAGATATTATCTCATCATTAGGAGATATTATCTCATCATTAGGACTTATTATCTCATCATTAGGAGATAATATCTCATCATTACGAGATATTATCTCATCATTAGGAGATATTATCTCATCATTAGATATTATCTCATCATTAGGAGATATTATCTCATCATTAGGACTTTTTATCTCATCGTTAGGAGATATTATCTCATCATTAGGACTTTTTATCTCATCATTAGGAGATAATATCTCATCATTAGGAGATAATATCTCATCATTACGAGATATTATCTCATCATTAGGACTTATTATCTCATCATTAGGAGATAATATCTCATCATTACGAGATATTATCTCATCATTAGGAGATATTATCTCATCATTAGGAGATATTATCTCATCATTAGGACTTTTTATATCATCATTAGGAGATATTATCTCATCATTAGGAGATAATATCTCATCATTAGGAGATATTATCTCATCATTAGGAGATAATATCTCATTATTAGGACTTTTTATCTCATCATTAGGAGATATTATCTCATCATTAGGAGATCATATCTCATCATTACGAGATATTATCTCATCGTTAGGAGATATTATCTCATCATTAGGAGATAATATCTCATCATTACGAGATATTATCTCATCATTAGGAGATATTATCTCATCATTAGGACTTTTTATCTCATCATTAGGAGATATTATCTCATCATTAGGAGATAATATCTCATCATTACAAGATATTATCTCATCATTAGGAGATATTATCTCATCATTAGGACTTTTTATCTCATCATTAGGAGATAATATCTGATCATTACGAGATATTATCTCATCATTATGAGATATTATCTCATCATTAGGACTTTTTATCTCATCATTAGGAGATATTATCTCATCATTAGGAGATAATATCTCATCATTACGAGATATTATCTCATCATTAGAACCTTTTATCTCATCATTAGGAGATATTATCTCATCATTAGGACTTATTATCTCATCATTAGGACTTTTTATCTCATCATTAGGAGATATTATCTCTTCATTAGGAGATATTATCTCATCATTAGGAGATAATATCCCATCATTACGAGATATTATCTCATCATTAGGAGATATAATCTCATCATTAGGACTTTTTATCTCATCATTAGGAGATAATATCTCATCATTACGAGATATTATCTCATCATTAGGACTTCTTATCTCATCATTAGGAGATATTATCTCATCATTAGGACTTTTTATCTCATCATTAGGAGATATTATCTCATCATTAGGAGATAATATCTCATCATTGCGAGATATTATCTCATCATTAGGACTTATTATCTCATCATTAGGAGATAATATCTCACCATTACGAGATATTATCTCATCATTAGGAGATATTATGTCATCACTAGGACTGATTATCTCATAATTAGGACTTATTATCTCATCATTAGGAGATATCTTCTATTCCTAGTTTATGGCTATGACGTTTGTTCCATGTCTACGGAAGTGTATTAGGGACTTGATAAAAAATAATTCTCAGACCCAGAAAGTCGAAATTTCGACTTTTTATCTCGAAATTTTGACATAAAATCTCGAAATTTCGACTTTTTATCTCGAATTTCAACTTAAAATCTCGAAATTTCGACTTAATATCTCGAAATTTCGACTTACAATTTCGAAATTTCGACTTTTTATCTCGAAATTTCGACTTTTATCTCGAAATTTCGAGATTTCATCTCGCTCATTAGCAGTTTTCAATAGATTCCGATACACCAGGTTCTGAATTCTAGCAAATTCTCACCGAACCGACAGGACAGGGATGCTGCCCACCCCACCTCCGACCTTTAAGAGTACCGTTAACTCACTTTTCAATAAAATCCAATAAATGAGGTTCATTGAAGACTTCCCACATGCCCTTGGAAATCTTCTCTATCGCGCCATTATAGACCACAGAGGTTCACTGAAGACTACCACATGACATGCCCCTGGCTGTCTTCCCCATCCCGCCATTATACATCACAAAAAGAGCGATATATCCAAATAATATCAATGCACACATGCGTCTCCCACCCTCTGATACGTAATTCTGCATCAGCCCTACTCCCCCCACCCACCCCAGTCCCTGAAAGTGCTGTTCAGTAAATATCACCGGAGTATTTATTTATTGGTGTTTAAGGTCACATATTTTTACACAATGGGTAATCGTTACCACAACATGGAGATAAAGTCAAGTTTAGTCAATCGTTTATATTCATTTTAGAGAACTTCCACCCAAGCATTGATGAATGGCTCCTATATTTTAACAGTAAAACAGAGCTTGTTTACAACAGTAAACGAGCACTAAGCACCACTTCACGTCCCGGGGTACCTTCGGTGAATCACAGGAGTAGTAGCCTACCCTTACAAAGATATGCTGCCCAGTAAATATCACTGGGGTATTTTCCCTTACGAAGAGGTGCTACTTTTTACCCAGGACACTACCGAAATATTACAGAAGAAAAAATAAAAAAAACGCGAATCAAAACGAGACACATGTCACCCAAGTGAAGCGTCATTGTGTGGATAAATGACGCTTCACTTGGGTGACATGTGTCTCGTTTTATAAAACTGCCAGACACGAGGTGACCCTGGCTGACCGTAAATAACGGTAAACCGCAATACAAAATTCAAGATTGCAGTTATTCCTCAAAACCAGGCACAGAGATAGGATCTCAAAATCCCCCCCCCCCCCTCCCGACATGGTGGGTCGAGAGGTAAATATTCCGACAGTGTTCCCGAATCGTTGACCGTCGATACGAACTTGAATCCTAACTCAATATTTTTTCGTAGAACAATAATTAACGAAACCCCAAATGTTCGTTTATTATTATTTTCACGAATTACTTTCGTTTCACAAAAGTAATTCTTTATTATAATAATAATAAACGAACAAGCGTTTACACACAAAGGATATATGAAACCTAAAGATAGTTTTGCACAATGGAAAATGCGGTATCGTTGTCGTGAGGGCGGCTATAAGTTTTCCGACAGACAACTTGAAAAATTCCAACACGGACAGGATCATGGGTCGCAGCCCCTCTCTCCGCCATTTTAGCTGAAGGACATACCATTCTAGCGTTAGTTTCATTAAAACCTTGGACGGCAGTGTAAATAAACTATGGAGGAGTAATGGTGCCACCAACACAAGTTAAGGTCAGCATGCAGCTGTGTCAGTCATAGTGACCGAAACACTGCTGAAACAACAGCGATTATCTCAGTTATCTTTCTATACCTACCCTATACCTGTCTTATCCAGAATTGAATATAGGTGAGCCCCTCCCCACCCCCGCCACCACCACAATGTTATCCCCAAGACGAATAAAATAATTTTCCAATGCATTAGGATGTACGACAATACACTGGCTTCTGATTTCTAACAAACTCTCGCCCTACCGACCGGACACGAATACCCCCCCCCCCCCCCCCACACACACACACACCCGAACCTTGACATTTCTGCCAGCTTGGGGTAGACCTCCTTTTCATTCATTAACATTAACGACCACTCCAAGTGGAATATTGTTTTCCGGACGAGTACAACAGACCTCACCCATACAAATGCCCAATTTTGTCCATCGACTTCGCCATCCGTTACCTAACTGTAAATAAGAATTTAGTCCAACCCCACCCAGCATCCTAAAGTTGATGGTCAAATAAACTGACGCTCTATTCCAAACCGTATTTACAACGGATGCAGCTTAACAAATGTTGTTCCACGTGAAATTTACCAACCCCCCCCCCCCCCCCTCCACACACACACAGAGTTATGTTCGTCCAATAAACATTCTAATAAAATACCGAACAACACACGTTATTGACAAGTACCGTTAAATCACGTTGCAATAAAAGTCCACAGAGCGCGTCTATAATATATACATGAGGCTCCGTGAAGACGTCCCACAACTTCGGATGCCTTCCCCATCCCGTCATTATAATCCACAAAAAGAGCGATACACCCAAATGATATCAATGCACGCATGTTTCTCCCACCCGCCAATGAGCAATGCTGTGGAAGCTTGCCTCCCCATCTCCCCACACATACTACTCGAAAAGTGCTGCCGGTAAATATCACTGGAGTGGCTCAACCTTACGAAGATATGCGACTTTCACCCAGTTCAGTGCCCCAAAATTACAGCAGAAAATAAAAAATCGTGGAAATAATAGCCTTCCACCTCTAATTCAATTTCCACCCCACCTAGCATATTCCCCATTTCAAATCCTGGCGCACCAATACCCATAATAGACGAAGATCAAAATGGAGCACATCCCACAAAAGCAAAGTGAAGCGTCGTAGTGTGCATAAACAGTAAATACGCATCACCGTCGCAGCTGATAAGACTACCAAGTGTACAACAAAAAGTCGAAATTTCGAGATAAAAAGTCGATATTTCGAGATTTTATGTCAAAATTTCGAGATTTAAGTAAAAATTTCGAGATAAAAAGTCGAAATTTCGAGATTTTAATTAAAATTTCGAGATAAAAAGTTGAAATTTCGAGATAAAAAGTCAAACTTTCGAGATAAAAAGTCGAAATTTCGAGATAAAAAGTCGAAATCTGGGTCTGGAATTTTTTTTTATCATGTCCCTAATACGCTTCCGTACAGGTCAAATACAAGGAGTATTTTGATGGGAATAATTGAGCTCTTGTACAAGGAAGCCATCGGAGAGCCTCACTGACTTTCCATTTTCCAAAATTTTCCTCAGGAAAACTGGCCCCACCAACGAAAATGGGATACCCCTTCTCGTGATCGGTCTCAGCTCGCCACTACGTGCGTTCAATCATGCGCATCACGACTAACAGGCCTAATTGAGATATTTAACAGTTGGTGTTTCTTGAAATGAGGCCCAGTTAAATTTTTTAGTGCTGGTTCAGTTCCATTCCAGTCACTGGAAAAGAGTTACGAGGGAGTTTGGTGGACGACTGGATTCAAAGTTCAGCTAAAATGTCTGCTAGTCCTGTTCGGCGAAGTTAAATTTCCACCACTCTGTGGCGTTGCTGAGGGGGAATCACCCCAACACCCCACCTTCCTGAAAAATTGGAACACTCTTCAACCTGAACCCCTAGAACTGGTTCATGTACTTTCACTCTGATATTTGTCGGGTTATCTTTCTATGCTTACCCTTACACTCTCTAGCCTCCAAAACGTACCCAGGTTCTCAAGTTGGCAGGGAAAGTTACTATCGTTCCCCTAGACGTTCACCTGTGGGGAATAGACAATCTTAACCCTTTAACCTAACACGAAAGGCTGATGACACTTGTAAACAAAATTCTTGACTAAATATTTTCTTTCATTTTTTGCGTCACAAACATAGCCTATGGACGAGCTCTTCCCCTGATGGGTCATAAGCTATGTTTTTGAGACAAAAAATGAAAAAAATAATGCATATTGAATGGTTGTTTTGCGAATAGCACTGGTAGGTTTTGTCCATTATGTTAGGTAAAGGGTTAACCCAGCAAGTGGGGGTGGGGGAATAAATCATTTATCTGCTGCTGTAAAATATTTTCCCCTCCGCACTTCATTTTGGCCTACCATGCCCCTCCACAACCTTCTAGTCGTTACGAGTAGAATGTGAAAACATTTTTAACTCTTCACTGAATAGGATGAGCAGATCTCGTAATGATGATATAATAAGTCCTAATGATGAGATAATATCTCCTAATGATGAGATAAAAAGTCCTAATGATGAGATAATATCTCTTAATGATGAGATAAAAAGTCCTAATGATGAGATAATATCTCGTAATGATGAGATATTATCTCCTAATGATGAGATAATAAGTTCTAATGATGAGATAATATCTCCTAATGATGAGATAAAAAGTCCTAATGATGAGATAATATCTCGTAATGATGAGATAATATGTCCTAATGATGAGATAATATCTCCTAACGATGAAATAAAAACTCGTAATGATGAGATATTATCTCCTAATGATGAGATAATATCTCCTAATGATGAGATATTATCTCCTAATGATGAGATAAAAAAGTCCTAATGATGAGATAATAAGTCCTAATGATGAGATAATATCTCCTAATGATGAGATAAAAAGTCCTAATGATGAGATAATATCTCGTAATGATGAGATAATATGTCCTAATGATGAGATAATAAGTCCTAATGATGAGATAATATCTCCTAATGATGAGATAAAAAGTCATAATGATGAGATAATATCTCGTAATGATGAGATAATATGTCCTAATGATGAGATAATAAGTCCTAATGATGAGATAATATCTCCTAATGATGAGATAAAAAGTCCTAATGATGAGATAATATCTCCTAATGATGAGACAATAAGTCTTAATGATGAGATAAAAAGTCGTAATGATGAGATATTATCTCCTAATGATGAGATAATATCTCGTAAAGACGAGATACTATCTCCTAATAATGAGATAATATCTCCTAATGATGAGATAATACCTCATATTGATGAGATAATAAGTCCTAATGATGAGATAATATCTCATAATGATGAGATAATATCTCATCATTAGGACTTAAGACATCCAATATTTTTTGTAGTTGTTGGCACCAATACGCTTCCATAGGCTTTTGTGTACAGTGTGGCAATGTGACAGACGCGTACAAAACGTTTTACAGCTATGAGTTACATTAAATGAAAGCTTTCGGGCACACATTGAAGTATTGGGGGAGTTAAAATAACACCACTTGAATATTCCATTTCCTTCATTCATAATTGTGATAGGTATTTCAACGGGGGTGGGGTGGGGTGTAGGAGCGGTGACTCACCTCCCCAATATTTGACCAAAAATCAAGATAATTGGAAATTGTTCAGGCAAAAATTCCAACAGTTGCAAATTCGAAGCATTGTTGTAACAGATTTTTTTTCTGACTGTGGTTTTGCATTTCCGTTAAAATTCCAACCGACAACTCACACGGACAGAATTCTGATTGAACAACGCAAAATTTCTTCACTACCTGGTGGATTCAAGGTGTATTCCACAACCGTGGTAATGCTACTCACTTTGTTCTCTGCTATGTCTAACCTTACTAATATTAGTGAACGCAGTTAAAATATTGTAATAATAAAAAAAGGTCCTGGCTTCAAAACTGGGGGAGAAGTTAGCCGAAGAAATCACGTATCATACAGGTGAAATTCTACAATGAAAGTGTCAATGACACTGTAGCTCAACTTGTTTAAGACATGTACATGAATAGTATGTGACACAGCAATGACAAACATCTGGGTAATGATCTGATAACAAAGGTACATGCAAAGTATTGTAACAGTCTGTACATAAATGCTCACCGTAGCTTGTAACAAATATATAGGTAAAGTATTGTAAAGGGGGGGGGGGGGGGCAGTTAGATGCTAAACTAAACAAGAGAAATGTTACTAAGGTAACACATGCCCCCCTCCCCCACCTTGACCTTACGGACCTAGCTGTGGTGTGTGACACATCCACCCGTTGTCCTTTATAATTGAGCGAAGTTAGATGATTGTAGCCCTAATAGTTTTGGAGTTATGCTTGAGACACGATTTGTGACCCTGAACATATGAAGGTCAATTGTGACCTTCACATTGCAGATGCGGCGGAAACTCTTATACGCGACACACCTTCTGACTGTCCTTAACATTTGTATAAAGTTTAACAATTGTACTATGATTCGTTTCTGAGTTATGGCTGAGACACGAATATTGACCAATTTTTAGTGTGACATTGAAATGTGACCTCGACCTTGAAGGTACGAACCCGACTATGGTGTGTGACACATACTCCCATGGTCCTTTATAATTGTGTGAAGTTTGATGACTATGGCCCGAACAGTTTTCGAGTTATTGGCTCGGGCACACACACACACACACACACTGACACACACACGGATGGACACATGCACACTTCAATCACTATATGCCACCCGACTTAAGTCGGGGGGGGGGGGGCATAAAAAGAAATCGTTGAGTCCCAGAGTGGGTCTGACTGAACCCAAAAATATTTGTTCTCGTAGCACAGTGATATAACAAAGGCACCCAAATACACTCATTCCTGTCACAGGGTGATAACAAAGGTACCCCAAGAAGTTTTGTGAAGATCGGTTCATAAAAACAGACTCTAGCCCGAGCCGTATTAACATATGCACTTACTGTGTATAAGTAACAATGAACAAATCAAAGTTCATCTAATTTGCATAATTTCTGCACGAGAAAAAACCCGTATTATATGTGATGTATTCCATGTTACTAAACATTCCTACAAAAATTTATTCAAATCAGATCTTTCATACAGAAGTTCTGTACAAAAAACTGATTGCACTAATTTTGGTACAAAATGGCTGCTGGTGGCTATCTTGAATTTTGGATCGCACCCCAAAACACTCGTTCTCGTCCCACGGTGATTGCAAAGGTACCCAAGAAGTTTCGTAAAGATAGGTTCATAAATACAGCCTCTAGCCTGTGCCGTATAGAAGTTGTGTACAAAAAACTGATTGGACCTAATTTCGGTACAAAATGGCCACTGGCAGCCATCTTGAATTTTGGACCGCACCCAGAAACACTCGTTCTCGTCCCAAGGTGATAACAAAGGTACCCAAGAAGTTTGGTGAAGATCGGTTCATAAATACAGCCTCTAGCCCGTGCCGTATTGACACGTGCACTTACTGTGTATTAGTAGCACTGAATAAATCAAAGTTCATCTAATTTGCATAATTTCTGCTCGAGAAAAAAAAACGTACTATATGTGATGTATCCCATAGTACTAAATATTCATACACAAATTTATTCAAATCAGAACTTTCATACATAAATTCTGTACAAAAAACTGATTGCACTAACTAAAGTACAAAATGGCTGCTGGTGGCCATCTTGAAGTTCTGACCGCACCCCAAACCACTCGTTCTCGTCCCACAGTGATAACAAACGTACTCAAGTAGTTTTGTAAAGATCAGTTCACAAATACAGCCTCTAGCCCGAGCCATATTGGCATTTGCAGTCACAGTGCTGAAAGTAACATTAAATAGATCAAAGTTAGTCTAATTGGCATAATTTATGCACGAGAAAAAAACTCGTATTATATGTGATGTATCCCATGGTACTAAACATTCACACAAAAAATTATTCAAATCAGCGCTTTCATATGGAAGTTCTGCGGAAAAATCTGATTGCACCTAATTTTGTACACAATGGCTGCCAGCGACCATCTTGAAATTCAGACCGGGCCCCAAAACATTCGTTCTCGTCCCACGGTGATAACAAAGGAACCCAAGAAGTTTCGTAAAGATCGGTTCATAAATACGGCTTCTAGCCCGAGCCGTATTGGTATTTGCACTTACAGTGCTGAAAGTAATACTAATTAAATCAAAGTAAGTCTAATTTGCATAATTTACGCACGAGAAAAAAAACCCCGTATTATATGTGATGTATTCCATGGTACTAAACATGCATACAAAAAATTATTCAAATCAGAGCTTTCATATGGAAGTTCTGCGCCAAAAAATCTGATTGCACCTAATTTTGTACAGAATGGCTGCCAGTGGCCATCTTGAATTTCGGACCGGGCCCCAAAACACTTGTTCTCGTATCACAGTGACAACAAAGGTACCCAAGAAGTTTCGTAAAGATCGGTTCATAAATACGGCCTCTAGCCCGAGTCGTGTGTACGGCGCGACAGACGGACAGACGGACGACGGGCCATGACAATACCTCGAATTTGGCTTCGCCAAGGTTGAGCTAAAATGGACTAAGTTTAACAACCAGTAATTTTGTAAAATATTGAGGCAAGTCAAAATTCTCACAATATGCACACATCTGGAAAATGTAGAAACATCCTGTGAAATAAAAAAGTAATACCTTGAAAACTACAAGAGGCCTCACGGGGCCTGAAGCGCTCATCTTGAACAAAACACAATTTAAACAGAGTCCAAGAATGAGTACATTAAGCAAGCCACCTCCATAGCATACCCCGTCAATTCTTCAGTCCCTAAGGAGTGACAAAAATAATACGGGCATCATGCCTTTTCTTCAGGTGATCATAGAGTAAAATGTAGAGCTCCCAAATGAAGCCCCTTGATACAACCTTTGTGGATTAATCTTAGTTACACACCACTAGTGGGTACTGAATACAAAATTTTTTAATTCTTCAGCAAAATGGCCAATTTCGGCACCATAGGGAGACCAAATATTAACCCAAGCTCTCGATTTGAACACAGTTGAATCTGATTTCCCTTGAGATGTTGTGTACCAAATATGAAAGCATTCTGACTAGTGGATCTGAAGAAGAGAAATTTTAAAGAAATTTCTTCATATTGCATCAAGTTAAAATTTGGGCTACCATATCGAGCCCAAATATTAACCTATGGATCCGAGTTGAACAAACTTGAATCTGCCCTGCCCATTACAGAACACCCTAACATAACCGATGGCAATTTTTTAACCATTCAATTCTACTGGTCCCAAGGATTCTTCATACCAAATAACAGCTCTCTGTTCCGTGTGGTTTGGGAAATATGGGCGTTTGAGAATATTTCGATTTTTAGCTCCCAGGGTTCCCATGGGGATGCGGGAATTATTTTTTTTTTGCATGGGTCAAGTACTTATGACCCAATAATACCACATACCAAATTTGGTTTATACCGGACCATCGGTTCAGAAAATAGAAATTTTGGGCGGGGTCAAAAAGTTTACCCCTCCCAGTACAAAGCCAAATATTGCTTCACGAACTTCGTTTGAAAAATCTTGATTCTACACCCCAAAAGGAAGTTCCATAGCAAATATCAAGTCATTGTACACACAGGTTCTTGAGAAGAAGATTTTCAAGATATTTTGGAGCATTTTCCCCACCCCCTTCCTATGGGACTGGGCATGTTGAGTTGAACAAAAATGCAATGCCCCTTTGGAACCATGACTCACACAAACTTTCACTTGAATTGGCACAGTGGCTTTGGAGGAGAAGACTAAAAAATGGTGTTGAGCTAATAAGAGGGGTTAGACGGACAAACAATGTACCCTATATGCAGAAAGATAGAGGGAAAGACAGGGGGTAAAACAATATGCCCCCTGACTATTCGTTGTGGGCATAACAAGGACATGCGCCAGTTGTAACCAGACCATCCAAGGCAGCCACTTGAAATTCTGAGAATGTGTTCTACTATCCCCGCTCGACAGTTTAGTATCTTTCTTGAGTCCTGCGACCGGGTGAAAACACCGTGAATGTACCCATAAGGGAAGTCTCAAATCTGCCAAGGGTTAAACATTTATTAATAACATGATATAAAACTAGAAGGGCGGTTAGGACTGCCTGAGGTCATAAAAAGTATACACTCCGTTCCATGTACAGTAGATTGTGGAGAGAGTTTTTGGAGTAGCGACTCGACATTTTCAACGTTTGTTCTAGAAGCTCTGCCCAACTCGACCCGTGCCTGAAAAATCCAACAACCGGGCGCGTAGCCCGTGGGAGCCTCACGCGCATACGCTCTTTTCGAGTTGGACTTGAGGAAATGCGCAGTTCGTGTCGCCTTTCCAGGCATCCGATGGAGCAACTATTCGTGAATGCTGAGTGAAAATTTCGTGAAAATCCACGGAGAATTTGCTGACATATAGGGTTTTTGAAGAGAGAAGGTAATTTTCTGAATTTGGTCTTTTTCAAGCCGGAGCGAAAGAAGAGGGCGGGAATGGGTGCAATCTCTCGTGGTGCCCCCTCTGGGGTAGGTCCACTTAAAAGTTACAGTAGAGCGTGACTGACGGAGAGATGGCTGTAAATCGAAGTAGCTTCTTTAAGAACAGCACCCAGGGATCCCGTCGCAACCTTGAAACCTTTGAGAATCGTCGGAAGTTAAAAGTGAAAAGAAAACGACGGTGAGTTGTTTTTAGCGGGAAAAGATTAATGAAAATTTGCATATTAGACATTAAAATAACACTTCAGACATACACGAACAGTGTCCAGACTGCTGAAGGCGGCGACTTGCAACTCTCAGAACTTGTTCTACGAAGCCTGACCGACATTTGGGCATGAAATCGAGTGTTCTGACCGCGTGGAAAACACCACGCCTCGCGTGTAAACCGTGGGAACGGTTCGTTGCCACTTTATTTTCAATGCAATGAAATTTCCGTTCATTATTTACCTGTTAACGGCAGAGTTTGGCATTATTTCTGTCTGATGAACTGTTCAACTTTTACTATTTGCACCTTTATATAGGACCGAAAGATCACTGAATGCTTACCAATATTCAGGGACTGATTTTACGAAAATAACAATTATTTCAACAGTACCCACTTGGGAACTCTCAAATCTGCCAAGGATTAAACTTTTAATAATAACATGTAAAACAAAAGTTGTCATACTTTGCTAGCCGCATGCGCCCATAGACAACATTCAGCACTCAATGAATTAGGAATGGAGTAAATTGCGACTTAAACGGACCAAATTCTGAAAAATGGAGTTAGTTTCGACGGCACCTATCTTTGTGCAACCGAAACAGGGAATGGGTTAAACTTTACAGCTACCTTATAACAGAAAATCTTCGTGGACTTGAACTGTGAATCTGAATGTCAACAGCATTTTCAGATATTACGAAAATCACAATTAATCAGACGGTACCCATATGGGAGTCTCAAATCTGCTAAGGGTTAAACTTTTAATACTCACATATAAAACAAAAGCTTTCATACTATGACTGCTGCATGCAGCTTTTGAAAATATTCAGCACCCAATCAATTAGGAATGGAGTAAATTGTCACTTAATCGTACCAAATTCTGAAAAAGCGTGAGTTTTTTGGACAGCATCTATCTTTATGCAAACAGAATGGGCAAACGGTTAAACTTTACAACCAAACGTACAACAGAAAATATGCTCGACAGTTAATTGTAAATACGAATATGTAAATCATTTTTCGATATTCCATTTGTAAATGGAAGAAAAATGAACTAAAAATGAGCCATTTTTGTGAACAAGTTAAGGGTACTCGAATTCAAGGCTCGAAAACGGGTTGAAGGTTAAAACTTTGAATAGAATATATAACAGCCAAATTATTCTTGGATGAATGCCCAAACTTCTCATAGGAAACGTTTTGAAAAAATGTGGCAGCAGAGCTGAGAAATTGCATGTGAAAATTGACCAGTTTTTCCAAAATTTCACTTTGCTCGGAATTTTGAGGTCAAAAGGGAGCAACGTGGATAATACAGCTTATGTAGTCAGATGCAGTAAGTCATGCTACAAATATTATGAAAGCTGCAGCCAAATCGTCCAGGGTCTTGTTTGAGAATTGTAGCAAAACGTAACATTGTGACAACATTTTGCACGGTTTTGGCAGAAAACGAAAAACTTCAGAAATGCCATGATCCAGGTGAGAAAATTCTAATGAAGTTCTACATATGTGCCAAATTTCAGTAGAATAGTAAAGAATCCATCAGACAAAAATCATTGAAATAGATAATAATGTTAATACTAGAGAAATAGAATTTACTGCATCCAGTAAATTCAAGCTTGTAAGAAAAGAGTTTAAATATCTATCGGCAAAAAACTATATAGAAAGATAATTTATAGAGGGGTATTTTCGGGAGTAGCATATTTTTAAACAAATCAGGAATGGATTTTCGTAAACAGTATTTACAGATATTCATAATGGAATCAGAACAATTCTTCTAAGAAACCAGAAAAGGCATATATGTGCACAGCATTCAAAAGGTTTGTCAAGAGAATGCATTAGGTGTCCAAAACTGTGATTTCCAGCAATACTAAAAATGCACTCAGCTATCCCTGGGCGACCGCAGTGACCTTGTCCATATTGTGACCCTCTATGGAGTGCTGACTCATTTGGTGTTGGTCCCATGTCCATGTGTCGTACCATCCTTGAGATATGAGTGTGACCCACTCTCAAGAATTTTGCCCACATCCACTTTTTTCAAGTAAAAATGTACGTATGATCTTTGGGAATGCATTAGGAGGGTCAGAAAATGGGATTTCCATTAATTCTGAAAAATGCCCTCAATGACCCCTAGGTGACATCTGTGACCTTGAACTATATCTTGAACTTCTATTGAGTGTTGACTCATTTGGTGTTAGTTCCAGTTCCATTTGTCATACCGTGCTTGAGATACGAGCATGACCCACTTTCAAAAATTTTGGCCATGACCACTTTTTTATGTAAAAATTCATGTTTGGACTTCGGGAATGCTTTAGGGGGTCAAAAATGTGATTTCGAGCCATTCCAAAAAATGCTCTCAATGACCCCAAGGAGACCTCCATGACCTTGACCCATATTTTGAACCTCTATCGACTTTCGACTCATTTGATGTTAGTTCCAGGTCCATTTATCACACCATGCTTGAAATATGACCGTGACCCACTTTTAAAAATTTTGGCCATGCCCACCTTTTTTTTACATCAAAATACATGTGTGTAGGTCAGGAATGCTTTAGGGGTCAAAAAATGTGATTTCCAGCAATTACGAAAAATGCACTAAATGACCCCTAGGTGACCTCCGTGATCTTGACCCATATCTTGAATCTCCATCATGTGTCGACTCATTTGGTGTTAGTCCCAGGTCCATTCATTATACCATGCTTTAGATATAAGCGTGACCCACTTTCGAAAATTTTGGCCACGCCCACTTTTTTTACATCAAAATGCATGTGTGTACGTCGGTAATGCTTTAGGGGTCAAAAAATGTGATTTCCAGCAATTCTGAAAAATGCACTCAATGACCTGTAGGTGACCTCCGTGACCTTAACCCACATTTTCAATCTCCATCAAGTGTCGACCCATTTGGTATTAGTCCCAGGTCCATTCATCATATCATGCTTGAGATATGAGCGTGACCTACTTTCAAAAATTTTGTCCACGCCCACTTTTTTATGTCAAAATGAACGTGTGTACATCAGGAATGCTTTAGGGGGTCAAAAAATGTGATTTTCTGCAATTATGAAAAATGCACTTAATGACCCCTAGGCGACCTCCATGACCTTGACCCATCTTTTGAATCTCCATCGAGTGTCGACTCATTTGGTGTTGGTCCCAGGTCCATACGTCATACCATGCTTGAGATATGAGCGTGACCCACTTTCAAAACTTTTGGCCACACCCACCTTTTTACCTCACACGTCAGGAATGCTTTAGGGGGGTCAAAAAATGTGATTTCTATCAATTATGAAAAATGCTCTTAATGACCCCTAGGTGACCTTGACCCCTATTTTGAATCTCCATCGGGTGTCGACTCATTTGGTGTTGGTCCCAGGTCCATACGTCACACCATGCTTGAGATATGACCGTGACCCACTTTCAAAAATTTTGGCCACGTCAAACTGCTTGTGTGTACATCAGGAATGCTTTAGGGGGTCAAAAAATGTGGTTTCCAGCAATTATGAAAAATTCACTTAATGACCCCTAGGTGACCTCCGTGACCTTGACCCATATTTTGAATCTCCATCGAGTGTCTACTCATTTGGTGCTGGTCCCAGGTCTGTACATCATACCACACCTGAGATATGGGCGTGACCCACTTTCAAAACACCCCTACAGACACCACTAATACCCCAGGAATCTGAAAAACATAGGTGACCGAGAACTTGTGACTGTCTATCAGCATGCCAAAAATCAATGAGATAGGGCGTTTTCGAGTTATCCTGCGGAGAAAAAAGTGATGAGAAGACAGAAGACAGAAGAAGAAGAAAAAAAAACTAGAGAAACAGAATTTACTGCACCCAGTAAATTCAAATCTGTGTGAAAAGGGTTAAAGTATCAGGAATAAACTATACAGAAAGAGAATTTATGGAGGCTTATTTTCAGGAGGAAAATATTTTTAAACAAATCAGAAATGGGTTAACAGTATTTACAGATATTCATACTGGAATTAGAACAGTTATTTGTAAGAAACCAGAAAAGGCATATATGTGACCAGCATTCAAAGAGTTCGATACTCGAATCAGAAATGGCACAACCTACTTTCAAATTTTTTAGCCACACACACTTTTTTTTTACGTCAAAATGCATGTGTGTACGTCAGGAATACCTTAGGGGGTCAAAAAATGTGATTTCCAGCAATTCTGAAAAATGCACTCAATGACCCCTAGGTGACCTCTGTGACCTTGACTCATATTTTGAATCTCCATCAAGTGTCAACTCATTTGGTGTTGTTCCCAGATCCATATGTCATACCACGCCTGAGATACGGGCATGACCCACTTTCAAAAATTTTGGCCACGTCCACATTTTTATGTCAAAATGCATGTGTGTACGTCAGGAATACTTTAGGGGATCAAAAAATGTGATTTCCAGCAATTCTGATCAATGACCTCGATGTCCCCTAGTTGACCCCCATGACCTTGACCCATATTTTGAACCTCCATCGAGTATCGAGTCATTTGGTGTTGGGGTCAAAAAATGTGATTTCCAGCAATTAGGAAAAATTCACTCAATGATCCTTAGGTGATCTCTGTGACCTTGACCTATATTTTGAACCTCCAGCAAGTGTCGACTCATTTGGTGTTGGTCCCAGGTCCATACATCATACCATGCCTGAGATATGGGCGTGACCCCCTTTCAAAAATTTTGGCCACGCACACTTTTTTACGTCAAAATGCATGTGTGTATGTCAGAATACTTTAGGGGTGTCAAAAATGTGATTTCCACAATTCTGAAAAATGTACTTAATGACCTCTAGGTGACCTCCGTGACCTTGACCCATATTTTGAATCTCCATCAAGTGTCGACTCATTTGGTGTTGGTCCCAGGTCCATACGTCATATCACGCCTGAGGTATTGGCGTGACCCACTCTCAAAATTTTTTGGCCATGCCCACTTTTTTACGTCAAAATGCATGTGTGTAAGTCAGGAATACTTTAGGGGTCAAAAAATGTGATTTCCAGCAATTCTGAAAAAATGCACTCAATGACCCCTAGGTGAGGTCTGTGACCATGACCCATATTTTGAATCTTCATCAAGTGTCGACTTATTTGGTGTTGGTCCTAGGTCCATACGTCAAACCATGCCTGACATACGGACGTGACCCACTTTCATAAATTTTGGCCACACCCACTTCTTTTTACGTCAAAATGCATATGTGTATGTCAGAAATAGTTTAGGGGGTCAAAAAATGTGATTTCCAGCAATTATGAAAAATGCACACAATGACCCCTAGTTGACCTCCGTGACGTTGACCCATATTTTGAACTTCCATCGAGTGTCGACTCATTTGGTGTTGGTCCCACGTCCATAGGTCATACCACGCTTGAGATATGGGGGTGACCCACTTTCAAAAAATTTGGCCATACCCACTTTTTTTTTACGTCAAAATGCATGTGTGTACGTCAGAAATACTTTAGGGGGTAAAAAAATGTAATTTCTAGCAATTCTGAAAAATTCACTCAGTGACCCCTAAGTGACCTCTGTGAGGTTGACCCATATTTTGAATCCCCATCAAGTGTCACCTCATTTGGTGTTGATCCCAGGTCCAGACGCCATACCACACCTGAGATATGGGCGTGACCCACTTTCAAAAATGTTTGGCCACGCCCACTTTTTTACATCAAAATGCATGTGTGTATGTCAGGAATACTTCAGGGGATCAAAAAATATGATTTCCAGCAATTCTGAAAAATGCACTCAATGACCCCTAGGTGACCTCCGTACCTTGACCCATATTTTGAATCTCCATCAAGTGTCGCCTCATTTGGTGGTGATCCCAGATCCATACGCCATACCACACCTGAGATATGGGCGTGACCCACTTTCAAAAATTTTTGGCCACGCCCACTTTTTTACGTCAAAATGCATGTGTGTATGTCAGGAATACTTTAGGGGATAAAAAATGCGATTTCCAGCAATTCTGAAAAATGCACTCAATGACCTGTAGGTGACCTCCGTGACCTTAACCCACATTTTCAATCTCCATCAAGTGTCGACTCATTTGGTGTTGGTCACAGGTCCATACATCATACCACGCCTGAGATATGGGCATGACCCACTTTGAAAAATTTTGCCCATGCCCACTTTTTTTACGTCAAAATGCATGTGTGTACGTCAGGAATACTTTAGGGGGCAAAAATTGTGATTTCCAACAATTCTGAAAAATGCACTCAATGACCCCGAGTTAACCTCCATGACCTTGACCCATATTTTGAACATCCATCGAGTGTCGACTCATTTATTGTTGTCCCAGGTCCGTAGGTAATACCACGCTTGAGATATGGGCGTGACCTACTTTCAATTTTTTTAGCCACGCCCACTTTTTTACGTCAAAAGGCATGTGTGTATGTCAGGAATACTTTAGGGGGGTCAAAAAATGTGATTTCCAGCAATTCTGAAAAATGCACTCAATGACCCCTAGGTGACCTCTGTGACGTTGACCCATATTTTGAATCTCCATCAAGTGTCGACTCATTTGGTGTTGTTCCCAGATCCATATGTCATACCACGCCTGAGATACGGGCATGACCACTTTCAAAAATTTTGGCCACGCCCACTTTTTTATGTCAAAATGCATGTTTGTATGTCAGGAATACTTTAGGGGGTCAAGAAATGTGATTTCCAGCAATTCTGATAAATGCACTCAATGACCCCTAGTTGACCTCCGTGACCTTGACCCATATTTTGAACCTCCATCGAGTATCGAGTTATTTGGTCTTGGGGTAAAAAAATGTGATTTCCAGCAATTATGAAAAATGCACTCAATGACACCTAGGTAACCTCTGTGACCTTGACCCATATTTTGAACCTCCATCAAGTTTCGACTCATTTGGTGTTGGTCCCAGGTCCATACGTCATACCATGCCTGAGATATGGGCGTGACCCACTTTCAAAAATTTTGGCCACGCCCACTTTTTTTTACGTCAAAATACATGTGTGTACGTCAGGAATACTTTGGGGGGGGGTCAAAAAATGTGATTTCCACAATTCTGAAAAATGCACTCAATGACCCCTAGGTGACCTCCGTGACCTTGACCCATATTTTGAATCTCCTTCAAGTGTCGACTCATTTGTTGTTGGTCCCAGGTCCATACGTCATACCACGCCTGAGGTATGGGCGTGACCCACTCTCAAAATTTTTTTGGCCACGCCCACTTTTTTATGTCAAAATGCATGTGTGTAAGCCAGGAATACTTTAGGGGTAAAAAAATGTGATTTCCAGCAATTCTGAAAAAATGCACTCAATGACCCCTAGGTGAGCTCTGTGACCATGACCCATATTTTGAATCTCCATCAAGTGTCGACTTATTTGGTGTTGCTCCCAGGTCCATACGTACACCACGCCTGACATATGGGCATGACCCACTTTCATAAATTTTGGCCACGTCCACTTCTTTTTACGTCAAAATGCATGTGTGTATGTCAGAAATAGTTTAGGGGTAAAAAAATGTGATTTCCAGCAATTATGAAAAATGCACACAATGACCCCTAGTTGACCTCCGTGACGTTGACCCATATTTTGAACTTCCATCGAGTGTCGACTCATTTGGTGTTGGTCCCACGTCCATAGGTCATACCACGCTTGAGATATGGGGGTGACCCACTTTCAAAAAATTTGGCCATACCCACTTTTTTTTTACGTCAAAATGCATGTGTGTACGTCAGAAATACTTTAGGGGGTAAAAAAATGTAATTTCTAGCAATTCTGAAAAATTCACTCAGTGACCCCTAAGTGACCTCTGTGAGGTTGACCCATATTTTGAATCCCCATCAAGTGTCACCTCATTTGGTGTTGATCCCAGGTCCAGACGCCATACCACACCTGAGATATGGGCGTGACCCACTTTCAAAAATGTTTGGCCACGCCCACTTTTTTACATCAAAATGCATGTGTGTATGTCAGGAATACTTCAGGGGATCAAAAAATATGATTTCCAGCAATTCTGAAAAATGCACTCAATGACCCCTAGGTGACCTCCGTACCTTGACCCATATTTTGAATCTCCATCAAGTGTCGCCTCATTTGGTGGTGATCCCAGATCCATACGCCATACCACACCTGAGATATGGGCGTGACCCACTTTCAAAAATTTTTGGCCACGCCCACTTTTTTACGTCAAAATGCATGTGTGTATGTCAGGAATACTTTAGGGGATAAAAAATGCGATTTCCAGCAATTCTGAAAAATGCACTCAATGACCTGTAGGTGACCTCCGTGACCTTAACCCACATTTTCAATCTCCATCAAGTGTCGACTCATTTGGTGTTGGTCACAGGTCCATACATCATACCACGCCTGAGATATGGGCATGACCCACTTTGAAAAATTTTGCCCATGCCCACTTTTTTTACGTCAAAATGCATGTGTGTACGTCAGGAATACTTTAGGGGGCAAAAATTGTGATTTCCAACAATTCTGAAAAATGCACTCAATGACCCCGAGTTAACCTCCATGACCTTGACCCATATTTTGAACATCCATCGAGTGTCGACTCATTTATTGTTGTCCCAGGTCCGTAGGTAATACCACGCTTGAGATATGGGCGTGACCTACTTTCAATTTTTTTAGCCACGCCCACTTTTTTACGTCAAAAGGCATGTGTGTATGTCAGGAATACTTTAGGGGGGTCAAAAAATGTGATTTCCAGCAATTCTGAAAAATGCACTCAATGACCCCTAGGTGACCTCTGTGACGTTGACCCATATTTTGAATCTCCATCAAGTGTCGACTCATTTGGTGTTGTTCCCAGATCCATATGTCATACCACGCCTGAGATACGGGCATGACCACTTTCAAAAATTTTGGCCACGCCCACTTTTTTATGTCAAAATGCATGTTTGTATGTCAGGAATACTTTAGGGGGTCAAGAAATGTGATTTCCAGCAATTCTGATAAATGCACTCAATGACCCCTAGTTGACCTCCGTGACCTTGACCCATATTTTGAACCTCCATCGAGTATCGAGTTATTTGGTCTTGGGGTAAAAAAATGTGATTTCCAGCAATTATGAAAAATGCACTCAATGACACCTAGGTAACCTCTGTGACCTTGACCCATATTTTGAACCTCCATCAAGTTTCGACTCATTTGGTGTTGGTCCCAGGTCCATACGTCATACCATGCCTGAGATATGGGCGTGACCCACTTTCAAAAATTTTGGCCACGCCCACTTTTTTTTACGTCAAAATACATGTGTGTACGTCAGGAATACTTTGGGGGGGGGTCAAAAAATGTGATTTCCACAATTCTGAAAAATGCACTCAATGACCCCTAGGTGACCTCCGTGACCTTGACCCATATTTTGAATCTCCTTCAAGTGTCGACTCATTTGTTGTTGGTCCCAGGTCCATACGTCATACCACGCCTGAGGTATGGGCGTGACCCACTCTCAAAATTTTTTTGGCCACGCCCACTTTTTTATGTCAAAATGCATGTGTGTAAGCCAGGAATACTTTAGGGGTAAAAAAATGTGATTTCCAGCAATTCTGAAAAAATGCACTCAATGACCCCTAGGTGAGCTCTGTGACCATGACCCATATTTTGAATCTCCATCAAGTGTCGACTTATTTGGTGTTGCTCCCAGGTCCATACGTACACCACGCCTGACATATGGGCATGACCCACTTTCATAAATTTTGGCCACGTCCACTTCTTTTTACGTCAAAATGCATGTGTGTATGTCAGAAATAGTTTAGGGGTAAAAAAATGTGATTTCCAGCAATTATGAAAAATGCACTCAATGACCCCTAGTTGACCTCCGTGACCTTGACCCATATTTTGAACCTCCATCGAGTGTTGACTCATTTGGTGTTGGTCCCAGGTCCGTAGGTCATACCACGCTTGAGATATGGGGGTGACCCACTTTCAAAAAATTTGGCCATGCCCACTTTTTTACGTCAAAATGCATGTGTGTACGTCAGAAATACTTTAGGGGGTAAAAAAATGTGATTTCTAGCAATTCTGAAAAATTCACTCAGTGACCCCTAAGTGACCTCTGTGAGGTTGACCCATATTTTGAATCCCCATCAAGTGTCACCTCATTTGGTGTTGATCCCAGGTCCAGACGCCATACCACACCTGAGATATGGGCGTGACCCACTTTCAAAAATTTTTGGCCACGCCCACTTTTTTACATCAAAATGCATGTGTGTATGTCAGGAATACTTCAGGGGATCAAAAAATGTGATTTCCAGCAATTCTGAAAAATGCACTCAATGACCCCTAGGTGACCTCCGTACCTTGACCCATATTTTGAATCTCCATCAAGTGTCGCCTCATTTGGTGGTGATCCCAGGTCCATACGCCATACCACACCTGAGATATGGGCGTGACCCACTTTCAAAAATTTTTGGCCACGCCCACTTTTTTACGTCAAAATGCATGTGTGTATGTCAGGAATACTTTAGGGGATAAAAAATGCGATTTCCAGCAATTCTGAAAAATGCACTCAATGACCTGTAGGTGACCTCCGTGACCTTAACCCACATTTTCAATCTCCATCAAGTGTCGACTCATTTGGTGTTGGTCACAGGTCCATACATCATACCACGCCTGAGATATGGGCATGACCCACTTTGAAAAATTTTGACCATGCCCACTTTTTTACGTCAAAATGCATATGTGTACATCAGGAATACTTTAGGGGGGCAAAAAATGTGATTTCCAGCAATTATGAAAAATGCACTCAATGACCCCAAGGTGACCTCCGTGACCTTGACCCATATTTTGAATCTCCATCAAGTGTCGACTGATTTCGTGTTGGTCCCAGGTCCGTACGTCATACCACGCCTGATATATGGACGTGAACCACTTTCAAAAATTTTGGCCACGCCTACTTTTTTTACGTCAAGATGCATGTGTGTACGTCAGGAATACTTTAGGGGGGGTCAAAAAATGTGATTTCCAGCAATTCTGGAAAAATGCACTCAGTGACCCCTAGATGACCTCCGTGAACTTGACCCATATTTTGAACCTCCATCGAGTGTCGACTCATTTGGTGTTGGTCCCAGGTCTGTAGGTCATACCACGCCTGAGATATGGGCGTGACCCACTTTCAAAACACCCCTACAGACACCCCTGATACCCCAGGAATCTGAAAAACATAGTTGGCCGAGAACTTGTGGCTGTCTATCAGCATGCCAAAAATCAACGAGATTGGGCAATTCGTTTTCGAGTTATCTTGCGGACAAAAAGTGATGAGAAGACAGAAGACCAGGAGAAGAAGAAAAAGAAGAAGAAGAAGAAAAAAAAGAAACCGTGCAAAAACAATAGTCTGTGTGTTTCACGCAGACTAAATACGAAGAAGGAAAAAAAAAGAAAAAGAAACCGTGCAAAAACAATAGTCTGTATGTTTCACACAGACTAAATATACTACCACTATCGGTCATATGCTCACTGTGTCCAGACCGCTGACGGCAGCGGCTTGCAATTTTCAGAACTTGTTCTACGAAGCCTGGCCGACATTTGGGCATGAAATCGAATGTTCTGACGGCGTGGAAAACACCACACCTCGCGTGTGGAAACCCTGGGAACGGTTCGTTGCCACTTTATTTTCAATGCTATGAAATTTCCATTCATTATTTACCTGTCAACGGAAGAGTTTGGCATTATTTCTGTCTGATGAACTGTTCAACTTTTACTATTTGCACCTTTATATAGGACCGAAAGATCACTGACTGCTTACCAATATTCAGGGACTGATTTTACGAAAATACCAATTATTTCAACAGTACCCACTTGGGAACTCTCAAATCTGCCAAGGATTAAACTTTTAATAATAACATGTAAAACAAAAGTTGTCATACTTTGCTAGCCGCATGCACCCATAGACAACATTCAGCACTCAATCAATTAGGAATGGAGTAAACTGCGACTTAATCTTACCAAATTCTGAAAAGTGGAGTTATTTTCGACGGCACCTATCTTTATGCAACCGAAACAGGGATTGGGTTAAACTTTGCAGCTACCCTTTAACAGAAAATCCTCTTTGTCTTGAACTGTGAATCTGAATGTCAACAGAATTTTCAGATATTACGAAAATCACAATTATTCAGACAGTACCCATATGGGAGTCTCAACTCTGCTAAGGGTTAAACTTTTAATACTCACATACAAAACAAAAGTTTTCATACTATGACTGCTGCATGCAGCTATTGAAACCATTCAGCACTCAATCAATTAGGAATGGAGTAAATTGTCACTTAATCGTACCAAATTCTGAAAAAGCGTGAGGTTTTTGGACAGCATCTATCTTTATGGAAGCAGAATGGGCATATGGTTAAACTTTACAACCAAATGCACAACAGAAAATATGCTCGATAGGTAATTGTGAATACGAACATGTAAATCATTTTTTGATATTCCATCCGTAAATGGAAGAAAAATGAACTAAAAATGAGCCATTTTTGTGAACAAGTTAAGGGTACTCGAATTCAAGGCTCGAAAACGGATTGAAGGTTAAAACATTGAATAGAATATATAACAGCCAAATTATTCTTGGATGAATGCCCAAACTTCTCATAGGAAACGTTTTGAAAAAATGTGGCAGCAGAGCTGAGAAATTGCATGTGAAAATTGACCAGTGTTTCCAAAATTGCACTTTGCTCGGAATTTTGAGGTCAAAAGGGAGCAACGTGGATAATACAGCTTATGTAGTCAGATGCAGTAAGTCATGCTACAAATATTATGAAAGCTCCAGCCAAATCGTCCAGGGTCTTGTTTGAGAATTGTGGCAAAACATAACATTGTGACAACATTTTGCACGGTTCTGGCAGAAAACGAAAAACTTCAGAAATGCCATGATCCAGGTGAGAAAATTCTAATGAGCTTATGCCATGGCCAGTTGTCTGTCTGTCCGTCTGTCCGTCAACAATTCAATACGGCTCGGGCTACAGGCCGTATTTATGAACGTATCTTTTCGAAACTTCTTGGGTACCTTTGTTATGACCGTGGGACAAGAAAGAGTGTTTTGGGGACCGATCCGATTTTCAAGTTGGCCGCTGGCAGCCATTTTGTACAAAATTAGGTGCAATCAGATTTTTGCACAGAACTTCCATGTGAAAGCACTGATTTGAATAATTTTTTATATGAATGTTTAGTACCATGGGATACATCACATGTAATACTTTTTTTTTCGTGCGTAAATTATGCAAATTAGACTAATTTTGATGTATATAGTGTTACTTTCAGCACTGTAAATGCAAATGCCAATAGGGCTCGCGCAAGAGGCCGTATTTATGAACCGATTTTTACAAAACTTCTCGGGTACCTTTGGTATCACCGTGGGACTAGAACGAGTGTTTTGGGGTCCGGTCCGAAATTCAAGATGGCCGATGGCAGCCATTTTGTACAAAATTAGGTGCAATCAGATTTTTGCACAGAACTTCCATATGAAAGCGCTGATTTGAATAATTTTTTGTGTGAATGTTTAGTACCATGGGATACATCACATATAATACGGGTTTTTTTCTCGTGCAGAAATTATGCAAATTAGATGAACTTTGATTTTTTCAGTTCTACTTACACACACTAAGTACACATGTCAATACGGCTCGGGCTAGAGTCTGTATTTATGAACCTATCTTCACGAAACATCTTGGGTACCTTTGTTATCACCTTGGGACGAGAACGGGTTTTTGGGTGCGGTCCAAAATTCAAGATGGCTGCCAGTGCCCATTTTGTACCGAAATTAGGTCTAATCACTTTTTTGTACACAACTTCTATACGGCTCAGGCTGGAGGCCGTATTTATGAACTGATCTTTACGAAACTTCTTGGGTACCTTTGTTATCACCGTGGGATGAGAATAAGTGTTTTTGGGTGTGGTCCGAAATTCAAGATGGCCACCAGCAGCCATTTTGTACCGAAATTAGTGCAACATGAAAGTTCTGATTTGAATAAATTTTTGTATGAATGTTTAGTAACATGGAAAACATCACATATAGTACGGGTTTTTTTTCTCGTGCAGAAATTATGCAAATTAGATAAACTTTGATTTATTCAGTGCTAGTTATACACTGTAAGTGCACATGTCAATACAGCTCGGGCTAGAGGCTGTATTTATCAACCGATCTTCACGAAACTTCTTGGGTACCTTTGTTATCACCTTTGGGCGAGAATGAGTGTTTCTGGGTGCGGTCCAAAATTCAAGATGGCTGCCAGTGACCATTTTGTACCGAAATTAGGTCCAATCAGTTTTTAGCTCACCTGACTGAAAGTCAGGGTGAGCTTTTTTTGTCACTCTTTGTCCGTTGTCCGTCCGTCGTCTGTCGTCCGTCGTCCTGCGTGAAGGTGGTGTTTGAGCCTCTTTCTTCTAAACCATTGGCCACATTTTAATTAAATTTCATGTAAGTAGTGGTTATATAGGGGCATTTTGATTTTTATGCAAATTAGGTTTCAGCTCGTATTGAGCAGAGGGGTGTGGAAAAAATGGCCAAATTTTTTGAAAATCTTCTTCTAATGAACCACCAGTAGCAGAGACTTGATATATGGTATACAGAGTCCTTTTGAGGTTTAGAATCAATTTTGTTCAAGAGAAGTTTGTCGGTCATTATTTGCCATCATTATGGGAGGGGCAAAAATTTTGGCCACGCCTAAAATTTCTATTTTCAGAACCGTGAGGTCGATTTGAACCAAATTTGATATGAGATGATAATGGGTCAAAACTAGTTGATTGATGCAAAAAAAAAAAATTCTCATTGCCCCGTGGGAACCTTGGGAGCTAAAAATAGGAGAAACCTTAAAACTGCCATATCTCCAAAACTACAAGGCACAGAGAATTCTTATTTTGTATAAAGCTTACCTTTATCCAGTCGAATAGAATGGTTAAAAAAATCCCTATCGGTTTGATCACAAGGTACTTTTTTCAGGACTTTGAAAAAGTGCTAAGTCGGCACTTTTTAACACTGTACGCAATGGGAAAAACATTAAAAAAATCTTCTTCTCCAGATCCAGCAGGCAGAATCTTTTGATATTTGGTATGCAACATTGTGGGGTGGATCTGATTCAAGTTTGTTCAAGTCGGCCCCCCTGGGTTCATATTTGGGCTCAGTATAGGAGCCCGATTTCGAATTTAGTGCATTTCATGCAAATTTCTTAAAAAATCTTCTTCTCCAGATCCAGCAGGCAGAATCTTTTGATATTTGGTATGCAACATTGTGGGGTGGATCTGATTCAAGTTTGTTCAAATCGGCCCCTGGATTCATATTTGGGCTCACTATAGAAGCCCGAATTCAAACTTAGTGCATTTCAGGCAAATTGTTTTAAAAATCTTCTTCTCCAGATCCAGCAGGCAGAATCTTTTGAAATTTGGTATGCAACATTGTTGGGTGGATCTGATTCAAGTTTGTTCAAATCGGACCCCTGGGTTTATATTTGGGCTCAGTATAGGAGCCCAAATTTGAACTTAGTGCATTTGAGGCAAATTTCTTTGAAAATCTTCTTCTCAAGATCCAGCAGGCAGAATTTTTTAATATTGGGTATGCACCATGCTTGGGGGGGGGGGGGGGGGGGGGAGATTCAAGTTTGTTCAAGCCATGTCCCTAGGTCGATATTTGGGCTCACTGTGGGAGCCCAGATGATAACTTAGTTCAAAATGAGGAATTTTCTTTACATGTACATGTCTTAACAAGTTGAGCTGCTATGTCATTGACACTTTCATTTGTACACGACTTCTATACGGTTCAGGCTAGAGGCCATATTTATAAACCGATCTTTACGAAACTTCTTGGGTATCTTTGTTATCACCGTGGGACGAGAACGAGTGTTTTTGAGTGCCGTCTAAAATTCAAGATGGCCGCCAGAAGCCTTTTTGTACCAAAATTAGTACAATCAGTTTTTTTGTACAGAACTTCTGTACGAAAGGTCTTATTTGAATATTTTTTTGTAGGAATGTTTAGTAACATGGAATACATCACATATAATACGGGTTTTTTTCTCGTGTAGTAATTATGCAAATTAGATGAACTTTGATTTGTTCAGTGCTACTTATACACAGTAAGTGCACATGTCAATACGGCTCGGGCTAGAGTCTGTATTTATGAACTGATCTTCACGAAACTTCTTGGGGTACCTTTGTTATCACCTTGTGACACGAACAAGTGTTTTGGGTGCATTTGTTATCACTGTGCTATGAGAACAAATATTTTTGGGTTCAGTCAGACCCACTCTGGGACCCAAAGATTTCTTTTCTAGTTTAGCATCTAACTTTCCCCCCACTTTTACAATACTTTACCTGTATATTTGTTACAGGCTATGGTCAGCATTTATGTACAGACCGTTACAATACTTTACATGTACCTTTGTTATCAGGTCATTACCTAGATGTTTGTCATTGCTGTGTCACATACTATACATGTACATGTCTTAAACAAGTTGAGCTACAGTGTCATTGACACTTTCATTGTCTTTGCCATTTTCGTGGAGCACCAGATTTTAGGCACCACCCAATTCTTCACTGTGTAGAACTCTTAGCCCAATTTTAACAGTCACTGGACTCACTGTCTGCCCAAATAGAAACATAATTCCAAGTTATTTGTTAGCAGCCAAGTAGCTGAAGAATTCAAATATTTTAAGTACACTCTAGATCTAGAGATGTGTAACTAAGTTTAGTCCACATATGTTGTATCAAAGGGCTCCACACCAACATTATGATTAACTAAAGACAAGGCATGATGCTTGGACTATTTTAGTCACTCCTTAGGGGCTCGTGGATTGACAATGGATCCTATGGAGATTGAATGCCTAATGTAGATTCATTCTTGGTCTCTGTTTATATTGGATTCTGTTCAAGGCGAGTGCTTCAGGCCCCACAGGGCCTCTTATTTAAAAATTTCTTCTCATGAACCAGTGGGTACAGTGACTTGATATTTAGTATGCAGCTTCCTTTTGAGGTGTAGAATTAAGTTTTTTTTCAAATGAAGTTTGTGCAGCAATATTTGTCTTTGTAATGGGAGGGGTAAGATTTTAGCCCCACCCAAAATTTCGATTTTGTGAACAGATATGATCCGATTTCAACCAAATTTGGTATGTGGTAGATATAATTATTGAGTCACAAGTACTTGACTCATGCAAAAAAAAAACAAAAAAAATTCCCGTGTCCATATGGGACATGCATGGTCCTTATATGTCAATTCAAGTTTGTTCAAATGAAGTTGCCATAGAGTGGGGTGGGGGAAATGCTCCAAAATTTAAAAAAAATCTTCTTCTCATGAACCAGCGGGTACAATGACTTGATATTTGGTATGGAGCTTCCTTTTGAGGTGTGGACTCAAGTTTGTTCAAACGAAGTTCTATGAGCAATTGGTTCTTTGCGTTCGTAATTGGAGGGGCAAGATTTTTGTCTCTGCCCCAAAGTTCTATTTTCTAAACTGATTGTCTTATTTGAATCAAATTTGGTAAGTGGTATTATTGAGTCATAAGTACTTGATTCGTGCAAAAAAAATTCTGTGTCCCTGTGGGAACCCCAGGGGCTAAAAATAGAAATATTTTCAAATGCCTATATTTCCCAAACCACACGGAACAGGGGCACGGTGGCTCAGTATCAGTGGGCAGAAGTGCTGAGGTCCTCGATTGAATCCTACCTGCGACAATCGCATTGTGTGCAAGACACTTCAACCCCATTGCCCACGTAGGCGCACGGCGAAGTGTATTAAGGCATACTGCATGTCGATGGTGCATCTGTTTTCAACCAATTCTAACCCTGCTTGTGTGGAGTTAGTATGTTGGGTAGCTGACAGTTGCTCACCATTGCTCGGTGCTCCTCTACGGATACTCCGGCTTCCTCCACCCATAAAACTGTCGTGGTCATGGTTTGCCATTGAGCAGTAATATGTGACCTTTAACACCAATAAATAAATCATAAATCCCACACGGAGCAGAGAACTGTTATTTGGTATGAAACAACATTAGGGCCAGTAGAATTGACTAGTAAAGCAAATTGCCATCGGTTGTGTTATGGTGTTCTGTAGGGGGGGGGGGGGGGGGGGGGCATTGAACAAATGCTGAGTCAGCATATTTGCAAATATTTAAAAAAAATGTTTTTCTCCAGGGCCACTGATCAGAATCTTTTGATATTTGGTGTGCAGCATCCAAACGAGGGTCAGATACCAGTTTGTTAAATTGAAGCCCCTTGGTTCATATTTGGGCTCAAAGCCTGAATTTTTAACTTAGGGCAGTACGGGGAATAATCTTTAAAATTCTTCTTCTTAAGAACCACCAGTCAGAATCTTTTAATGTTTGGTATACATCATTGTTATTTGGGTCAGATCCAAAATTGTTCAATCAAGTTCCTCGGTTAATATTTGAGCTTCCTTTGGAAGCCTGAATTTTAGCTTTGTGCAATATGGGGGATAATCTTTAAAAATCCTTTTCTTCAGATTCTCCAGTCAGAATGCTTTCATATTTGGTATATAACCTCTCGGGGGAGGGGGTGGAGGTATCATTTCAAGTTTGTTCAAATTGGGTCTATGGGTTAATATTTGGGCTCTCTGTTGGAGCCCAAAGTTTAACAGTGCAACTTGAAGAGATTTCTTTAAAAATCTTCTTTATTTCCACCAGTCAGAATCCTTTCATATGTGGTGAATGAATGAATGAATGAATGAATGAATGAATGAATGAATGAATGAATGAATGAATGAATGAATGAATGAATGAATGAATGAATGAATGAATCTTTATTTTGCAGTACACTATTATATGATAAGTTCATAATGAAAATAAAGTGTTATACAAGGTAATAGTCTACTGCATGGAAACGGCATAGCCATAAAGGCTGTCTTCCTGCCGCTCCCATGTAAAAAAAAACCAAAAAAACAAACAAACAAAAAAACACATTTGTTCTGACATCAGAGTTGGAGGTTGGAGTGGTCGAGCCTAGTTCTCTTTTTTCCCGGTAGTGAGTGTAGCATGGGTTAATGACCAGAACTATACTGTTAGGGTTGAAGATCGATGTGGAGAGATCCAGAGGGGTTAGTGATGCAGTCAGGACATTGTGGATTGGTGCAGGGAATATTAGTCAAATATGAACTTAGTGCGTTCTCTCTTAATCTGTTCTTGAATTGGGACCTATTGTACTGTTGAGTTAATGGAGGGATTTCGTTCCAAAGACGTGGGAAAGAATGGAGAGGTAAGTCGGATGAAAAACTAGTTCTGGGCTTACGAATAAGTATTTTGCCAGACTGCCTTGTGTTCATGCCCGACGGATTATGGTATATTTCAAACGTTTCGTCAAAGGAAACAGGTAATTTGTTATTGCACCAGTCGTGCATGAACAAAAGCGTCTGCAGTTTGTAGACATCGTGGAATTTTAGTATTCGACAGCTTTTAAAAAGTGGATCAGTATGGGATGTGTAAGATTTATTCGCTATAATTCGGATAGCCTTCTTTTGCAAGCCACAAATCCTACTAACAAAGGGAGAATGTCCCCATACAAGAATACCATACGTTAAATGACTATGGATTAAGGAAAAATATAGTGTTCTTAATGCATGTAGTGGGAGAAATCGTTTTGCTCGGTTTATGGCATATATTGCTCTAGCTATTTTTAGGCAAACGGCTGAAACGTGCTGCTTAAATTTTAGATTTTTATCCAAGTGGATTCCTAAAAACTTGAGTGTTGTTTCCTCTTGCTCATTTCCGATTAGTTGTATGTTTGTGTTATTAATGGCTATGCTCTTGTCTCTGGCAGTGTATTAATCACCGTGGGGGTGTAATAATATAAATTTGGTTTTAGAAGCATTAAGAGCCACTTGTTAGCAGCACACCATTCCTGTATTTTCACAAGTTCAGAATTTGCATTTCCAATGAGATCATTCACGTTATTTGATGACACATAACCTGTGGTGTCATCTGCAAATGACAAAATTTTTAATAATGTTGAATTGCTGATATCATTAACGTAAAGCAGAAAAAGGATAGGGCCTAGGATGGACCCTTGTGGCACACCTGTAGTTGTGGTTTCCCTATCCGATTCTTTATCATTGAATGGTACAAATTAACTTCTTCCAGTTAAATAGTTTTCGAACCAAGAATTTGCCACACCTCTAATACCATAGTGATGCAATTTTTTAAGCAAAGTGTTGTGATTAATACTATCGAAGGTTTTGAAAAAGTCTAGGAAGATGGAGAGGGTACAGTCCTTCGTCCTCTTGTCGTTCTGAGCGGCGACATCATTTACTAAGTGCAAAATGGGATGTATAGTTGAATGGTGTTTTCTGAAACCAAACTGATACCGGTAGATGATGCTTTGTTCATCCAAAAATAGTTGCAAACGCACTTGCATTATTTTTTCAAGTATTTTTGAAAACGTGGGAAGAATACTGATTGGCCTATAATTATTAAATATGTGAGGGTCCCCGCTTTTGAATATAGGTATTATTTTAGTGACTTTCATTTTCGGTCGGCACCACGCCCGTCGAGAAGGAGAGATTGATGATATGGGTGAGTGGCTTTGCTATTTCAAAGCTTATCTCTTTCAGTAGCTTAGTCGACATGCTATCACAATCTTTGGTCTGTTTTCCACTTAGACTTTGAATACAGAGAATTACTTCTTGTTCATTGGTGGGTGATATAAAAAATGAGTCAGTGCAACTATCCCCAATGTATTCTGAGAAATGCCGTGATGGTGTTGGTATTTGATTACTTATTGATTTGCCAATGTTCGCAAAGAAAATGTTAAATTTATTGGCTATTTCTTTAGCATCGGTCAATTCAGAATTTTCGTCGATGAAAGAAGAGGGTAGTGTATGAGCACATTTCGTTTTATTGATGGCTTTGCGTAAGATTTCCCATGTTTTTTTTAGCATTATTTTTGTTTTGGGATAATACCTTACTGTAGTAGTCTGCTTTGCTCTTTCGTTTTAATCGATTAAACATTTGGCAATACCTTTTGTATTCGTCTACAATCTGAGAATTTCTGGACTTTAACTTTTTGACATACAGTTTGTTTTTGTTGAGGGATGATTGTAAAAGTCCATTTGTCATCCAAGGTTCACGTTTTACAAATTTCTTTGGGATTGGCGTGGTTTTGATTGGAAATGCAGTGTCAAAATGTCTATAAAAGATATTAAGAAATGAATTATGTGCTTCATTAGGGCAGTTAGTATTAAGTATATCCGAAAAATCGGTTGTCGAAAGAAGGTTCTTAAAATAGTTAATATTCGTTCGGTTAAATGCACGTTTTTGTGTTTCTGTAGTTTGAGGAGTAACTTTGTCCGACTCTTCCAAATAAAATGTTGCAAAGTGGTCACTTACATCTGCAATAATAATACCCGATTTGTTTTCCTTGTTGGCATTACTGAAGATATGGTCTATTAACGTTGCAGTAGAGTGTGTGACCCTTGTTGGTCTCGTGATAGCCGGTAAGAAACCGGCACTAAACATAGAATCAACATATGTACTGGTTTTAGAGTGATTATTAAAATTTAAGAGGTCAATATTAAAGTCACCCATTATATAAGCATTTTTGTTACTAAGGTTAATTTTCTCCAGGAGTAGGCCTAAATTAGACAGAAATAAATCGAGGTCTGCTTTCGGTGCAGTATTGGGTCTGTAGATAATACCGACTGTACATTTTTCATTTGAAGTAGTTTCAATAAATAATGATTCAAAAACATGGGGAATGAAGATAGAGAGGTCCTTGCGTATTTTGAATGATAAATTTTCTTTTATGAAAAGGCCAACGCCACCTCTTCCGTCGTCATTGGAAGGGCGAGAACTGTAAATAAGTGGATGATACCCTTCTAGCTCATAACTTACTTCTTCTTTGACGCTAAAAGTTTCAGTCATACCTATTATATCAAAGCAATTTTCGTTTGCCTGAAGATCACATAGTAAGCAACGAAGGTTTTCAAAATTGGCATTTAAGCTACGGCAATTAATATTAAAAAGAGACAGTGATTTATTTTTGACTGACACATTATCTTTGAAGTCATTAGGTGTGTAATACCTGCAGCTCTGATTATCAATGGTAAAGGGTGGGCTTGGGTCATCGGTATTGTTCGATATAGCGTCATTAAATTTTGATACAAAATCAAAAGTACTATCTTTCTGGATCTCATCAAAGAACGAGTTATTAGCCATGATCGTTGGGTAAATTAAAGAAGGCATCGTTGTGACCAACCATTCGGGAAAATAGGATATTCAGAATGATGTATCTAGCAGATCTATATACATGGGAAGGTATGTTGTTCATAGAATTAAACAAAACTCTGATGTCAGAAGTAAAATAGACATACACATACATAACATATTGAGATAGGGAAACCCTTCTTTATACAATACTAGCGGGTGAATACCCGGCGTTGCACGGGAGAAGATGGTTGTATCAATATACACTCAGATATGATTGATAGAAGGTCAAGGTCAACAATTTCAAGTTCAAGGTCACCCGCACCGGCACCCCGATAAAGTCAAAATGATCGATGGGTCAATATATCATTTTGACTTTATCGTGGTGTACATCATCTCTTGGGATGTCAGTTTCAAATTTGTTCAAATTGAATCAGTGGGTTCATGTTTAGGCTTCCTATGGAGGAGAGGGGTGGGGCTGGGGCTGATTTAACTTTGTGCGATGGGGGGGGGGGGGGGTGGAGGGCAGATTCCAATTTGTTGAAATTGAGTCAGTGGGTTCATATTTAGGTTTCCTATGAGAGCCCAAATTTTAACTTAGTGCGGTATGAGGGAATTCCTTTAATAAAATCTTCTTCAGATTCACCAGTTAAAATGCATTCAGGGTTGGTATACAACATCTCCAGGGGTGTCAGGTTCAATTTTATTCAAATTGAGTGACTAGGTTAATGTTTGGGCTCCTTATGGGGGGGGGGGGGGGGGGAGGGGGTGATTTTACCATGCAATATGAGGGAATTCGCTTGGGGAGGGCAGATTCAAGTTTATTCCAATCGGGTCCCAGAGTTAATATTTGGGCTCCCTGTGGAAGCACCAATTTCAACTTTGGGCCATATGAGAAAGAAATTTCTTTAAAAATTTTCAGACCCACCAGTCAGAATGCTTTTCATATTTGGTATATAACAGCTCTAGGGGAGTCAGATTGTAGTTTGTTTAAATCGGGTCCCTGAGTTAATATTTGGGCTCCCTGTGGGAGCCAGAATTTTAACTTAGTGCAATATGATGAGGAAATATCTCTAAAAATTTTGTTCTTCAAATCCACCAGTTAGAATGCTTTCATATTTGGCGGGAGGGGGGGGGGGGTGCAGACTCGGGTTTGTTCAAATTGACTGTCTGGGTCAATATTTGGGCTCTCTAAGCCTAAGGCTTTGGAGCCCAATATTTAACTTATTGTAATGTGACGAATAATCTTTAAAAATCTTCTTCACATCCACCAGTTAGAATCTTGATATTTGGTATATAGCGTCCTTAGGGAGGTCAGATCTAAGTTTGTTCAAATCAAGTCCCTGGGTTAATATTGGGCTCTCTATGGGAGCCCCCGAAATTTTAACTAAGTGCCATATGAGAGTATTTCTTTAAATATCTTCTTCTGATTCACCAGCCTGAATTTTAACTTAGTGCAATATGAGGGGGTTTCTTCAAAAATCTTCTCCAGAACCACCCATTAGAGTATTTTGATATTTGAGATACAGCATCTGGAGGTGAGGGGCATATTCGAATTTGTTCAAATCTGGTCTGTATGTTAATATTTGGGCTACCTATGGTAGTCCGAATTTTAACTTGGTGCAATGTGAGGAAATTTCTTAAAAAATCTTCTTCAGATCTGCCAGTCAGAATGCTTTCATATTTAGTATACAACATCTCTAGGGTTGGGGGAGAGGCCGATTCAGATTTGTTCAAATCGAGTACCTGGTTCAATATTTGAGCTCTCTAAGGGAGCCCATGTTTTAACTGAGTGCAATATGAGGAATAATCTTCAAAAAATCTTCTTCAGATTCACCAGTTAGAATCGTTTGCTATTTGGTATTGGTATACAGAATCTTTTGGGAGGTCAGATTAAAATTTGTTCAAATTAAGTCCCTTGGTTGATATTTGGGCTCCCTATTGGCGCCCGAATTTTAACTTAGTCCCATATAAATATGAGTATGAGGAATAATCTTTAAAATTTGCTTCCTGGGATACTATCAGAATCTTTTGATATTTGGTATACAACATCCATTGAGTGTTCAGATTCAATTTGTTCAAAAAAAGTACCTGGGTTGATATTTGTCTTCTCTATTGGGGGCGGGGGGGGGGGGGGGGCGCAAAATTTAACATAGCGCAAAATAGGTAATACTCTCAAAATTTTCTTCTCCAGAACCATCAGTCAGAATCTTTTGATATTTGGTATACAACATCCTTCAAGTTTGTTCAAATCAAGTCCCTAGGTTGATATTTGGACTCCCTAGTTTTCCATTAATGAAATCTGGGCATTATTTCTGCCGTAGCATCCCAAAACGAGACAAAAATTATCTGGCATGGACAGCAGAATTATAAATAATTAAATAATGTCACTCCTCTGTTGTGGTAACTAGCCCTGCTAGTCATCAATAAACCTCAAAGAATCGAGTCATAAACCTCGACTTCGAACTCAATCTACAGAGAAAAGTACTACCAAAGTGCACCTGAGTGTAACTCTACACCAGAGATCCAATCTCACAAAACACATAAATATAATTGCCACCAAAGCGACCAAACAGATAATTTTGCTAATGCACGCACACACCCGGGGAGACGACAAAACCGTCCTATTCAATCTCTGCAAAGCATTCGTGCGTCCTGTTCTTGAACACGGGGCTCTCGTCCTCAGCAAAAGTAACAAAGCCAACATACTAATACTCAAGAGATATAAAATCACGCGCTAGTCGACAAAATGTTTTAAACTAGCAGAATTAGTAGAGATAAAGCGGTAACATCTGTGATTTGGCTGGAACATGTAACCAGGTTGATACCTCGTTAAGTATCACCAGCCCCGAGTTACCAGCAGTAGGAGTGAAATCAAAACTAGTCGGCATTAAATGTCTTTGGTCGGTGTTTGTAGCTGGGATGTCTCGCTTAATCAATATCGCGCAAAGAAATATACCAGGGTGAGAAGGTGGGGGCAACAGAGTAGGAGAGTGACTTACACACCTTCATTCTCTCTTCTTCCAGACCATTCGACGGAAAAACAGATAAGCAAAACTTGTCCCAAATGACCCAACATGCACCAACGGACGTAAGTCCTAAGAGGCAGACTACACTGGAACGAAGACCCGACAGAACCACACCCATCAACAACAAACAACCTCCAGACTAACAAGAGACTAAGGCAGGCTATACGTGCCTATAAAACCTAACCATTAAGAAACCATTGTAACCGCTACAGATCTTCTCCTCCGTCACGCCACCCCTGGAGGTGGTCATCCACACCTGGGTAGGCGAGTGTTTGTTCTGCGTGCCACGTGCCCCTCTTTGAAAACGCTTTCTAAACGTATCAAAATCCTGTACAAACAGGACAAATAGCAGGCCTGTCCCCGGAGCAGGTGAGTTCGGTTGGGTGCAACCCAGTCAGGGGCCGTTGTCTGTACACATAAGGTCGAATCCGAAACCGCTCTTCTTCGAACTACTAGATTCAGTCCGAGGTGGACCACACTACACTTACCCAAGACGGTCTCTAACATGCAAGTAACTTACACAAAGCAGCAGATTATACCTGAAAATCAACCACGCTGACTCTTTCGTAAAACAGAAATACAGAAAAGTGCGAGGCAGACGATACCGTCAGTTTTTTCGAGCGGTTTGGACTGTCTTGGGTTGCTTTTTTGACCTGTGAGCACCTTGAAGGTGTTCCAGAATTTTCTCGCATCTTTTGTCGCGTTCAGGTTGGAGGTGGCCCTCTCCCAATTGTTTTGTTGTTCGGCCTTTAGTGCTTCTTTAACCTCGCCATGAAGACGGTTGTAGATTTTGTTGAGTTCCACTCGCTTGGTGGGGTCTTTTTCGGCTTTGACCTTGCGCAGGGCTATTCGCTTTGTTTTTATTAGAGTGAGTGTGCTCTCTCGGAGATTGTACGTCTCCAGGGGCGCACTTCCTCCTTGGGACAGATTTCGTCTAGGGTGGACGTAATAATTTTGCTGAGGTCAGCGCATTGGTCTTCAATATCGCTTACGTTTGGGGGTTTACTTGCATCGAGTTTGGCGTCTAGAATTTCTCTGTATAGGTCCCAGTTCATTTTGCTGAGGTTCCGTGAGATTTTTTTGGGAGGGTAGCGTAATGAACCGGACTCAAAGCTGATTGTAGCGTGTACTGGTAGGTGGTCGCTACCTAGGTCGTCAGGACGCTATGGTCTTATTTTTAGACCCTTATATCAGATATTGATGTGACAGTGGGCGGATTATAGATGAAATGAGTGATCTGATTGGTTGGTTAGTTAGTTGCAGTAAAGTGATCGGGTTGGATGATCCACACGAACAAAACGTGACTCGTGCAGTTAGGAACAAGAACACGAGTATCCGGAACGGGGTTAGAACTTGTCGGAACAGACTATGCAGGTAAGTTAAAAATAGTAACAATAGGCTAAAAACTATTCCAACTGGTAGGCACTTCTACTTTGGGTAATCCTAGGAAGTGACCGAGGATTTGGGGAAAGTCTGAACTAGCAAAAGCACTCTTAGACAATGGAACACCCCTCCCCCATCGAACACCCCCCCCCCCTCTCCAACACACACACACACACTATTTAGGGCCCTATACCACTACGTGCTAGTCTAACAAACCCTAAAGATGGTGTCTTCGCCGAGTCCGTTTCAGCGATTTTTAGTCGTTTTGGTGATTTGGGGAAGATGTCTGGTTGTTTGTGGTAATTAGATATACCCACTCCAGTGGGACGCATCCCTAGAACACACCATCACACTATTTAGGGCCACATAATCCAATGCTTCTGGAGTTTTGGGGAGATGTCGGCTTGTCTGTGGAAATTGAATAAACTCCGGTTCAGGGGACCACACGACCTTAGAATAGACCCTCGTCCTTTTGGAGGGTTTTCGTCCTATTAGAGGGTTTTGGGACACATAACAACCACGTGTCATTATAGAAACCAAGATGGCGGCCTCCAGTGTCCAGTATAAAAATGGTTGATGGAAACACCTGTCACCCCAACATCACGCGCTACGTATCAGCATTGACACGACGTTTCACTATGGTAAAGGGCGTAACTACATGGCCGCTCCCGTAGGCTACCATGACCACCCAACAATGACGTTACTTCCTATGTCCCCTACTCCCCCCCCCCCCCTCCACTCCTAAAACGAATGAAAGGTGCGAACGCTATTACTCACGTTTGGTGAAAATGGACCTTCTTTCGAACCTCAAGATGTCTCCAAATAGCGCCATTTGACAATGTAAAGAAGATACTGAAACATATATCCATGCCCCACCAACGCAAGAAAGTGTCTATTTGCCACCCGGGTGGCAAATAGCTATTCCTCTTTATTTTAGCTATTTGCCACCCGGGTGGCAAATAGTGATTTCAGTAATGGGCAGGATTTAGTTTCGGGTTGCGTTAAGACAACATTACGGGACACATTCACCTAGTTTGGACTCTAAAAAAATTGAAAAGGTGGGATGGATCAATAGGGTGGTAAATAGCGATTTTAAAAAATATTGTATAATTTGTCCAAGTGCGGAGAACTGAAGGTATGTGCTTGGGCTACCACGCATGTGAAAAAGGGATGGGAAATAATGATGAAAATAAAAAGGAGGTGGCAAATATATATAATAGGTGGCAAATAATCATAACAATGAAAACGGGATGGCAAATAAAGATAATACTGTAAAGGGGGTGGCAAATAACAGTACTAAACAAAAGTGGAGCCAAATAATGGTAATAATCAAAAGAAGATGATGAACAGAGATGATAGTCAAACGGGATGGCAAATAATGATAGCTATGAAAAGGGGGTGGCAAATAAACATAATACTGAAAAAGGGGTGACAAATAACAATAATGGACAAAAGTGGTGCCAAATAATGGTAATAATCAAAAGGAGATGACAAATAAAGATTATAGTCAGAGGGGGATGGCAAATAAAAATAATTTAGTTAAAAGGGGCACCAAATAAGATAATGCAGAAAAGGGGGTGATAAATAAGACAGTACTGAAAAGTGGGTGGCAAATAAGTATAATCATCAATAGTAGTGGCAAATAATGGTAATAATCAAAAGGAGATCACAAATAAAGATTATAGACAAGGAGGTGGCAAATAATGATACCAATGACAAGGGGGTGGCAAATAAAGATAATACTGAAAAGGGGGTGGCCTATTACTATAATAATCAACAGTGGTGCCAAATAATTGTAATGATCAAAAGGAGATGGCAAATAAAGGTTATATTCAAAGGGGGATGGTAAATAGTGATAGCAATGAAAAGGGGGTGGCAAATAAACATAACATTGAAAAGGGGGGTGACAAATTACAATAAAAAACAAAAGTTGTGCCAAATAATGGTAATAATCAAAAAGGACATGACAAATAAAGATTGTAGTCAAAGGGGGCATGGCAAATAATGAAAACAATGAAAAGGGGTTCCAAGATAAGGTAGTACTGAAAAGGGGTTGGCAAATAACTAAAATAATCAAAACGGGAGCCATTATAGCCAAAGAGGGTGGCAAATAATAATAACAGTCAAAAGGGGTGGCAAATAAGATAATGCAGAAAAGGGGATGGCAAATAAGATAATACAGAAAAGAGGGTGGCAAATAACTATAATAATCAAAAGTGGTGCCGGATAATGGAAATAATCAAAAGATGACAAATGAAGATTATAGTCAAAGGGGATGGCAAACAATGATAACAATTAAAAGGGGTGGCAAGTAAAGAGAATACTGAAAGGCGGTTGGGAAACAACTATAATAATCAAAATAGGTGCCAAATGATGGTAATAATCAAAAATGACAAATAAAGGTTATAGTCAAAGGGGGTGGCAAATAATGATAACAATGAAAACAGGCTGGCAAGATAAGGTAATACTGAGAAGGGGTTGGCAAATAATGATAATAATCAAAATGGGAGCCATTATAGCCGAAGGGGATGGAAAATGATAATAACAGTTAAAAGGGGATGGCAAATAAGATAATGCAGAAAAGGAGGTGGCAAATAAAATAATACTGAAAAGGGGGGTGGCAAATAAGAATAATAATCAAAAGTGGTGCCAAATAATGGTAATAATCAAAATATGACAAATAAAGATTATAGTCAAAGGGGGGTGGCAAATAATGATAACAATTAAAAGGGGGGTGGCAAGAAAAGGTAATACTGAAAAGGAATGGCAAATAAGTATAATAATCAAAAGTGGTGCCAAATAATGGTAATAATCAAAAGGAGATGACAAATAAAGATTATAGACAAAGGGGGGTGGCAAATAATGATACCAATGAAAAGGTGCAAATAAAGATAATACAGAAAAGGGGGTGGCCCATTACTATAATAATCACAAGTGGTGCCAAATAATGGTAATAATCAAAAGGAGATGACAAATAAAGGTTATAATCAAAGGGGGATGGCAAATAATGATAGCAATGAAAAGAGGGTGGCAAATAAACATAATACTGAAAACGGGGGTGACAAATAACAATAAAAAACAAAAGTTGTGCCAAATAATGGTAATAATCAAAAGGAGATGACAAATAAAGATTGTAGTCAAAGGGGGGATGGCAAATAATGAAAACAATGAAAAGGGGTTGCAAGATAAGGTAATACTGAAAAGGGGTTGGCAAATAACTATAATAATCAAAACGGGAGCCATTATAGTCAAAGAAGGTGGCAAATAATAATAACAGTGAAAAGGGGGTTGTAAATAAGATAATGCGGAAAGGAAGGGAGTGACAAATAAGACAATACTGAAAAGGGGGTGGCAAATAAGTATAATCATCAAAAGTGGTGCCAAATAATGGTAATAATCAAAAGGAGATCACAAATAATGATTATAGACAAGGGGATGGCAAATAATGATACCAATGAAAAGGGGGTGGCAAATAAAGATAACACTGAAAAGGGGGTGGCCCATTACCATAATAATCAAAAGTGGTGCCAAATAATGGTAATAATCAAAAGGAGATGACAGATAAAGGTTATATTCAAAGGGGGATGGCAAATAATGATAGCAATGAAAAGGGGGTGGCAAATAAACATAATACTGAAAAGGGGGGTGACAAATAACAATAAAAAATGGAAATAATCAAAAGGAGATTATTTGACAAATAAAGATTATAGTAAAATAGGTGCCAAATGATGGTAATAATCAAAAAAATGACAAATAAAGATTATAGTCAAAGGGGGGGTGGCAAATAATGATAACGATGAAAAGGGGATGGTAAATAAAAATTACACTGAAATAGGGGTGGCAAATAGCAATACTAAACAAACGTGGTGCCAAATAATGCTAATAATCTAAAGGAGATGATGAATGGAGAGTTTTATCAAAGGGGGGATGGCAAATAATGATAGCAATGAAAAGGGGGTGGCAAATAAACAAAATACTGAAAAAGGGTGACAAATAACAATAATAAACAAAAGTTGTGCCAAATAATGGTACTAATCTAAAGGAGATGATGAAAAGAGATTTTTATTAAAGGGGGGGGGGGTGGTGGCAAATAATGATAGCAATGAAAAGGGGGTGGCAAATAAACAAAATACTGAAAAGAGGGTGACAAATAACAATAATAAACAAAAGCTGTGCCAAATAATGGTAATAATCAAAAGGAGATGACAAATAAAGATTGTAGTCAACGGTGATGTCAAATAATGATACAAAAGAAAAGGGGGTGGGAAATAAAGATAATACTGAAAGGGGGGGGGGGGGGACTCATTACTATAACAATCAAAAGTGGTGCCAAATAATGGTAATAATCAAAAGGAGATGACAAATAAAGGTTATATTCAAAGGGGGATGGTAAATAATGATAGCAATGAAAAGTGGGTGGCAAATAAACATAATACTGAAAAGGGGGTGACAAATAACAATAAAAATGGAAATAATCAAAAGGAGATTATTTGACAAATAAAGATTATAGTAAAATAGGTGCCTAATGAGGGTAATAATCAAAAAATGACAAATAAAGATTATAGTAAAGGGGGGGTGGCAAATAATGATAACAATTAAAAGAGGGTGGCAAGAAAAGTTAATACAGAAAGGGGATGGCAAATAAGTATAATAAACTGAATGGGTGCCAAAAAATGGTATTAATCAAACGATGACAAATAAAGATTATATTCAAAGGGGGATGGCAAATAATGATAACGATGAAAAGGGGATGGTAAATAAAGATTATACTGAAATAGGGGTGGCAAATAGCAATACTAAACAAACGTGGTGCCAAATAATGCTAATAATCTAAAGGAGATGATGAAAGGATATTTTTATTAAACGGGATGGCAAATAATGATAGCAATGAAAAGGGGCTGACAAATAGACAAAATACTGAAAAGGGGTGACAAATGACAATAATAAACAAAAGTTGCACCAAATAATGGTAATAATCAAAAGGAGATGACAAATAAAGATGGTAGTCAACGGGGATGGCAAATAATGATACCAATGAAAAGGGGGTGGCAAATAAAGATAATACTGAAAAGGGGGTGGCCAGTTACTATAATAATCAAAAGTGGTGCCACATAATGGTAATAATCAAAAGGAGATGACAAATAAAGGTTATATTCAAAGGGGGATGGCATAATGATGATAGCAATGAAAAGGGGGTGGCAAATAAACATAATACTGAAAAGGGAGGTGACAAATAACAATAAAAAACAAAAGTTGTGCCAAATAATGGTAAGAATCAAAAGGAGATGAGAAATAAAGATTGTAGTCAAAGGGGGATGGCAAATAATGAAAACAATGAAAAGGGGTTGCAAGATAAGGTAATACTGAAAGGGGGGTTGGCAAATAACTATAATAATCAAAAGGGGAGCCATTACAGTCAAAGAGGGTGGCAAATAATAATAACAGTTGAAAGGGGGGTGCAAATAAGATAATGCAGAAAAGGGGGTGACTAATAAGACAATACTGAAAAGGGGGTGGCAAAGAAGTATAATCATCAAAAGTGGTGCCAAATAATGGAAATAATCATAAGGAGATCAGAAATAAAGATTATAGACATGGAAGGTGGCAAATAATGATACCAATGAGAAGGGGGTGGTTAATAAAGATAATACTGAAAAGGGATGGCCCATTACTATAATAATCAAAAGTGGTGCCAAATAATGGTAATAATCAAAAGGAGATGACAAATAAAGGTTATAATCAAAGAGGAATGGAAAATAATGATAGCAATGAAAAGGGGTGGCAAATAAACATAATACTGAAGAGGGGTGACAAATAACAATAAAAAATGGAAATAATCAAAAGGAGATTATTTGACAAATAAAGATTATAGTAAAATAGGTGCCAAATGATGGTAATAATCAAAAAATGACAAATGAAGATTATAGTCAAAGGGGGGGGGGGGGGGGGGTGGCAAATATTGATAACAATTAATAGAGGGGTGGCAAGAAAAGTTAATACTGAAAGGGGATGGCAAATAAGTATAATAATCGGAATGGGTGCAAAATAATGGTATTAATCAAACGTTGACAAATAAAGATTATATTCAAAGAGGGATGGCAAATAATGATAATGATGAAAAGGGGATGGTAAATAAAGATTATACTGAAATAGGGGTGGCAAATAGCAATACTAAACAAACGTGGTGCCAAATAAAGCTAATAATCTAAAGGAGATGATGAAAGGAGATTTTCATCAAAGGGGGATGGCAAATAATGATAGCGATGAAAAGGGGATGGCAAATAACAATAATAAACAAAAGTTGTGCCAAATAATGGTAATAATCTAAAGGAGATGATGAAAAGAGATTTTTATCAAAGGGGGATGGCAAATAATGATAGCAATGAAAAGGGGGGTGGCAAATAAACAAAATACTAAAAAGAGGGTGACAAATAACAATAATAAACAAAAGTTGTGCCAAATAATGGTAATAATCAAAAGGAGAAGACAAATAAAGGTTGTAGTCAACAGGGATGGCAAATAATGATACCAATGAAAATGGGGTGGCAAATAAAGATAATACTGAAAAGGGGGTGACCCATTACTATAATAACCAAAAGTGGTGCCAAATAATGGCAATAATCAAAAGGAGATGACAAATAAAGGTTATATTCAAAGGGGGATGGCAAATAATGACAGCAATGAAAAGGGGGGTAGCAAATAAACATAATACTGAAAAGGGGGGTGACAAATAACAATAAAAACAAAGGTTGTGCCAAATAATGGTAATAATCAAATGGAGATGACAAATAATGGTTATATTCAAAGGGGGGGGGGGGGTGGCAAATAATGATAGCAATGAAAAGGGGGTGGCAAATAAACATAATACTGAAAAGGGGGGTGACAATTAACAATAACAAACAAAGGTTGTGCCAAATAATGGTAAGAATCAAAAGGAGATGACAAATAAAGATTATAGTCAAGGGGGGGGGGGGGGGGGGGGGGGATGGCAAATAATGCAAACAATGAAAAGGGGTTGCAAGATAAGGAAATACTGAAAGTGGGATTAATAACTATAATAATCAAAAGGGGGGCCATTACAGTCAAAGAGGGTGGCAAATAATAATAACAGTTAAAAGGGGGTTGCAAACAAGATAATGCAGAAAAGGGGGGTGACAAATAAGACAATACTGAAAAGGGGGTGGCAAATAAGTATAATCATCAAAAGTGGTGCCAAATAATGGTAATAATCAAAAGGAGATCACAAATAAAGATTATAGACAAGGGGGGTGGCAAATAATGATACCAAAGAAAAGGGGGGTGGCAAATAAAGATAATGCTGAAAAGGGGGTGGCCCATTACTATAATAATCAAAAGTGGTGCCAAATAATGGTAATAATCAAAAGGAGATGACAAATAAAAGTTATATTCAAAGGGGGATGGCAAATAATGATAGCAATGAAAAGGTGGTGGCAAATAAACATAATACTGAAAAGGAGGTGACAAATAACAATAAAAAATGGAAATAATCAAAAGGAGATTATTTGACAAATAAAGATTATAGTAAAATAGATGCCAAATGATGGTAATAATCAAAAAATGACAAATAAAGATTATAGTCAAAGGGGAGTGGCAAATAATGATAAGAAATAAAAGAGGGTGGGAAGAAAAGTTAATACTGAAAGGGGATGGCAAATAACTATAATAATCAGAATGGGTGCCAAATAATGGCATTAATCAAATGATGACAAATAAAGATTATATTCAAAGGGGGATGGCAAATAATGATAACGATGAAAAGGGGATGGTAAATAAAGATTACACTGAAACAGGGGTGGCAAATAGCAATACTAAACAAACGTGGTGCCAAATAATGTTAATAATCTAAAGCAGATGATAAAAGGAGATTTTTCTCAAAGGGGGATGGCAAATAATGATAGCAATGAAAAGGGGGGTGGCAAATAAACAAAATACTGAAAGGGGGGTGACAAATAACAATAATAAACAAAAGTTGTGCCAAATAATGGTAATAATCTAAAGGAGATGATGAAAAGAAATTTTTATCAAAGGGGGATGGGACATAATGAGAGCAATGAAAAGGGGGGTGGCAAATAAACAAAATACTAAAAAGAGGGTGACAAATAACAATAATAAACAAAAGTTGTGCCAAATAATGGTAATAATCAAAAGGAGATGACAAATAAAGATTGTAGTCAACAGGGATGGCAAATAATGATACCAATGAAAAGGGGGTGGCAAATAAAGATAATACTGAAAAGGGGGTGACCCATTACTATAATAACCAAAAGTGGTGCCAAATAATGGTAATAATCAAAAGGAGATGACAAATAAAGGTTATATTCAAAGGGGGATGGCAAATAATGATAGCAATGAAAAGGGGGGTGGCAAATAAACATAATACTGAAAAGGGGGGTGACAAATAACAATAAAAAACAAAGGTTGTGCCAAATAATGGTAATAATCAAATGGAGATGACAAATAAAGATTGTAGTCAACAGGGATGGCAAATAATGATACCAATGAAAAGGGGGGGTGGCAAATAAAGATAATACTGAAAAGGTGGTGACCCATTACCATAATAACCAAAAGTGGTGCCAAATAATGGTAATAATCAAAAGGAGATGACAAATAAAAGTTATATTCAAAGGGGGGTGGCAAATAATGATAGCAATGAAAAGGTGGTGGCAAATAAACATAATACTGAAAAGGAGGTGACAAATAACAATTAAAAATGGAAATAATCAAAAGGAGATTATTTGACAAATAAAGATTATAGTAAAATAGATGCCAAATGATGGTAATAATCAAAAAATTACAAATAAAGATTATAGTCAAAGGGGAGTGGCAAATAATGATAAGAAATAAAAGAGGGTGGCAAGAAAAGTTAATACTGAAAGGGGATGGCAAATAACTATAATAATCAGAATGGGTGCCAAATAATGGCATTAATCAAATGATGACAAATAAAGATTATATTCAAAGGGGGATGGCAAATAATGATAACGATGAAAAGGGGATGGTAAATAAAGATTACACTGAAACAGGGGTGGCAAATAGCAATACTAAACAAACGTGGTGCCAAATAATGTTAATAATCTAAAGCAGATGATAAAAGGAGATTTTTCTCAAAGGGGGATGGCAAATAATGATAGCAATGAAAAGGGGGTGGCAAATAAACAAAATACTGAAAGGGGGTGACAAATAACAATAATAAACAAACGTTGTGCCAAATAATGGTAATAATCTAAAGGAGATGATGAAAAGAATTTTTTATCAAAGGGGGATGGGACATAATGAGAGCAATGAAAAGGGGGGTGGCAAATAAACAAAATACTAAAAAGAGGGTGACAAATAACAATAATAAACAAAAGTTGTGCCAAATAATGGTAATAATCAAAAGGAGATGACAAATAAAGATTGTAGTCAACAGGGATGGCAAATAATGATACCAATGAAAAGGGGGTGTCAAATAAAGATAATACTGAAAAGGGGGGTGACCCATTACTATAATAACCAAAAGTGGTGCCAAATAATGGTAATAATCAAAAGGAGATGACAAATAAAGGTTATATTCAAAGGGGGATGGCAAATAATGATAGCAATGAAAAGGGGGTGGCAAATAAACATAATACTGAAAAGGGGGGTGACAAATAACAATAAAAAACAAAGGTTGTGCCAAATAATGGTAACAATCAAATGGAGATGACAAATAAAGATTGTAGTCAACAGGGATGGCAAATAATGATACCTATGAAAAGGGGGGTGGCAAATAAAGATAATACTGAAAAGGGGGTGACCCATTACCATAATAACCAAAAGTGGTGCCAAATAATGGCAATAATCAAAAGGAGATGACAAATAAAGGTTATATTCAAAGGGGATGGCAAATAATGATAGCAATGAAAAGGGGGTGGCAAATAAACATAATACTGAAAAGGGGGGTGACAAATAACAATAAAAAACAAAGGTTGTGCCAAATAATGGTAAGAATCAAAAGGAGATGACAATTAAAGATTGTAGTCAAGGGGGGGGGGGGGGATGGCAAATAATGAAAACAATGAAAAGGGATTGCAAGATAAGGAAATACTGAAAGTGGGATTAATAACTATAATAATCAAAAGGGGAGCCATTACAGTCAAAGAGGGTGGCAAATAATAATAACAGTTAAAAGGGGGTTGCAAACAAGATAATGCAGAAAAAGGGGGTGACAAATAAGACAATACAGAAAAGGGGGTGGCAAATAAGTATAATCATCAAAAGTGGTGCCAAATAATGGTAATAATCAAAAGGAGATCACAAATAAAGATTATAGACAAGGGAGGTGGCAAATAATGATACCAAAGAAAAGGGGGTGGCAAATAAAGATAATACTGAAAAGGGGGTGGCCCATTACTATAATAATCAAAAGTGGTGCCAAATAATGGTAATAATCAAAAGGAGATGGCAAATAAAAGTTATATTCAAAGGGGGATGGCAAATAATGATAGCAATGAAAAGGTGGTGGCAAATAAACATAATACTGAAAAGGAGGTGACAAATAACAATAAAAAATGGAAATAATCAAAAGGAGATTATTTGACAAATAAAGATTATAGTAAAATAGATGCCAAATGATGGTAATAATCAAAAAATGACAATTAAAGATTATAGTCAAAGGGGAGTGGCAAATAATGATAAGAAATAAAAGAGGGTGGCAACAAAAGTTAATACTGAAAGGGGATGGCAAATAACTATAATAATCAGAATGGGTGCCAAATAATGGCATTAATCAAATGATGACAAATAAAGATTATATTCAAAGGGGGATCCCAAATAATGATAACGATGAAAAGGGGATGGTAAATGAAGATTACACTGAAACAGGGGTGACAAATAGCAATACTAAACAAACGTGGTGCCAAATAATGTTAATAATCTAAAGCAGATGATAAAAGGAGATTTTTCTCAAAGGGGGATGGCAAATAATGATAGCAATGAAAAGGGGGTGGCAAATAAACAAAATACTGAAAGGGGGTGACAAATAACAATAATAAACAAAAGTTGTGCCAAATAATGGTAATAATCTAAAGGAGATGATGAACAGAGATTTTTATCAAAGGGGGATGGGACATAATGAGAGCAATGAAAAGGGGGTGGCAAATAAACAAAATACTAAAAAGAGGGTGACAAATAACAATAATAAACAAAAGTTGTGCCAAACAATGGTAATAATCAAAAGGAGATGACAAATAAAGATTGTAGTCAACAGGGATGGCAAATAATGATACCAATGAAAAGGGGGTGTCAGATAAAGATAATACTGAAAAGGGGGTGACCCATTACCATAATAACCAAAAGTGGTGCCAAATAATGGTAATAATCAAAAGGAGATGACAAATAAAAGTTATATTCAAAGGGGGTGGCTAATAATGATAGCAATGAAAAGGTGGTGGCAAATAAACATAATACTGAAAAGGAGGTGACAAATAACAATAAAAAATGGAAATAATCAAAAGGAGATTATTTGACAAATAAAGATTATAGTAAAATAGATGCCAAATGATGGTAATAATCAAAAAATGACAAATAAAGATTATAGTCAAAGGGGAGTGGCAAATAATGATAAGAAATAAAAGAGGGTGGCAAGAAAAGTTAATACTGAAAGGGGATGGCAAATAACTATAATAATCAGAATGGGTGCCAAATAATGGCATTAATCAAATGATGACAAATAAAGATTATATTCAAAGGGGGATGGCAAATAATGATAACGATGAAAAGGGGATGGTAAATAAAGATTACACTGAAACAGGGGTGACAAATAGCAATACTAAACAAACGTGGTGCCAAATAATGTTAATAATCTAAAGCAGATGATAAAAGGAGATTTTTCTCAAAGGGGGATGGCAAATAATGATAGCAATGAAAAGGGGGTGGCAAGTAAACAAAATACTGAAAGGGGGTGACAAATAACAATAATAAACAAAAGTTGTGCCAAATAATGGTAATAATCTAAAAGAGATGATGAAAAGAGATTTTTATCAAAGGGGGATGGGACATAATGATAGCAATGAAAAGGGGGTGGCAAATAAACATAATACTGAAAAGGGGTTGACAAATAACAATAAAAAACAAAGGTTGTGCCAAATAATGGTAATAATCAAATGGAGATGACAAATAAAGATTGTAGTCAACAGGGATGGCAAATAATGATACCAATGAAAAGGGGGGTGGCAAATAAAGATAATACTGAAAAGGGGGTGACCCATTACCATAATAACCAAAAGTGGTGTCAAATAATGGTAATAATCAAAAGGAGATGACAAATAAAAGTTATATTCAAAGGGGGGTGGCAAATAATGATAGCAATGAAAAGGTGGTGGCAAATAAACATAATACTGAAAAGGAGGTGACAAATAACAATAAAAAATGGAAGTAATCAAAAGGAGATTATTTGACAAATAAAGATTATAGTAAAATAGATGCCAAATGATGGTAATAATCAAAAAATGACAAATAAAGATTATAGTCAAAGGGGAGTGGCAAATAATGATAAGAAATAAAAGAGGGTGGCAAGAAAAGTTAATACTGAAAGGGGATGGCAAATAACTATAATAATCAGAATGGGTGCCAAATAATGGCATTAATCAAATGATGACAAATAAAGATTATATTCAAAGGGGGATGGCAAATAATGATAACGATGAAAAGGGGATGGTAAATAAAGATTACACTGAAACAGGGGTGGCAAATAGCAATACTAAACAAACGTGGTGCCAAATAATGTTAATAATCTAAAGCAGATGATAAAAGGAGATTTTTCTCAAAGGGGGGTGGCAAATAATGATAGCAATGAAAAGGGGGGTGGCAAATAAACAAAATAGTGAAAGGGGGTGACAAATAACAATAATAAACAAACGTTGTGCCAAATAATGGTAATAATCTAAAGGAGATGATGAAAAGAATTTTTTATCAAAGGGGGATGGGACATAATGAGAGCAATGAAAAGGGGGTGGCAAATAAACAAAATACTAAAAAGAGGGTGACAAATAACAATAATAAACAGAAGTTGTGCCAAATAATGGTAATAATCAAAAGGAGATGACAAATAAAGATTGTAGTCAACAGGGATGGCAAATAATGATACCAATGAAAAGGGGGGTGGCAAATAAAGATAATACTGAAAAGGGGGTGACCCATTACTATAATAACCAAAAGTGGTGCCAAATAATGGTAATAATCAAAAGGAGATGACAAATAAAGGTTATATTCAAAGGGGGTTGGCAAATAATGATAGCAATGAAAAGGGGGTGGCAAATAAACATAATACTGAAAAGGGGGTGACAAATAACAATAAAAAACAAAGGTTGTGCCAAATAATGGTAATAATCAAATGGAGATGACAAATAAAGATTGTAGTCAACAGGTATGGCAAATAATGATACCTATGAAAACGTGGTGGCAAATAAAGATAATACTGAAAAGGGGGTGACCCCATTACCATAATAACCAAAAGTGGTGCCAAATAATGGCAATAATCAAAAGGAGATGACAAATAAAGGTTATATTCAAAGGGGGATGGCAAATAATGATAGCAATGAAAAGGGGGTGGCAAATAAACATAATACTGAAAAGGGGGTGACAAATAACAATAAAAAACAAAGGTTGTGCCAAATAATGGTAAGAATCAAAAGGAGATGACAAATAAAGATTGTAGTCAAGGGGGGGGGGGGGGGGATGGCAAATAATGAAAACAATGAAAAGGGGTTGCAAGATAAGGAAATACTGAAAGTGGGATTAATAACTATAATAATCAAAAGGGGAGCCATTACAGTCAAAGAGGGTGGCAAATAATAATAACAGTTAAAAGGGGGTTGCAAACAAGATAATGCAGAAAAGGGGGTGACAAATAAGACAATACTGAAAAGGGGGTGGCAAATAAGTATAATCATCAAAAGTGGTGCCAAATAATGGTAATAATCAAAAGGAGATCACAAATAAAGATTATAGACAAGGGGGGTGGCAAATAATGATACCAAAGAAAAGGGGATGGCAAGTAAAGATAATACTGAAAAGGGGGTGGCCCATTACTATAATAATCAAAAGTGGTGCCAAATAATGGTAATAATCAAAAGAAGATGGCAAATAAAAGTTATATTCAAAGGGGGATGGCAAATAATGATAGCAATGAAAAGGTGGTGGCAAATAAACATAATACTGAAAAGGAGGGTGACAAATAACAATAAAAAATGGAAATAATCAAAAGGAGATTATTTGAAAAATAAAGATTATAGTAAAATAGATGCCAAATGATGGTAATAATCAAAAAATGACAAATAAAGATTATAGTCAAAGGGGAGTGGCACATAATGATAAGAAATAAAAGAGGGTGGCAAGAAAAGTTAATACTGAAAGGGGATGGCAAATAACTATAATAATCAGAATGGGTGCCAAATAATGGCATTAATCAAATGATGACAAATAAAGATTATATTCAAAGGGGGATGGCAAATAATGTTAACGATGAAAAGGGGATGGTAAATAAAGATTACACTGAAACAGGGGTGACAAATAGCAATACTAAACAAGCGTGGTGCCAAATAATGTTAATAATCTAAAGCAGATGATAAAAGGAGATTTTTCTCAAAGGGGGATGGCAAATAATGATAGCAATGAAAAGGGGGTGGCAAATAAACAAAATACTGAAAGGGGGTGACAAATAACAATAATAAACAAAAGTTGTGCCAAATAATGGTAATAATCTAAAGGAGATGATGAAAAGAGATTTTTATCAAAGGGGGATGGGACATAATGAGAGCAATGAAAAGGGGGTGGCAAATAAACAAAATACTAAAAAGAGGGTGACAAATAACAATAATAAACAAAAGTTGTGCCAAATAATGGTAATAATCAAAAGGAGATGACAAATAAAGATTGTAGTCAACAGGGATGGCAAATAATGATACCAATGAAAAGGGGGTGTCAAATAAAGATAATACTGAAAAGGGGGTGACCCATTACTATAATAACCAAAAGTGGTGCCAAATAATGGTAATAATCAAAAGGAGATGACAAATAAAGGTTATATTCAAAGGGGGATGGCAAATAATGATAGCAATGAAAAGGGGGTGGCAAATAAACATAATACCGAAAAAGGGGTGACAAATAACAATAAAAAACAAAGGTTGTGGCAAATAATGGTTAGAATCAAAAGGAGATGACAAATAAAGATTGTAGTCAAAGGGGGATGGCAAATAATGAAAACAATGAAAAGGGGCTGCAAGATAACGAAATACTGAAAGTGGGATTGGAAAATAACTATAATAATCAAAAGGGGAGCCATTACAGTCAAAGAGGGTGGCAAATAATAATAACAGTTAAAAGAGGGTTGCAAACAAGATAATGCAGAAAAGGGGGTGACAAATAAGACAATACTGAAAAGGGGGTGGCAAATAAGTATAATCATCAAAAGTGGTGCCAAATAATGGTAATAATCAAAAGGAGATCACAAATAAAGATAAAAGACAAGGGGGATGGCTAATAATGATACCAAAGAAAAGGGGGTGGCAAATAAAGATAATACTGAAAAGGGGGTGGCCCGTTACTACAATAATCAAAAGTGGTGCCAAATAATGGTAATAATCAAAAGGAGATGACAAATAAAGGTTATATTCAAAGGGGGATGGCAAATAATGATAGCAATGAAAAGGGGGTGGCAAATAAACGTAATACTGAAAAGGGGGGTGACAAATAACAATAAAAAATGGAAATAATCAAAAGGAGATTATTTGACAAATAAAGATTATAGTAAAATAGATGCCAAATGATGGTAATAATCAAGAATTGACAAATAAAGATTATAGTCAAAGGAGAGTGGCAAATAATGATAACAATTAAAAGAGGGTGGCAAGAACAGTTAATACTGAAAGGGGATGGCAAATAAGTATAATAATCAGAACGGGTGCCAAATAATGGTATTAATCAAATGATGACAAATAAAGATTATATTCAAAGGGGGATGGCAAATAATGATAACGATGAAAAGGGGATGGTAAAAAAAGATTATACTGAAATAGGGGTGGCAAATGGCAATACTAAACAAACGTGGTGCCAAATAATGCTAATAATCTAAAGGAGATGATGAAAGGAGATTTTTATCAAAGGGGGGTGGCAAATAATGATAACAATGAAAAGGGGGGGGTGGCAAATAAACAAAATACTGAAAAGGGGTGACAAATAACAATAATAAACTAAAGTAGTGACAAATAATGGTAATAATCTAACGGAGATGATGAAAAGAGATTTTTATCAAAGGGGCATGGCAAATAATGACAGCAATGAAAAGGGGGCGGCAAATAAACAAAATACCTAAAAGAGGGTGACAAATAACAATAATAATTAAAAGTTGTGCCAAATAATGGTAATAATCAAAAGGAGATGACAAATAAAGATTGTAATCAACAGGGATGGCAAATAATGATACCAATGAAAAGGGGGTGGCAAATAAAGATAATACTGAAAAGGGGCTGACCCATTACTATAATAATCAAAAGTGGTGCCAAATAATGGTAATAATCAAAAGGAGATGACAAATAAAGGTTATATTCAAAGGGGGATGGGAAATAATGATAGTAATGAAAAGGGGGTGGCAAATAAACATAATACTGAAAAGGGGGTGACAAATAACAATAAAAAAATTGAAATAATCAAAAGGAGATTATTTGACAAATAAAGATCATAGTAAAATAGATGCCAAATGATGGTAATAATAAAAAAATGACAAATAAAGATTATAGTCAAAGGGGGGGGGGGGGGCTGGCAAATAATGATAACAATTAATAGAGGGTGGCAAGAAAAGTTAATACTGAAAGGGGATCGCAAATAAGTATAATAATCAGAATGGGTGCCAAATAATGGTATTAATCAAATGATGACAAATAAAGATTATATTCAAAGGGGGATGGCAAATAATGATAACGATGGAAAGGGGATGGTAAATAAAGATTATACTGAAATAGGGGTGGCAAATAGCAATACTAAACAAACGTGGTGCCAAATAATGCTAATAATCTAAAGGAGATGATGAAAGGAGAATTTTAGCAAAGGGGGATGGCAGATAATGATAGCAATGAAAAGGGGGTGGCAAATAAACAAAATACTGAAAAGAGGGTGATAAACAACAATAATAAACAAAAGTTGTGCCAAATAATGGTAATAATCAAAAGGAGATGACAAATAAAGATTGTTGTCAACGGGATGGCAAATAATGATACCAATGAAAAGGGGGGTGGCAAATAAAGATAATACTGAAAAGGGGGTGGCCCATTACTATAATAATCAAAAGTGGTGCCAAATAATGGTAATAATCAAAAGGAGATAACAAATAAAGGTTATATTCAAAGGGGGATGGCAAATAATGATAGCAATGAAAAGGGGGGTGGCAAATAAACATAACACTGAAAAGGGGGTGACAAATAACAATAAAAAACAAAAGTTGTGCCAAATAATGGTAATAATCAAAAAGGACATGACAAAAAAAGATTGTAGTCAAAGGGGGACGGCAAATAATGATAACAATGAAAAGGGATTGCAAGATAAGGTAGTACTGAAAAGAGGTTGGCAAATAACTAAAATAATCAAGACGGGAGCCAGTATAGTCAAAGAGGGTGGCAAATAATAATAACAGTTGAAAGGGGGTGGCAAATAAGATAATTCAGAAAAGAAGGTGGCAAATAACTCTGATAATCAAAAGTGGTGCCGGATAATGGAAATAATCAAAAAGAGATGACAGATAAAGATTATAGTCATGGGGATGGCAAATAATAACAATTAAAAGGGGGTGGCAAGTAAAGAGAATACTGAAAGGGGATTGGGAAATAACTACAATAATCAAAATAGGTGCCAAATGATGGTAATAATAAAAAATGACAAATAAAAATTATAGTCAAAGGCAGTGGCAAATAATGATAACAATGAAAACGGGCTGGCAAGATAAAGTAATACTGAGAAGGGGTTGGCAAATAACTACAGTAATCAAAATGGGAGCCATTATAGTCAAAGGGGATGGCAAATAATAATAACATTTAAAAGGGGTTGGCAAATAAGATAACACTAAAAAGCGGGTGGCAAATAAGTATTATAATCAAAAGTGGTGCCAAATAATGGTAAAAATCGAAAGGAGATGACAAATAAAGATTATAGTCAAAGGGAATGGCAAATAATGAGAACATTTAAAAGGGGTGGCAAGTAAAGACAATGCTGAAAAGGGGTTGGGAAATAACTATAATAGTCAGAATGGGTGCCAAATAATTGTAATAATCAAAAGATGACAAATAAAGATTATAATCTATTGGCAATGGCAAATAATGATAACAATTAAAAGAGTGTGGCAAGAAAAGGTAATACTGAAAGGGGGTGGCAAATAACTTTAATAATCAGGATGGGTGCCAAATAATGATAACAATGGAAAGGGGATGGCAAATAAAGATTATACTGAAAAAGGTGTGGCGAATAACAATACTAAACAAAAGTGTTGCCAAACAATGGTAATAATCAAAAGGATATGTTAAAAAGAGATTTTTGTCAAAGGGGGATGGCAAATAATGCTAGCAATGAAAAGCGGGTGGCAAATAACCATAATAGTGAACAGGGGATGACAAATAACAAAATAAACAAAAGTGGTGCCAAATAATGATAATAATCAAAAGGAGATGACAAATAAAGATTATATTCAAAGGGGGATGGCAAATAATGATAGCAATGAAAAGAGGGTGGCAAATAAACAGAATACTGAGAAGGTGGTGAGAAATAACAATAATAAACCAAAGTTGTGCCAAATAATGGTAATAATCAAAAGGAGAAGACAAATAAAGATTGTAGCCAATGGGGGATGGCAAATAATGATAACAATGACAAGGGGTGGCAAGATGAGGTAATACTGAAAAGGGGTTGGCTAATAACTATAATAATCAAAACAGGAGCCATTTTAGTCAAAGAGGATGGCAAATAATAATAATAGTTAAAATGAGGTGGCAAATAAGATAATGCAGAAAAGGGGGTGGCAAATAAGATAATACTGAAAACGGAGTGGCAAATAACTATAATAATCAAAAGTGGTGCCAGATAATAGAAATATTCAAAAGGAGATGACAAATAAAGATTATAGTCAAAGGGGATGGCAAATAATAACAATTAAAAGGGGTGACAAATAAAGGCAATACTGAAAAGAGGTTGGTAAATAACTATAATAATCAGAATAGGTGCCAAATAATGGTAATAATCAAAAGATGACAAATAAAGATTATAGTCAAAGGGGGTGGAAAATAATGATAACAATTAAAAGGGGGTGGCAAGAATAGGTAATACTGAAAGGGGATGGCAAATAACTATAATAATCAGAATAGGTGCCAAATAATGGTAATAATAAAATGATAACAAATAAAGATTATAGTCAAAGGGGGACGGCATTTAATGATAACAATGTAAAGTGGATGGCAAATAAAGATTATGCCGAAAAGGGGATGCAGCATAACAATACTAAACAAAAGTGGTGCCAAATAATGGTAATAATCAAAAGGAGATGACAAATAAAGATTATATTCAATGGGGGATGGCAAATAATAATAGCAATCAAAAGGGGTTGGCAAATAAACATAATAGTGAAAAGGGGGTGTCAAATAACAATAATATACAAAAGTGGTGCCAAATAATGGTATTAGTCAAAAGGAGCTGACAAATAAAGATTATAGTCAAAGGGGGATGGCAAATAATGATAGCAATGAAAAAGGGGTGGCAAATAAACATAATTCTGAAAAGGGGGGGGGGACAAATAACAATAATAATCAAAAGTGGTGCCAAATAAAAATAATCAAAAGGAGATGACAAATAAAGATTATAGTCAAAGGAGGATGGCAAATAATGATAGCAATTAAAAGGGGGTGGCAAATAACATAATACTGAAAAAAGGGGTGACAAATAACAATAATAAACAAAAGTGGTGCGAAATAATAGTAATAAACAAAAGGAGGTGACAAATAAAGATTACAGATTGCAATGGAAAGGGGTGGAAAATAAGGATAATAATGAAAAGGGGTGGCAAATAAAGATAATATTGAAAAGGGGTGGCACATGACTATAAAAATCAAAATGAGTCCTAAATAATGGCAATAGTCAAAGGGAGGTGACAAATAAAGGTTATATTCAAAGGGTGATGGCAAATAATGATAACAATGAAATTGGAGTGGCAAATAAAGATAACACTAACATGGGTGGCAAATAACTAGTATAATCATAATGGGTGCCAAATAATGGGTGGCTCTTGACTATAATAATCAAAAGGGGTGCCAAATAATGTAATAAGCAAAAGGAGGTGACAAATAAAGGTTATAGTTTCCATATCCCTGTGGGAACCCCAGGAACTTAAAATATCAATATTTTGAAATGCCAATGTTTCCCAGATCAGAAATCTGTTATTTGAAGAACTTTATGAGCTGAGCGCCGCAGGCCCCATGGGGACTCTTGTTGGTTCACCTGACTGAAATTTAGTGGGAGCTAATGCCATCGCTTGGCATCTATCGTCCATCCATGGGTCGTGTGTCATCCTTTAACTTTTGAAATATATTTTTTTCAAAACCACTGGGCCAAATTCAAGCATATATGGCACCGACCATCTTTGGAGTATACCCTTTCTACTTGTTCAAATGAAGCTTCTGCCATGTTCGGGCTGTGGTTTAATGCCCAAAAGCCTAAAAAACATTAAAAACCTAGTGTAAGCTCATTCCAAACAAATGTGAAGTGCGCAATTGTAATTAAGGGCCTTAGGACACAATGCAGATACCCCTGACGGGGATTGAACCATGCACCTCTCGGTTTGAAGTCCAATGCCGTAACCACTGAGCGACCGGGCTTCCGGCTCTTGTTAGCATGATCAACATATAAAAGGTTTACTAAGTACCTGATTATATACAACAATAACAAGAGAAAAATGTTGAAAAACATGCAAACCTTATCTAACGCACATGTATAATGCACCAGACAAATTTGAATTCTAACAGTTGTATCTGGAGCCTTGAGTTGAACGAAGTCACATGATGTGTTCTGCCCAATAGACATCCTGAATCCACCATAAGTAATTTGGCTTCTGTGATTTCTGCTGCGAGCTCGCACAAACTTACACCATGAGCTTGCCCGAAATTACAAGCTGATGCAAGCTTGCAACAAGCTCGCACAAGCTCACTGGTAGAAAATATTTTTATAAGGGTTCAAGAGAAGTCTGTAGGTCAATATTTTGGCTGTCTGTGGGGGTATGCCTATTTTGGGCTCCACCCAAACTTTTCATTTCAAGAACCGATGGGTTGGTTTGAACCAAATTCGTCATCTAATATAATTAGGTTATGAGTACTTGATTGATTTCCAAAGGTGCTAAAAATAGGAAAAAATCAAACGCCCACATTTCTGAAATGGCACAGACCAGAATATTGTTTTTAGCTCACCTGATTTAGCCATGAGAGCTTAAGTGATCAGTTTTGTCTGTTGTCCATCTGGCGTGAACTTTACATTATCGACTCCACTCATAAACCACTGGGCTGAATTGAACCATATTTCACGTGCGTGTTCCCTATGATATGCCAATTACAGTGTGTTCACATAACCTTGCCACGCCCATAGGGGACACCACAAGGGGCAATATCCTGATAGCACCCATAAATTGTTTTTCAAAATTAAAAAAAGAACCATCAATTCGAATCTTTTGATATTTGGTATATTACATCCCTGGGTGGGTGGGGGGGGGGGAATGGGAGTGGTGCAGATTCAAGTTTGTGCAAATTGAGTCCTTGGGTTAATAATTGGGGTCCCTGTAGGAGCCCGAATTTTAACTTAGTGCAGTGTGAAGGCATCTCTTTAAAAATCCTCTTCAGATTTACCAGTCAGAATCCTTTCATATTTAGTGTACAACATCCCTAGGTGGGCCAGACTCACATTTGCTTAAATCGCACATCATTGGCTTAATATTTGGGTTCCCTTTGGGATCCCATATTCAACTTGGTGCAATATGAGAAAATCTCTTTAAAAATCTTTTTGTTCAAATCCACCAGACAGAATACTTTCATATTTGGTATAAATCGCCTCTGGGGGAGTCAGATTAAATTGTGTTCGAGTCGGTTAATGTTTGGTCTCTCTATTGGAGCCTAAAGTTTAACTTAGTGCAATATGAGGAAATTTCATTAAACACCTCCTTCAGATCCACCAGTCAGAATCCTTTCATATTTGATATACACCATCTCTAGGAGGGCCAGATTTCACTGGGTTTTTTTTTTCAAATCGAGTTCCTGGGTTAATATTTGGGGTGCCTATGGGGGCCCAGATGTTAAGTTAGTAATATATGAGGGAATTTCTTTAAAAATCTTCTTCTCCAGAACGATCTATCAGTCATTTGATATTGACTACTCAATAAATACCACAACACTTGGGTAACATGCAAAATGTCTTTTGCTGCTGACAGACCAGCAGTTTATTGAAGCAATCCAAAAAACACAAAAAACAATTATTTGCCACCCCCTTTGACTGTAATCTTTATTTGTCACCTCCTTTTGATTATTATCATTATTTTGCTCCCCTTTTGATTATTATAGTCATGTGCCACCCCTTTCAGTAGTATATTCATCTGCCACCTCCTTTGTTATCATTATTTGCCATCCCCTTTGACTATAGTCTTTATTTGTCATCTCCTTTTTATTATTACCATTATTTGGCACCACTTTTGTTTATTATTGTTATTTGCCACCCCCTTTTCAGTATTATCTTTACTTGTCACCCCCCTTTAATTGTTATCATTATTTGCCAACCCTTTTGACTAAAATCTGTACTTGTCATCTCCTTCTGATTATTACCATTATTTGACACCACTTTTGGTTATCATAGTTATTTGCCATCTCAGTTCATTATTATCTTATTTTCCACCTTTTTCCATTGCTATTATTATTTGTCATCCCCTTTGACAAAAATCTCTTTTCCTCATCTCCTTTTGATTATTATCATTATTTGGCACCGCTTTTGATTATTATACTTATTTGCCACCCCCTTTTCAGTATTATCCTATTTGCCATCCCCTTTTCAGTATTATCTTATTTGCCACCCCCTTTTAATTCTTTTTCTTACTTGCCATCCCCTTTGACTCTAATGGCTCCTGTTTTGATCATTATAGTTGTCACCCCCCTTTCAGTATTACTCTATCTTGCCACACTCTTTTCATTGCTATCTGTATTTGCCATCTCCCTTTGACTACAATATCTGTTCATCATCTACTTTTGATTGTTACCATTATTTGGCACTACTTTTGTTTAGTATTGTCATTTGCCACCCACTTTTCAGTATTATGTTTATTTGCCATCCTCTTTTCAATGTGATCATTATTTGCCTTCCCCCTTTAACTATAATCTTTATTTGTCTTCTTTTCATTATTGCCATTATTTGGCACCCATTCTGATTATTACAGTTATTTTCCACCCCTTTTTCAGTATTGTCTTCACTTGCCACCCCTTTCAATTGTTACCATTATTTGCCCCCCCCCCCCCCCACACACACACATACACAGTTGACTATAATCGTTATTTGTCATCTCCTTTTGATTATTACCATTATTTGGCTCCAGGTTTGATTATTATACTTTTTTGCCACCCCTTTTTCAGTATTATCTTATTTTCCATCCCTTTTTGAGTATTATTTAATTTTCCAATCCTTATGAATTGATATTCTTATTTGCCATCCTCTTTGACTATTGTGGCTCCCACTTTGATCATTATAGTTATTTGCCACCCCTTTTCAGTATTACCTTATCTTGCCAGCCCCTTTTCATTGTTATCATTATTTTCCATCCCCTTTGACTATAATGTATATTTGTCATCTCCTTTTGATTATTACCATTATTTGGCACCACGTTTGTTCATTATTGTTATTTGTCACCCCCCCCCCCCCCCTTTCAGTATTATATTTATTTGCCACCCCCCTTTTCATTGCTATCATTACTTGCCATCCCCCTTTGACAAAAAATTCTTTTCATCATCTCCACTTGATTATTACCATTATTTTGCACCTCTTTTGATTATTATACTTATTTGCCACCCCTTTTTCAGTATTATCTTATTTGCCACACCCTTTTCAGTATTATCTTACCCTCTTTTAATTGTTATTCTTATTTGCCATCCCCTTTGACTATAATGGCTACCATTTTGATTATTGTAGTTATTTGACACCCCTATTTAGTATTACCTTATCTTGCAACCCCCTTTCCATTGTTATCATTATTTGCCATCCCCCTTTGACTATAATCTTTATTTGTCATCTCCTCGTCATTATTTCCATCATTTGGCACCACTTTTGTTTATTATTGTTATTTGTCACCCCCTTTTCCGTATTATGTTTATTTGCCACCCCCCTTTTCATTGCTATCATTATTTGCCATCCCCCTTTGACAAAAATCTCTTTTCATCATTTCCTTTTGATTATTACCATTATTTGGCACCACTTTTGTTTAGTATTGTTATTTGCCACCCCCTTTTCAGAATTATCTTTATTTGCCATCCATCTTTCATTGTTATCATTATTTGACACCCCCTTTGACTATAATCTTTATTTGTCTTCTTTTGATTATTACCATTATTTGCCACCCATTCTGATTATTATAGTTATTTCCCACCCGTTTTTCAGTATTGTCTTCACTTGCCACTACTTATAATTGTTATCATTATTTGCCACCCCCTTGACTATAATCGTTATTTGTCATCTCCTTTTGATTATTACCATTATTTGAACTCACTTTTGATTATTATACTTATTTTCCACCTCCTTTTCAGTATTATCTTATTTTCCACACCCTTTCGAGTATTATCTTTTTTTGCACCCCCTTTTAACTGATATTCTTATTTTCCATCCCCTTTGACTATAATGGCTCCCACTTTGATTATTATAGTTATTTGCCACACTTTTTTCAGTATTACCTTACTTTGCCAGCCCCTTTTCATTGTTATCATTATTTGCCACCCCCCCCCCCCCTTGACTATAATCTTTATTTGTCATCTCCTTTTCATTATTACCATTATTTAGCAGTACTTTTGTTTATTATTGTTATTTGTCACCACCTTCTCAGAAATATGTTTACCTGCCACTCCCTTTTCATTGCTACCATCATTTGCCATCCCCTTTGACTATAATCTTTATTTGTCATCTCCTTTTGATTATTGCCATTATTTGCCATCATGTTTGTTCATTATTGTTATTTGTCACCCCCTTCTCAGTATTAAGTTTATTTGCCACCCCATTTTCATTGCTATCATTATTTGCCATCCCCCTTTGACAAAAATCTTTTTTCATCATCTCCTTTTGATTATTACCATTATTTGGCACCGCTTTTGATTATTATACCTATTTGCCACCCCCTTTCAGTATTATCTTATTTGCCCCCCCCCCCTTTCATGCCACCCCCCTTTTAATTGTTATTCTTATTTGCCATCCCCTTTGACTATAATGGCTACCAATTTGATTATTATAGTTATTTGACACCCCTTTTTAGTATTACCTTATCTTGCAGCCCCCTTTTCATTGTTATCATTATTTGCCATCCCCCTTTGACTATAATCTTCGTTTGTCATCTCCTTCTGATTATTGCAATTATTTGACACAACTTTTGTTTATTATTATTATTTGTCACCCCCTTTTCAGTATTATGTTTATTTGACACCCCCTTTTCATTGCTATCATTATTTGCCATCATCACCCTTTGACAAAAATTTCTTTTCATCATCCCCTTTTGATTATTACCATTATTTGGCACCACTTTTGTTTAGTATTTTTATTTACCACCACTTTTCAGAATTATCTCTATTTGTCATCCCCTTTTCATTGTTATCATTATCCCCCCCCCCCGCCCTTTAACTATACTCTTTATTTGTCTTCTTTTGATTATTTCCATTATTTGGCACCCATTCTGATTATTATAGTTATTTCCCACCCCTTTTTCTGTATTGTCTTTACTTGCCACCCTTATAATTGTTATCGTTATTTGCCACCCCTCTTGACTATAATCATTATTTGTCATTTCCTTTTGATTATTACCATTATTTGGCCCCTCTTTTGATTATTTTACTTATTTGCCACCCCCTTTTTAGTATTATCTTATTTTCCATACCCTTTTGAGTATTATCTTATTTTCCATCTCTTTTAACTGATATTCTTATTTGCCATCCCCTTTGACTATTATGGCTTCCACTTTGATTATTATAGTTATTTGCCACCCCATTTTCAGTATTACCTTATCTTGCCAGCCCCTTTTCATTGTTATCATTATTTGCCCCCCCCCCCTCCCTCCCCCACCCCATTGAATATAGTCTTTATTTGTCATCTCCTTTTCATTATTACCATTATTTGGCACCACTTTTGTTTATTATTGTTATTTGTCACCCCCTTTTCAGTGATATGTATACCTGCCACTCCCTTTTCATTGCTATCATCATTTGCCACTCCCCCCCCCTCTTTGACTATAATCTTTATTTGTCATCTCCGTTTGATTATTGCCATTATTTGGCACCATGTTTGTTCATTATTGTTATTTGTCACCCTCTTCTCACTATTATGTTTATTTGCCACCCCCTTTCCATTGTTATCATCATTTGCCATCCCCCTTTGACAAAAATCTCTTTTCATCATCTCCTTTTGATTATTACCATTATTTGGCACTACTTTTGGTTATTATACTTATTTGCCAACCCCTTTTCAGTATTATCTTATTTGCCACCCCTTTTCAGTATTATCTTATTTGCCACCCGCTTTTAATTGTTATTCTTATTTGCCATCCCCTTTGACTATAATGGTTCCAATTTTGATTATTATAGTTATTTGCCACCCCCTTTTCAGTATTACCTTATCTTGCCACCCCCTTTTCATTGCTATCATTATTTGCCATCCCCCTTGACTATATTCTTTATTTGTCATCTCCTTTTGATTATTGCCATTATTTGGCACCACTTTTGTTTACTATTGCTACTTGTCACCCCCTTTTCGGTGTTATGTTTATTTGCCACCCCCCTTTTCATTGCTATCATTATTTGCCATCCCCCTTTGTTTGCCATCTTTATTTGTCATCTTTTGATTATTACATTTGTTTGGCGCCCATTCTGATTAATAGAGTTATTTGCCATCCCCTTTCAGTATTACCTTTTCTTACCACCCGCTTTTAATTGTTTTTATTATTTGCCATCCCCCTTTGACTATAATCGTTATTTCTCATTGTTTGATTATTACCATTATTTGGCACCCATTCTGATTATTATAGTTATTTCCCACCCCTTTTTCAGTATTGTGTTTACTTGCCATCCCATTTAATTGTTATCATTATTAGTAGGTAATAAAGGAGAGTATACTATCACTTGTACATGTATGTGTACAACATACATACACGATGCGTTCACCAACGTGGAATTCAGTGTTAAATCACACGCTTGTTCATAAAAATGTACATGATGTTGAATCCCACTCATGTACATTTGCGACTCCTAGATCACACTTTTAACGTTCAAATACTCGTGGTGAACGCGCGTTTTTAAAAAAAAGGGTGAAATTGTACATCTTCACTTCTATCTTGTACGTAATTTTTGTCAACATTCCAATCGCAGATCAGACCATCGATCCATCATTGGCGAACGCGAGCAAAAGCAAAAGATTCTGGGTCATCATCAAAAAACAGTTTTGGGGACTCTAGATCAGCGATCCAGAACACGCAATTGTTTTGGTACATTGGTGGAGAACCCGCAATTGTTTTGAGGAGGTGGGTTTTTCCCATTTATGACATTATTAGGAGAATTCCCCACTATGAGAAAAATTCCCAAACTCAGCTGATCGAGCGATCGGATTGCTCGATTCTCGTAAAACTCGATCTGAACGAAGAGTGTTGTCGTTGTCGGTGTGTTGGAAATTCGCGAACCCGCTGTCACGTTTTTGATTGATATATATATAGGGGAGAAAAAAATATAAATAAATAGTTATTTAGAAAATTAAATATATCAAATCGAATAGATAATAAAAAAAAAATACGTAAATCATGAGCGATTCTCAGACTATTAGAGCGAGGTTTCTTTTAAACATGCTGATGAGAGCATATGCAATCTGCGTGAACAACCAACTACGTCCCATCTTGTTAGAACGATGTGTCGGATGTCGGGATTATCTAGACTTCGATCACGAGAATCATTCATGTCTAACGATGGAAAGGGAAGATATGGTCGTCATGTATTTCGAACCAGCGTTCGAACGCATTAAATTCAACGATGTGATCACGTTTTGGAAGAGATTAGTCTTCTGTAAGAATCGAGACAGGCCCACAGATTCGGAAGAACTGAAATTGGCGCGTAGAAGTTTGACTTTAGAAGACAAGGGATGCATCAAGAAATTATTGCTGAACGAAGCATACGTCTAAGTTTTTTTTCGTTGATATAAAATAAGGGAGAGTAGAAAAAAAAAAAAAAATAAATACACACATAAATTTTTTTATCTAATATTAGAAAGAAAGAAAAAAAAAACACAAAATGAGAACCAGAAATAAATTGTATCCGACGTTAGTGGACGACGAGGACGAGAAGCCGAACGGTGTTTTGCCGACGGCGCCGTCGCTAGAAGAAAGAGAAAGAGGAGAGAGGTATCACATCGATCAAATCAGTAGAATCCAATTGTATCTGACTTGAGAGAGAGATTCTCGTCGTTCCCTCAAGAAGAAGTATTCGCGTTTCGTGAAATTCGTCAACGCAGTTGACATGACACTCATCACAATTTCCATGGGTTTACACGTGGTCAGCATCGGATTGTTGTAGACCGCGGTCGGCTATCCGATCGTGTTGACCGTAGAAGGAGTGGCTCTCGCCGCCGGATTGTTTAGCACGGTCGGAAACTTTTTGAGTAGGAAATTATATCTGAAGGCGAGGAAACACGACAAGATTCGCGTCTTGGCCGACTCCAAGATCGACACGATATCCGAAATGATCTCTATGGCGTTGAAAGATGGTAGGATATCGGACGGAGAATACTTCGCGATATTGAGCGAGAAAACGAAATACGATGCCATGAAAGAAGCCGTGAGAATCAAGACTCGTCAGATCATCAAGGAAGAGATGAAGGATTCTCTCATGGAAAAGGGGAGGAAAGAGGCCAGGGAGGAATTCAGTAAGATGATAGAACTCAAGAGCAGCGATTGAAAAAAAATAATATATATATATATAATAAGAACAGAATTTAAAAAAAAAAAAAATATTAAATTTATATATAAAATAAAAAAACGAAATTAATTTAAATAACTCTTAAAAAATGTATTGCGTAAAGTGTAAGAGAGTTACCGAAACGAGTAATTCTAGAGAAGTGCGAACTAAAAATGACAGACGGATGCTTCGCGGAATTTGGGACATGTGTGGTTTTATCAAGACGCGATTTGTCAAACAAAAGAACGCGAGCAAAGGTAAAGGCATCATGAATAAAATGATCAACAATCTACCTTTCGAAATGCATCTGCCCGGTCACAGTTTCACAGGACCCGGAACGAAATTGAACAAGAGACTCAACGCTGATCTGACTCCAAAATTTTGGAGCAAACCCGTGAATAGGGTGGACGCGGCCGCGTATGATCACGATCTGTGCTACGCCGGACATCCCGACACCAAGACTCGCAACGACGTCTGTGACAAAAACATGTTGGGGAGATTGAGAGGCATATCGAATCCGACCAGGAGAGAGAAGATGGAACGATCGCTGGTCGGCAATCTGATCGGTGTGAAACGTAGATTCGGATGGGGCATTCAAAAAAAAAAAGCGCATCTGAAAAGAAGAAGAAACGATTATTGACGAGCGAATTGGCCGAGGAGTTACACAAACCCATAGTGCGTAAATTTCGAAAGAGAAGGGTGTTCGTGAAGGGTCTGGATGACATTTGGTCTGCCGACTTGGTCGACATGAGATCATTTTCGAGGTGGAACGAGGGCGTCAAATATCTATTGACGGTCATCGACGTGTTTTCCAAATACGGTTGGATCAGAGCTTTGAAGAATAAATTGGGACCTTACGTCGCCGAGGCTCTGAAGAGCGTGTTCGACTCGTCTTCTCGAAAACCAAGTAAATTGTGGGTGGACAAGGGAAAGGAATTCTACAACAAGCACGTTCGTCAATTGGTAGACCTCTACTCGATCAAAAACGAAGAGAAAGCCAGCGTGGTGGAACGTTGGAATCGAACGATGAAGGAAAAGATGCACAGATACTTCACGGCGACCAAGAAATACATATATGCTCTGAACGGTCTGGTCAAAGATTACAACAACACCCGACACAGATCGACCAAGATGACTCCCGCAGAAGCTAGCGATCCTCGAAACGAAAAACGGGTCTACGCGAATCTATATCCCAAGAGATCTAAGATCAGGAAGAAGTCTAGAACGCCGAAATTTGCGGTTGGCGATCGAGTGAGAATCTACGCTTATAAGAAGCACTTCGAAAATGGTTATACTCCTCGATGGACCTCGGAAATTTTCGTGATCATCAAAATATTTCACACCGATCCGGTGACTTATGAAATCGAAGCTTTGGATGGAGAAGAGATCATCGGAAAGTTTTACGAACAACAATTACAGAAGACGAAGTTTTGATGAAGAACACAATTTTTTTTTTATTTACTCTCTTTAACATTTTCTTGTTTACACACATATATATATAAGAGAGAAAAAAATAATAATAAAAAATAATTAAAAACTATTTTTTAGATAAAGAAAGCAAGTTAATTAATAAACAAAAAAAAAAAAAATAAAAATCCTTTAAAATGACAAATATACTAGATATAGCACAAAGCATAGTGAAAGATGAAAGTATTCAAGAATATGAGGTTCATGAATACGAACTGGTAACTGGGACGAGTTTGAACAATGCAGGAGAGATAAGAATCAACGTCGAAACTCAAGATCTATTCGTACATCCTAGCGAGAGTTACATAGTGGTGCAGGGACGTCTCACCAAGGAAGATGGGAGCGACTACGCTAACGACGACACGGTTACTCTAGCCAATAATGGCATCATGCATCTATTCAGTAACATAAAATACATGCTATCCGGACAAGAGATAGAATCTGTGTTTCATCCCGGTCAGGCCACCACGATGTTTGGACTCTTGACGTATCCTGATGATTTTTCGAAATCCAGAGGACTTAATCAGTTGTGGGTGAAAGACACCGTCGGCCCTGCTAGCGCCGGCGCCGCCGCGATATTCGACTACGTCGTCAAGACGTCCAGACCTAAAGGAACGTTTTCGTTCAGGATACCTTTGAAACACATCTTCGGATTCGCCGATGATTACAACAAGATCATGTACGGATTCAAACACAATCTGACGTTGATTTGAAAAGGAAACGACGACGCAATAGTGAGACTCACCGCAACCAATGCGGGTAAGATAACTCTACACAAGATATCGTGGTTCGTTCTGCACGTGGAGCCTTCGATCGTGGAGAAAGTGCATCTCTACAAGATCATAGAATCCAAGAATAAATTACCCGTGGGATTTAGAATGAGACAGTGCGACATGGCTAGCATTCCTCCCTCCACGAATCACTTCGATTGGAGATTGACGGTGAAATCCACTTCCGAGAGACCGCGTTTCATCGTGGTTGCGTTTCAGACCAATAGGGACGGGTCTCAGGAAAAGAATGCGTCGCTGTTCGATCACTGCAGTTTGAGAAACATGCAAGTGTTTCTGAACGCCACGAGATATCCAGCAATCGATTACAACGTGTCGTTCGACAAGAACGATTTCTGCAGACTGTACGGCGACGCCGCTGATTTTAGAAAGAAGTATCATGGTCTAGACGAATTGATGAGCAACCCCAACATATCTCCCGGTGAATACAAGTCGATGCATCCCATGTTCGTATTCGACGTCAGTAAACAGAGTGAACGACTCAAGAGTAGCGTGTTAGACATTCAGATCAAGATGCAATTCGATAGGAACGTGCCGAGAAAAACCGAAGCCTTCGCCCTGGTCCTGTCGGACAGAGAATTACAATTCGAATCGGACGGAAATAAGATGTCGATCATTCAATGAGAGACGAGTGTGTGAAAAAAAAATAAAAAACAAAAAAAAATAAAAAGTAATGAGTTGTTATTAAAAACAAAAAAACAAAAAAAATAAATAAAGTAATGTGATCCAGAGAGATTGAACATCTTTCTAAATCTCATTACTTTTTTTTTTTTTTTTTGTTTTTAATAATCACACATTATTTTTTTTTTAAATTCATTATTTTCCATGCGTTCACTGTTTGTTCAAAGAAACTAGTTCAATCAGTAGACTCACCACGGAAGTGGCGGCTTCGGGATTATTGGTTTTCATGACGAAATTAATCCTGTCACCGGCGTTCACTTTGAGAGGCGTGCCGAACGTGCTAACATTCGCGTGTTGATTCTCAGTCTTTTCGACGCTGTATCTCTTATCGCTCTCCACACTATTCACCATGAGATTGACGACCGCTCTGTTATTCAAATCCGAGAAAGCCAGACTCATTCGAAGGATTTCGCCTCCCAACGGCATGGAATATCCCACCTGACCGTGTTTCGATCCGCTACCTCCATTTCCGAAAGACCACTCAGCTTTTCCTTCATCTAAGGTGCCGGCCTCTTCGGCCCACACGGTGATCAATTGTCTAGCATATTTGACTTTCTCCACCACCGAAATCAGGGTGCAGGCATCCGTCATGTTCACGGGATCCGGTAGATTCGTGAGCGCGTGTCCACGCATGTCTAGTTTACCTTCCATGATGTCGCCCTTTCTCCAGACCGAGTTGTCATCCACGTACTTCCTGCTGACCACGCTGGAATCGAATTCGAGATCGTGATCGAGACCGAATAAATTGTGACCATTCATGTTGATGCCACCCTCCATGGTTCCGCCAGATTCTTTGTTCAGGTAGAGATCGTCCACTTGCGATTCTAGGTATTCTTGTGATTGTATCACGGCAGAATCTACGTAGCCCTTGTTGACCATGGTTGAGTCCGCATCCGTGTCGTCGATCTTCGACAGATTCAATATCTTGTGGAATCCCGCATTCAGATCCGATTTCATTTCTCGTCTGTCAGACTTTCTCTGTTCCAGATCTACGTAGTGTTTGGTCGCCACGTCCTTGGGATTCGTGGGAGTGGCCACGTTCATTATTTTGTTAGAATTGGCATTCAATTCCGAGTGCATCATTTTCAGAATGTATCTATTTCTCAGGTGTTCGCTGAATCTCACGTGAGAGTCGTCTGCGTATTTGTTGGTCGTGGCATCGGTGGGATCTATGGGATTCGTGACGTTCACCAAACGTTTGGATTTCAAATCGAGATCATCGGTCATGGTTTTATCCACGTAATTATCTAGCAGGATTCGTTCAAAATCGGCGTTCCCCCTGTCGACGTATTTTTTAGTCGCAGCATCTGCGAGATCTATCAGCTCGGGAAGATTGTAGAGCTTCTTATTGTTCATATTCAAAGGTTCGTCTCGAGGTTCGTATCTCCGAACGTAACGTTCGTCCAAGTTGGCAACGTCGTAACCATCGTCGACTTCGAACGTCTTCCTCTTCTTTCTCGGGTTGACTTTTTCATCGTCACTTCTACCAAATTTATAGACTTGCATGTTGTTGTGAGGATTTTTTTTTTGTTTTTTAGAAAAATATGTTCAAAACGCAGTTTATTAAAAATGAACTATGTTATTTTATTTTTCGTTTTTATTCGATTAAAATTTTTTTAAAATAATTTTTTATCTTTATATGTACTATAAAAAAAAAAAAAATCTCTCTCTAATGTAAATCATTGAGAATGTCTTGAAATCGATCTCCTTCAGACCATCTCTTGAGAACGTAGAGACACAGGTGACCGCAAAACACTTGATGTGGTGATTGCACTTGTTCCGTGTTGTAACGAACCATCGATTTGTTGAAATAGTTCTTTATTTCTTTTGGCGGCGAGATTCCGTAGCTGTCGAAATAATAATTTTTCTTCTTCCCGTTCTTCATCCACGCCACCCAGTGAGTGCCTTCACCCGATGAATCGTCTAGATTTAAAATTCCGCATTCCGATTGTCGAGGTCTTATCTTCGGCAAGGCATCTCTGGAAAACACTCCTAGAAAATCTTTGATTTTCAAATCTTTTGCCGCATTCAACAGATCGATGTTGGATAGGGGTTCGTTGGGTAAGACGACACTTTCTACGGATATGTTTATTTTCTTATTCATAAATAAGTATATATATTTTTTTTAATTTATTTTATTATAATTCACTAAAAATGACGTTATTTTTTTTTCTATTTTTTTCTTTTTCTTTTTGAACTAACTTTCTCGATGTCACTATCAATTTCCATAATTTTGTGTTCATCTAATTCTTCTTGATTTTCTGGAATCCTATCATCCACAATCGTATCTGGAATCTTATCATCCACAATCGCATCTAGAATCCAATCATCTCCATTCATATCGTCTAAAATTAGATCCAAAGTCCAATGTCCGAGTGCCAAAGTGCTTATTTTATCGTCTAACATGAATCTCTTGTCGTCGTCGGCCGTCAGCGAAATCTTGTTGACTATTTCAGTATACAAGTCATGATTTTCGCTTCGAATCGATATCATAGTCTTATACACCGGACCACTTACTAACAGACAATCTTTATACTCTTGGAAAGAGATGTTTTTCTTCACCACGCACGCTTTAACTCCTTTGCACTTCTTGATCTCTTCATCATCTTCTAGACGATAAGCATACAGTTTGGGTCTCAACCCCACAAATTCGACGATCTGTTTACCGCCGCTCTCGTCCTTAAATTTACCCAACACCTTCTTGTTGTTGTTCGATTGAATGTTGGACGGGTGATCGATGGGATAATTGCTCGTGTCGAACCAATCGGCCACGTCCGGAGATATATCTCGGTAGATGTCTTTTGTCTCTATCTCGTAAACTAAACTGTCCATGTCGGTGAACAGTAGTTTGGCTTTGTCGCCAAATTTTCGTTTGACGTAATCGTAGTGAAACTCGTACATCAATCGCTTGCTGATATCTAAGATGATCGGTCCAAGATAATACGGTTTGTCGAACTTCAGGTGCATCTTTTGCATGTGAACGGCCACTAGATTTTCGTCGAATATGGTTCGGTGTTTGTAATTGGGTTTTGCCACTAATTTTTTAGCTCTTTTCTCAGACATGACGAGTCGAACGTCAGTTCTCTTCCTGATGTTTTCCATCGATTTGCCGTACACGCAGTTGTTCATGAGTTTGAAGAAATCTTTTTCGAAATCGTTCTCAGCTCGAGTTCTGAGATTCGTGTTGAGATCGATGTATTTTTTCATCCAAGGCTCTTCGTCGAATCGAATGATGCGATGTATGTCGACTAATTTCATCCCGAAATCGACGTACTGTTTCAAATTCTCGCTGTAGACGACGTAGTTACGTTTGTTAAATAAATTGGGAATGAGTTTTTCCTTGTCTTCTTCATTCGGTTCCATTTGTTCGGGAGCTAGCGGATAATCGTTGTGTGGACCGTGTAATTCTTCCGGATAGTTCAAATCGACTTCTAAAATGCAAGGATAGTCTCTCCATTTTTGCATCTCTTCTGGTTCCTTCACCCATTCAAAATTTCCAATCGGTAAAGGATGACTCATAGCCCAACCGTACAGATTATTGGCGTCCCAATACTGTATGTATTTAGTCGACCGTTTCGAATCGAAACCTTCTTTCATGTAGGGATTGTTAGCTTCAGAATGTCTGTGGGAGATCATCCTCTCGCAGCCCATTAGAACATGAGCAACATGTCAACATCGGATAATAATTCCAATTGGACTTCGGTGGTCTTCAACAGAGTGTCCCATGCCAGACCGGGTGCGGTGAAATACCAAGCGGGATCCAGATCATAATTTCGACGACAGACGTCTCGAAAATTTTCGAACACGTCTGCCAAGAGCAGAACATCAGTCTTTAGATAGAGATCGTGATAATCTCTCATGGTTTTCATATCGAATGATTTCCACACGTTTTTGGCGTGTTTGTAATTCTCGTCGAAAATGTCGGATTCGTATAATTTCGAATAAAAATCTTCTTTCGAAGGTAGTGCGGTGTCTTCGAATCACTTTAGATCGTTCATGTAATCGTAAGGATAGACTCCTTTCCTCAACATGACGTCTACTCGTTCTCCGAAATGTTCGCTCGTGATTTTAAATTTATCCTTGCTCATGTTATCGACTAATTTTTCGAGAGCGGTCGACATGAATTTAAAACTGTCGATGAAACGTATGCATCTACGAATGGATTTCGTTTTTTCTTTCAACGTATTTCCGTCGATTACTCTTTTCCTCTCCATGAGCTTCCATTTCATGAAGGAAATGTATCTTTCTTCGCTGTTTGCGATGCAATTTAATTCTTCGTGTGAGGTGCCGAGATTTTTCACGAACAGATGACTGTCGTAACCCGAGAGATTGTGAAACATCACCGGATATAAGGTGGCGTCTCGATATTTTAAATTACACTTGCTGTGAGCCGGACCGCGATACAGACCCGTGTAATGATTGTGGTCTCTGACCTTCTTATTTTCCTCTGAATTCTCGTCGAACGATTGTCTGCATATGTGACATTCGGTGGCTCTGTTATTTTCGTCCTGCTGCTCTCGCGTGATGATCATTTTTGCCGGAGTTTTGAATTTGTCGTATAACATTTGAATTTTCGATTCTAACTCTTCCATGAACCTTTGTGCCACGTCATCGTCTTCGCACTGTTTCGTGTAGGTGAAGGGACCCATGTCGTGTTGCAAGTCGAAAGCGCATTTCACGTAAATGCAATAGCCCGAAGGTATGTGTTTTTGATATCTTTCGACGTAACTTTGAAGAGCGTTGGGTTGACAGGAACTCATTTTCGCAGTGAAACATTCAAAATCGGCGTACACGATGAATGGTACTTTTAACCTTCTATTGTGATTTTCAAACTTCATGATGGTGTTGGGTTTGGGCATTTCGACGACGACACCTTGATTTTCGTTGCAATATTCCTGATGTTTCGCTAATGATTTTTCGGTCTTAAATATGTTCATGCAATTGTAACATAAAGATATCTTTCCGTTATGATTATTATTTTGTTTTGACAGTAATCAGGTCGGATGTTTAACCCAACAATAATGACGATTGTAACCATTCGAAATCAATAATAAAATAATCGTCTTTTCTCTTCTGCGATACGAAGTCTGTCTGAGAGGATAGATCTTTCGTTTTTCATCGTCTTATCCAAGGACCGGGATTTTGAGCCTCGAAACGTTCGATATGTTTTAACTCTGTTGGAAAAGTCATTCCGGTCCAATCGAGATTTTTAGAAGTTTCCTCGAAACGAGAAACTCTATCAGAGTTTATTTCGACAGGGTATAAAGCGGAGGTGACTGCCCATTTAAAACACTGATCATCTTTATTTCTCACTTTGACCATGACCAGTCAAGAAATACGGTAATTCCAAGTAGGAAGATCCTTTCAACGGATTGTTTGTAGTCATGTGAATTTCGAGTTTCAACACCTCATCGAACGTCCAATTACTACCTTCATGTTGATAATTCGCGAGACGTCAACACCTTGTCTTTCATCTTTTCGAAAACGTCCGATAGATCTGAACCTCGAAATATGGGTTCGACGTTAGATCTGAAATATGCATTTTTCACGATGCTCTCGCCGGACTTCACGTCGATTTTATTCATTACGCAATGGAGTATCATCTTAATTTTTAATCCCACGTTCATGTATTCATGAAACAAATCCAATACTTCTTTCTTCACCCGTTCCATGAACAATTTTGGATCGACTTTCTTCAACGAGGGAATCACGTCGAAAGTTTTAAAAACGCCTTTGATCGCACTCTCCCGTTCTATGGGTTTCGATTGGAATCGTTCCACAACGAGTCGTGTTACATATTCTTCTCCTTTCTCTTCGTCGATTGCTCATTGAATTTCGCTCGATATATCTCGTTTGTCTTGAATCTGAAGTGCATCACTCGTTTTCGTTTTAGTTTTTCTTTTCTTTTCTTTGGAAACTTGATGTTCTTCAACAGCTTTTCGTTTAGTCGTCTTCTTATTTTTCACAACCGATGCATCTTTTGACGTCATTGCTATCGACATTTCGTTTGCCTTTCTAGCGTTTCGCAAATATTCTTGTATGACTTCAATTTTTTTTTATTTAGTTCTATGATTTCTGAAATCTGAAATTTGTAATAGTTTACAAATCTCGTTTAACTGAGGTATGGTTTTCTCATTTAAATTTACCATTGTTTTATCTGTTTGCTTCATTTGTAAGAATATTTTTTTTTTTTGGAATTTTGTATTAAATAATTTGTTAAAAAAGTTTTGCTTACTCTTTTTATATATATATAATAGAAAAAAAAAAAAAGTTAAATTTTAAATTCAATTTTTTTTTCTTTAATGTGTTTTTATTCAAAAACAATTTAAGACCGCTTTTATTTCTCGCTCGCAAACCGAACACGTTTTCTCATCTTCGGAATGACATTCTCTACAGTAACGCTGTAGAACGACACTTGGTGGACGTTTTTTTGCTCGGCTTGTTTTTGACGAGTGACGATAACTTGTCCGCTTCCGACATGAATTTGATGAGATGTTCTAAAGTTATAAATTGAGACAGGGTCTTATTCGTGATGTTTAACGCATCGTACAATTGTTCCTTGGTGTATCCGAGTTGTAACATATCCATCAATAATTTTTGGTTTTTGTCTCTATCCCTCTCTTCGTCTTGGATTTTGATCAATCCCAACGTTAGGATCTTGTTCAAATAATCGCATTCGCCTTTTTCAATATTACTTATGTGTTCTAGTAAAGGTACGTCGTGAGGTTCCCAATTAATCAAATTGATGTCACAACAAAAACATTTGACTTTGTCGCCTCTACCCACGTAAACGAAACCCGTGGTGGTTAAATCTTCGGATTTTTGAGCGAGATGCGAAGGCCAATTTTTAAACGTTTGAAGTCTTGCACGTTCTAGACTATAATTCGGATGTTTGGACTTGATCATTGTTTTTACCTCAAAATTGAGTTTGTAAGAATTTTTTTTTTTTAACTTTTATTTATATATAAAGAGAAATAAAGAGAAACTTTTTTTTTTTAACAAATTATTATTGAAATACAAAATTTAAAATATACATTATTTGCAAGAATTCATAAAAACCAAATAATCGATCATGACAACAACACCTAAGAGATGTGAATTGAAATTGAAACAAGACGAAGGGTATGAGAAATCCAGTTTTAATATCTATACATTACAACCACACGATCCCATCGAATTGAATGAGGTCAAGATGGTGGACTTAGAGCGCTACTACCACAAATGTCGAATGTGTTTGAAAGTGGATGAAGCCGCACTCGATTTGTTTTACGAGTACCAAAGCGAACTGCTGAATAATATCATCGTCGCCGAAGACAGAGAATTCGACAGGGATGATTTATTGTTGTCCTGTGGAGATTACATATATCCAATAATCTCACCCGAAATCGTGAAGAAATCGGGTGGTGAGAGCGCATTCGCCTATGAAAAAAAACTCAAAAGAGTAAAGATAAACATTCACACCATTTTCGTATGTGGAAAAATGACGAATGTCAACTTGCTAATAACGGACTTGGAAATATAAACAATAGAGAGATTGAAATTAAAATTTAACTTTTTATATATATATATATAAAGAGAAAAAAAACTTTTACTAAAAAAATTTTACATTAAAGAAAATTAAAAAATTAAATAAACAACTTTTTTATATATAAAGAGCAAAAAAAAAACTTTTTAAACAAATTATTATTTAAATACTAAATAATCGATCATGAAGACAACAACACCTAAAAGATGCGAATTGAAATTGAAACGAGTCGAAACGTATAAGAAATTCGGTCATAAAATCTATAGATTACAACGACACGATCCCATCGAATTGAACGAGGTCGAGACGAAGGGCTTAGAGCACAAATACGAGAAATATAAGATGCCTTTGAAATTGGATGAAGCCGCACTAGATTTGATTTACGAGTACCAAAGCGATCTGCAGAACATCGTCATCGCCGAGGATACAGAATTCGACAAGGACGATTTGTCGTTGCCCTATGGAAATTACATATTTCCAAACATCTCATTCGAACTCGTGAAGAAATTGGGTGGTGAGAGCGAGTTGACCGATGTAAAAAAACTCAAAAGAGTAAAGATAAACATTCAACACGTTTTCGAAAAAGGAGAAGACACGAGCGTCAACATGCTAATAACGGACTTGGAAATATAAACAATAGAGTGATTGATTTTTAGCGAAGAAAAATGAAAAAAAAAAAGTAATAAGATCATCTTTAGATCTCATTACTTTTTGTTTTTTTTGTTTTCCTTCTTCTTCACTATCATCATAATATATTATAATAACGTTTCCTTTTCTCTCAGTTTTCAGCGTCGATTCTTCTTCTTTTTCTTTTTTTCTTTTTCTTTGTGATGTGATACGTTTATGGCAACATTTTTGTTTATCCGAATCATAATTATGAACGAATGTTGTGCATCTCTTGGTAACACTCGCATCATTACCATTCTCTTCAGAAGGTAGTGGTGACCGTGGAAAGCATCGCCTCATTCTCAACCGTCTATCCCACGCTTTATCTATCTCTTTCATTAGTTCTTTCCTTAGATATCCATCATTAGCGTCTAACCATTTTTTTATTTTTTCACTCTCTGGCTTGCGATGTTCGTCATTATCGTCAAATTGTTTCTCCACCTTTTCATCCAGGTGATAAATTTGTTTCTCCACCTTTTTACCCATTTTAAATATATTATTTTATACTTTCTATGATTTTATATTTTATATAATTTTATATTTATAATAACATATTCAAAATCGGTATATTCTTAAATGGCGAATTCTCACCGAGCAACAAACCCTTGCCGAGTCGCTCAACGTTCCGTCCACTCTTCAGATAGAGACCGTTTCCTCTCAGAGAGTTGCCACCTCTAACGGGTTCTAGATACAATCCTTTACCGCTGTCGTCTACGTGGACGCGACACACGGCTTCTCCCTTCTTCAAAAACAGTCCGCTGCCACCCATTAATTTCTCAACTGCCGAACTAGCGAGTCCCGTGAGAGCTCCCACGCCGAGAGTCTTTCCGAGAAAGGGTAGCACCTTTGCGGCGAAGGGTAATGCTTTTGCGGCTATTCCTGCCAATAGCGGTAGGAAACCACCTTTCATTCTCAAATTGTATCTCAATTGAGCGGGACTCATTCTCACCGTCAACCCTCTTCCATCGCGAATCGCTTTCTCCATCCTTTTGATTTGACTTCTGGTCCAGGCGATCGAATACTGACCGCCTCTCGTCAGATCTTCGTGAGTGAATTTGAATCTCACTGCCTCGCCTCGAGTTGTTAACGCTCTCTTAAGTTTCTTCCTCTGTCCTGCGGATATGTTCACGTTTTTAACCACGTATTCTGTCATAATTCTGTTGTTTTTTTTTTAAAATATATTTACTTCAATTGTTTCTTGTTTAATAATTATATTAAAATAATTTTGTAAAATTAATATTGCGTTTATTTTATTTTTGTTATCTATATATATAATATTTTTTCTTTTTTTTTTTTCTCTTTTATATTTCTCTTATGTGAAATCGTATCGTCACTCTCTCTCCGCGAAGATCTAACAGTTCACCATTTTGATCCGTCAACGTGGTTTTCAGACTATACAACGTGTCTAAAATCACTGGTAGATAAACTAAATTTCGAGGTCGCTCCACGATCTTATAACCCGGCGACACGTTTGGAAAGAAAGAATAGATCGTCGGTTGAGTGCTACCATTCACGTAGCTTCCAGCAATCACGTCCACGTTCACCAGAATGCTATTGACAGCGAGAATGTCGACCGTATTTTCAGATGCCACGTGGCCTCGATACATCTTTCGATCGAATCACAACATCCTGCCTATAGAATCGTCCATGTTGAAATCCACTCGAAAATTATCTTCCAAATCCAACATCGTCTGTAAGGTATTAGGATTGGGTGCGAGTCTGATCTTGTTGCTTCCCTTTCCATCCGTCTTCAATCGCGTCTGAATGTAATGGTTCAAATCGTCTATGTCGTAACTCCCTTTGGGAATTCGAATCTCCAACCAATCCATTCCGTCGGAATACTTGAACGAGTTATTCTTTTCGGTGACGTTGGGAAAGGAATAATAAGTCTCCAGATTCACCAATGCCATCTCATATCTTTTCTCTCTATTCAATTCGATGGAAGGTTCGAATTTCGTAGCGAATCGAGTCGAATCGCCACTCACCACGATTTCAATGGATTGTTTCGCAGCCGTATTCTCGGCTATCCGTTCTAGCAATTCTCCATGTTCGAACATTATATTTTAATTTAATTTTTTTTTTTTTTATTCAAAACTAATTATTTGAAGATTTATTATTTTCTAATTTTTTTTATTTTCACGCTCTACCTTATTATTATCATCGGAAACATAAAACTTGTCGAATCTGCACCGATATTTTCTGCGATTAAATTCGCTTGTCAAATCGATCACGACGAAATTGTAAAGTCCACCATCCCAAACCCTCTTGCAGAATCTCCTGAATTCCGCAGCGCTCATGTCGTTTGCGACGTGATCGCCGTAGATGTGATTGAGATTCTTGAGATCTTGGCGAAAGAGACATAGAAAATTAGCGTTCTCCCTTATCGTCTGTCTGGGCAATTAAAAATAATTCTGCGACAGGTAGAAACAGTCCACGTTGCTGTGTCGACCTCTAACGTAATACGATTCGCATCGGTTCTGTCTCTCCAAAAGCAGATCGTCGAAAATCATGAGATTCTTATCTTCCGATTTCAGTTCTCTAGGATCCGGAATGTCGCTAGCGTTCTCATAAAATCGACACTCAACGTTCGAAGATGCATTTCTCTTCATCAGCTCTGTCGCCGCGCCATCCAAATTGGTCGAGAGTGGAACTCCACTCTTGTCGAATTCCTCCCTACTGTCAAAGATTCTGGCTATGACGTCCTTGGGCAATCTGCGATCCATGCACTCTCGAAGCAATCTGTATTCGGGTTGAAACAAGCTCTTGCCAAACACGAACAATCAGTCATAATCCAACCAGTCGGGTCGGGACAACAGATTCATCAACAGATTGGTCTTTCCACAATTCGATTTTCCCACTATCAAACCTCTTATGCTCTTGGGAAAGAACTTGTTATTCGACCTCTTGGTCGCGGCGTCGTTCTAAGACATATCTTTAATGTTCATCTTTGTTTTATTTTGTTCGTTATTTTAGATTCTTTTCAAACACAAATTTTTTTTATGTTTTTCAAACTCTGTTTTTAATGTTATTATTATTTATTTATATCGCACCGTCATGAGTTCTCTTCAATCCGGATCCACTCGTCATTTTGGCTAAATCTTGTATGGGCACCACAGCATCCTTAAAATCTTTCCAACTTTTCGGCGTTCGCTCTAACGCAGCTCGCTTCGCCGGCGGACTGATCAACTTGTCGATCAACGCATCGGCTGCCCTCTTGCCAGCCACAGAAGCTATCCTACCACTGGCTTTGGAAGCGGCTTTCTTATCAGCATCCAAAGCCGTCTTCTTACTGACCTCAAACGCAGTCGATGCGAGTTTTCTACCCGCATTGCTCGTGAACGCTCGCATTATAGAATCGACGATGCCAGAACCACCTTCAACGTAAGTTCTGACGTATCCCCTGTTCTTTATCACCAACATATTTTATTTTTATGATATATATTTTTTTTATTTTTTTCACTGGTAAATCGTTTTTGCCGTTTAAATACTTTTTATTATTCTAGTGTAAAAATTTACTGTTTTATTTTTGTTTGTTTGTTTGTTTCTCTCTACTTATTATATACACATCAATCCTTCAATTCGTTCATCAGCCTTTTATACTGGTTTTTATTCAAAACCTTCTGTCTTAACAATTCGTCAGATATAGCAACTATCTGATTATCTAATCCCGTGTTACCAGCCCGTCTGCTCGCCATCAACAAACTCAATCTCTGAGACAGAGCATCGGAATCGCTCGGAAGAAAAGTGGTTTTCACCCCTTTGCCAGTCACCGATTCGATGAACTTCTTGTTCATATCCCATATGGGTTTCACCACTTTCGTCCACTTGTAACCTCGTCCACTTGTAACCTCTGTTGGCTTTGGGTCTCGTCTCTCCGGCATCGTTATTTCTCTTCATGGCGTGAGTTTGAACTAGAATGTCGCCGTAATTGTCGAAATCCTGTTCTGTGTAATCTCCAGGCTTGTCGTAAAGGAGCAATCTCCGCAGACCATCAGTTACTTTATATTTATTCAAACCCATGATCAATTCATCATCATCCATTTCCACTTCCGTATCACCTACAAAAGTTCTACCCTCAGAATCCTTATAAATTCCATACGACTGATCTCTCTTACTGCCATCATCATCGGACGATGCGATGCTACTAGTGGTGATAGTCGAAGCCGTATCATTAGACTCGCTCATATCTGTTTGAATTCCCGTGGGAACGTAATCCGGTGTAGATTGAACGGAATACCGATTTCCAAAACCAGGAGGTAACGAACCCATTCTCAAAGAACTCTCCTTTATAGGTCTCAATTCTTCGACTATCTCCTTCCTGCTTCGCTCTTGACCCTCCGTCACGGGTTTAAATATTTTTGTGGCTTCGCGTTTGAGTTCCATCTCACCAAGACGTCTGCTCCTGTCAGCAGACTGAATGCCCTTCTTAGCACGTTCATACTGGTCTAAAATTAAATCTCGGCGTCTAGGATCCATCTGTAAAAACATCTTTCGTTTTAATTGTTTTTATTTATTTTCAAAATTAAATGTTTAATTATATTTTTTTTTATGTTTTAAGTAATAAAAAACTCTTTCCGTCTTAATATAATAATCTGAAAATATTCACATCTCAACTGACTGTGTTAATTGAAGTTTAAAAAATACGTTTAAACAGTACATGACAAACCGGTTTCTGATTTAACGCATTTTGACAGTAGTTTTTTACATTTGTCAAAAGATTTTCATTCACACATCAATTCACTGAGTGTCGAATTAAGAGAGAATCCTTTGATGACTGCGATTGCTATCATGAATATATTAAAAATTTTACCACTCAAAACCTAATTGAGCGGAAAATACGTTTTAAACATTCCGATAAGTGTTTTTGACTTTTTCGAACGAACGCTTAACAGTCAATCTCTCTCAAGACAAAACACGAATATCTATTACAGATCAACTCCCTTGGAACAAAAAAACCCTCAAAACTCAATTTCTATCCGTCCCATCAACAGAAAACATCAATGTCTATAATACAGACTATATTCATAATCGACTCTTTTGAACAAAAAACCTCATTCACTCATTACGATAACATGTGTTAGTTTTTTTACTTCAGGAAGACGTGACTGGGTTCGTGAATTTCCAACACACCGACAACGACAACACTCTTCGTTCAGATCGAGTTTTACGAGAATCGAGCGATCCGATCGCTGGATCAGCTGAGTTTGGGAATTTTTCTCATAGTGGGGAATTCTCCTAATAATGTATAAATGGGAAAAACCCACCGCCTCAAAACAATTGCGGGTTCTCGATCAATGTACCAAAACAATTGCGGGTTCTGGATCGCTGATCTAGAGTCCCCAAAACTGTTTTTTGATGATGACCCAGAATCTTTTGCTTTTGCTCGCGTTCGCCAACGATGGATCGATGGTCTGATCTGCGATTGGAACGTTGACAAAAATTACGTACAAGATAGAAGTTAAGATGTACAATTTCACCCTTTTTTTAAAAACGCGCGTTCACCACGAGTATTTGAACGTTAAAAGTGCGATCTAGGAGTCGCAAATGTACATGAGGGGGATTCAACATCATGTACATTTTTATGAACAAGCGTGTGATTTAACACTGAATTCCACGTTGGTGAACGCATCGTGTACGTATGTTGTACACGTACATGTACAAGTGATAGTATACTCTCCTTTATTACCTGCTATTATTTGCCCCCCCCCCCCCTTTAACAAAAGTCTCTTTTCATCATCTCCTTTTGATTAGTTCCATTATTTGGCACCACTTTTGTTTAGTATTGTTTTTTGCCACCCCTTTTCAGAATTATTTTTATTTGCCATCCCCTTTTCATTGTTTTCATTATTTGCCATCCCCCTTTGTTTGCCATCTTTATTTGTCATCTTTTGATTATTACATTTGTTTGGTGCCCATTCTGATTAATAGAGTTATTTGCCATCCCCTCTCAGTATTACCTTTTCTTACCACCCGCTTTTAATTGTTTTCATTATTTGCCACCCCCCTTTGACTATAATCGTTTTTTCTCATCGTTTGATTATTACCATTATTTGGCACCCATTCTGATTATTATAGTTATTTCCCGCCCCTTTTTCAGTATTGTGTTTACTTGCCACCCCATTTAACTGTCATCATTATTTGCCACCCCCTTTGACTATAATCTTTATTTGTCATCTCCCTTTGATTATTACCATTATTTGGCATCACTTTTGATTATTGTACTTATTTGCCAGCCCCTTTTGAGTATTATCTTATTTGCCAGCCCCTTTTTGAGTATTATCTTATTTGCCACCTCCTTTTAATTGTTATTTTTATTTGCCATCCCCTTTGGCTATAATGGCTGCCGTTTTGATTATTATAGTTATTTGCCACCCCCTTTTCAGTATTACCTTATCTTGCCTGCCCCTTTTCATTGTTATCATTATTAGCCATCCCCCTTTGACTATAATCCTTATTTGTCAACTCCTTTTGATTATTACCATTATTTGGCAACACCTTTTTTATTATTATTTTTTGCCACCTCCTTTTCAGTATTATTTTTATTTGCCACCCCCATTTGATTGTTAGCATTATTTGCAACCCCCTTTGTCTATAATCTTTATTTGCCACCTCCTTTGGGGGCGCGGTGGCTCAGTTGGTAGAGGTGCAGGCTGCTAGCCGAGAGGTCCTCGGTTCGAATCCCACCTGCGGCAACTGCGTTGTGTCCTTGGGCAAGACACTTCACCCCGATTGCCTAAATGGGGGCACGATGACGCTGTGTACTGAGGCGTGCTGCACGTCGATGGTGCGCATGTCTTCAACCAATCTAACCCTGCCTGTGCTGCGGTGCAGAGTTCAGAGTTACGATGTTGGAGAGCTGACAGCTGCTCGTCGTTGCTCGGTGGTTCTCTCCGGGTACTCCGGCTTCCTCCACCCGTAAAACTGTCACGGTCACGATTAGCCATTGTGCATAAGTATGTGACCTTAAACACCAATAAATAAATAAATAAATTGCCACCTCCTTTTGATTGTTTCCATAATTTGGTACACTTTTTGTTTATTAGAGTTATTTGCCACCCCATTTTCAGTATTATCTTTATTTTTCACTCCATTTCTGTTGCTATCATTATTTGTCACCCACCCCTCTTTGACTATATTCTGTTTTCGTCGTCTCCGTTTGAGTATTACCATTATTTGGCACCACTTTTTTATAATTGTTATTTGCCACCCCTTTTCAGTATTATCTTTATTTGTCACCCCCATATCATTGTTATCATTATTCGCTGTCTCCCTTTGAATATAATCTTTATTTCTCATCTCCTTTTGATTATTACCATTATTTGACACCCCTTTTGATTATTATTTGATTATTATAGTTATTTTGTGCCCCCTTTACCGTAGTATCTTTATTTGCCACCCTCTTTCCATTGCTATCATTATTTGCCACTCCCTCTGAATTTAATCTTTGTTTGTCATCTCCTTTTGATTATTACCATTATTTGACACCCCTTTTGATTATTACTATTTGCCACCCCCTTTTCAGTAGTATCTTTATTTACCATTCCCTTCTCCTTTCATTGTTATCATTATCTGCAATCTGCCTTTGATTAATTTGTCATCTCCTTTTGATTGTTTCCATCATTTGACACCCATTTTGATTATTGCCACCCCTTTTTCATTATTAATTGCATTTGTTATCCCCTTTTGACTTGCCACCCCTTTTATTACTACACTTATTTTTTATTTGTCCTCATTGATTGCTTTTATTATTTGCTATCTGTTTTGATTATTATCACTTTGCTATCCTCTTTTCATTTTTAGGTACATTTGCTAACCCCTTTTGATTTTATCATAGTTTACCACCCCTTTCTATTACTGTTGTTATTGTGTTCATTATTGTTATTTGCCACCCCCCTCTGATTGAAATCACTATTTGCCATCGTGATGGTAATTAGCTTAAATAATGAGAAATAGTTATTTGCCACCCAGGTGCCAAATAGGTTAAATAATGAGAAATGAGTATTTGCCACCAGGGTGGTAAATAGTTTAATTAATAAGATATAGATATATCTATTTGCCACTGGGGTGGTAAATAGTTTAAATAATGAGATATAGATATTTGCCACCGAGGTGGTAAATAGTTTAAATAATGAGCAACTGGGGTGGTAAATAGTTTAAATAATGAGAAATAGTTATTTGCCACCCATGTGGCAAATAGCTTAAATAATGAGAAATAGTTATTTGCCACCCATGTGGCAAATAGCTTAAATAATGAGAAATAGTTACTTGCCACCCGGATGGTAAATAGCTTAAATAATGAGAAATAGTTATTTGCCACCCATGTGGCAAATAGCTTAAATAATGAGAAATAGTTACTTGCCATCCGGATGGTAAATAGCTTAAATAATGAGAAATAGTTACTTGCCATCCGGATGGTAAATAGCTTAAATAATGAGAAATAGCTGTTTGCCACCCCGGCGGTAGATAGCTTAAATAATGAGAAATAGTTATTTGCCACCCGGGTGGTAAATAGCTTAAATAATGAGCAACTGGGGTGGTAAAAAGCTTAAATGATGAGAAATAGTTACTTGCCACCCGGATGGTAAATAGCTTAAATAATGAGAAATAGTTACTTGCCACCCGGATGGTAAATAGCTTAAATAATGAGAAATAGTTATTTGCCACCCATGTGGCAAATAGCTTAAATGATGAGAAATAGTTACTTGCCATCCGGATGGTAAATAGCTTAAATAATGAGAAATAGCTGTTTGCCACCCCGGCGGTAGATAGCTTAAATAATGAGAAATAGTTATTTGCCACCCGGGTGGTAAATAGCTTAAATAATGAGCAACTGGGGTGGTAAAAAGCTTAAATGATGAGAAATAGTTACTTGCCACCCGGATGGTAAATAGCTTAAATAATGAGAAATAGTTACTTGCCACCCGGATGGTAAATAGCTTAAATAATGAGAAATAGTTATTTGCCACCCATGTGGCAAATAGCTTAAATGATGAGAAATAGTTACTTGCCATCCGGATGGTAAATAGCTTAAATAATGAGAAATAGCTGTTTGCCAACCCGGCGGTAGATAGCTTAAATAATGAGAAATAGTTATTTGCCACCCGGGTGGTAAATAGCTTAAATAATGAGAAATAGTTATTTGCCACCCGGGTGGTAAATAGCTTAAATGATGAGAAATAGCTATTTGCCACCCGGGTGGTAAATAGCTTAAATAATGAGAAATAGTTATTTGCCACCCGGGTGGTAAATAGCTTAAATGATGAGAAATAGTTATTTGCCACCCGGGTGGTAAATAGCTCCTGTCCCAACGCAAGGGTACACTAAAGGTCCATGTACTTCCGATGTAGATATCTGGCTACGCGCCTGGCTCATAGACTACTTGGTAGCCTGGTGCATCCCGGGCCGGCGGGCCCGGATCCATCAGAGCTTTTACGGCGAATGCTCATGTTTTCTCCAAGAACGCGTATTTTGTCGGGAGAAAATCGCCACGTTTGAGTAGTAATCCACTCTCCCTGTTCTGAGAAATGTTCTGTTAAATTCAGTTCTGAACACGTACCCAGAGAAATTTCCACAACGGTGAATTGAATCTTGTAAATTTGGCCGACAGAGAAGAACTTTGTGCAGCGGAACATTTTTTCTTTCAGTCAGCGTGGGGGTGGGGGTGGGGGGTGGAGGCTAGCATGAGGTGGGGGATCTACAAGACTGTCATGTTAGATTTATTTGGTGAATGATCCGACTGAATTTTGACAATTTTGGGGGCACTGAGGGGTCATTTTAGGCTAACGACAATACATAAACTGGTTGATTGCTATCGGAAAAAGGATTGCCTATCATATAGTTTGCTTTGTTGTAGGAGAGACACTGGGGGTCAGTGGTGGCTACAGTCCTTCTCGGAGAGGTATACCCCCCCCCCTCGTTGGGGGGGGGGAACTGCCACCTTGTATTGTAGGCGTATTGGGGATACCATTACCCCTGTCAGGGATCACAACACCCCCCCCCCCCCCCCCAGTCCCCTGAGACAAGGTTGAAACTTGAGTTTTTCGATTGTTTGTTATAAGGTCGAAGAACACAAAATATAAAGTTTGTCTCTGTGATTTGATCTTCAAAACTCCACTTCATTTTTCTTTAATGTAAAAATGGAAAATTATTTCGCGCCGCACTGTACATTTTCTCGCGTGGCATTAACTGTTTCCTGTTTCAATTTCTGCCAAGGGAACTGCGGTTTGGAACGCAAACATTTTCCGACTCCACCCACGCACCTCAAGTGCTCTCCTTTGATCAACCTTTCAAATTTATCACCTGAAACGAGGAAGACATGTATTGTATCTTGTTTATTTTCGACGAACAGTGGTGAACAATTTGATATTTTCAATTTGCACCTTTAAGGTACTGCTATGAAAAAATGTCCTTCGATAAACTTGCATTTTGAGAGAAAGACAGTGACAGAAAACAGTGTGTGACCTCCTTTTATCTTTTTCTGACACGCCTTATTTGGCCCAGTAAACACACAGCTGTCAATCAAAGGTTTGGTTGAGCCACAGCCCAGCTGTCGAAGAACACATAATGTGTTTGCGCTGCTCGTGTATGATTGAAAATAATTCTTGTGATAAGTCTTTATATAACAGAAAAACTATGTACCTGTAATTTGTAGTTTATCCAGAAACACTAAACTCCTCATTTAAAATAGCATTTAACTCTTTATTTGAAATGTGTTTTGCTTTGGTCTAAATAATTACTCGAAGCAACGCTGTGCGCAGGAATAATGATGACGGAAATAGTGAACCATACCCAAATTCATTGTTCGCCATGCAAAGAAAGTGGGTTTGAACTGTTGATGAATGAAAAACAAACAAATAATTTTGTATTTATAAGTAGAAAATGGCCACAACAAGTGGACTACCTGATAAAAGAGAATACGTCCTACCAGCAACATCTGCACAAGTGAGTTGTACACACTAAATGTGCTATTTTCATATAAAACAAAATATCTACCTTTCAGCGGAATCACACCCCTTGTTGTTAACCCCGCCTTGTTATATTTTCAGGAGTCGCAGCCTTCCCCCTTAGCTTTACTTGCGGCAACTTGTAGCAAGATTGGTCAGCCTTCGGAGGATGGAAATCAGAATAACAACGCCCAGACTGTACGTGTCATAGCGCCAAATCAAATTGGTCCAGGAGGTGAACTTGTTGCACCAAGTTGGGTGCAACTTCCAGCTGACAACAATGATGGTGGAAAGACGCAATCCATTCCGATCGCCATTCAAGGAAATCAAATTATTCACCAATCACCACAAATAATTGCAGCTGCTCCAACCAGTAACAACAACAGTAACGTCGCGTATAATGTCGTTCAACCATTACAAACTCTCACTGTCGACGCACAGGGCAATGCTGTACTAATCCCCAACACACCAACAGGAAACAACTCTTCCAGCCAGTCATTCCAGTCACAAAATCAAGGCCATGCAATTCTCACACCAACAGGACAGATTATTAGAACCCCAGGAACAAATCTTGTCCAAGAACAGTATACAAGTGTGCCTGGTAATGTTGTCAACTTGGGGAGTAATATTTTAAATTTAGGTGGAATGCAGAATTTAACTGTAAGAACTCCATCTGGTGTAATGCAGACCATACAGGTGCCCCAGGTTCAGCAAGTGTCGAATGTAATACAAATACCAGTATCTTCGGGCAGCGGTCAGATTCAGACAATACAGGTTCCAATACAAGGGTTTCCAGCTGGCGCAGCTATACAAATGCCTGTTCAGTCAGGTACTGTGCCGTCGCAGATAACACATTCTTCAGTAGGCCAGTCACATGGTACTGTCACTCTTCAACAATCAACAGACCATCAGTCAAACATAACACAGAATAGGTCTGGAAGTGATACTACAAATTCAGCAACAAACATTGTGTCAAGTCCACAACAAGTGAGTACTACAGTGCAAGATCATTCGTCTGCCAATCAACAACAAATAACCATACAAGCTGCCCAGCAGAATGCCCCTGGGGTACAGTTCGCTGCAGTTGGACAGAATGGTGCTTTCCCTACGCTAATACCAATTGGAACCAATGTTCTAAACAATGCACAAACAATCATTCCAGGCTCACCTGGGTTTGGTCCAAATTCTCAAAATTTAGTGCAATTTGCAGTGGCATCCATGCCACAGTCAGCAGCAACTACTACAACAACACCATCTGTTTCTTCATCTCAACAAACCAATATTATGCCAAGTGTGATAGCTCCACAGCAATTGGTGCAAAACGTGGGAACACAGGGTGTCACTAATGTACAGGTTTCTGGTCAGGGTCAGGTATTGACACAAAATGGGCAGTGGTTACAAGCATTGAATCTTCCAGGTGTGCGTCCAACAGGAAATGTTCAGACAATCCAGGTGCAAAATCTTCAGGGTCTTCAGAATCTTACAGGTATTCAAGGTCTACAGACAGTGCAAGGTATAACGCCCCAGGGTCAGATCATCACTGGTCCAGTACCGATTCAGAACATTGTCTCCGTTGGTTCTGGAGGTGTTCAGCATGGAAGTCAGGGACAACTACAGCTCGGTCAGAACATCAGTGGACAATCATCAACAAACCAACCCCAGCAGAATGGCAATGTTGCTCAGATAATAGGTATGTCATATTGTTTATTGGGGGCTTACTTTATTATTATATTATTCATATAATATAGGCTTGTACTCTCACCTACCTAATAATAGTGTCAACACCATTATTAATTTTGGAGAAAAATTCCAGCAATCACTGTTATTTGGTGGTGAGGAATGGAGGGATAAAAATGCCATCACTAATTATTAGGCAGATCAGAGACCAGTGGAGCCCACTTAATTGTATATCCCTGTTAATTGAATAAAATTTTCAAACACAAAACCATTTACCATACCTTCAGTACAAATTTGATCTGCTAATTGCATATGGGTTGTAGAGTAAACTCCTGTTAATTGTATATAAATTTTTGTAATATGTCGAAAAAATTACTGTGACACGCACCAAATTCCCCTTATTTATCAACCTTTTTTTTAGCCTCACTACATCCAATACAGGCATTTATTCTATTATATCTTGTTTGACAGAGCTCCATGAGCTCTGTCAAACAAGATATAATAGAATAAATGCTCAGTTTACCTCCAGAACACAGGAAACTGACCAAATCCCTGTTAATTGTATACTCCTGTTAATTGAATAATTTTCACTGGCAAAATGGATATTCAATAAAGAGGATTCTACTGTACTCCCCCAGGGATTAACCGATAGCTATATTTCTTTGTCTATTTCAATTCTTTCCTTAACCCTTTACCTAACATGAAAAACAGACGGCACTTGTAAACAAAATTCTTGAATAACTAATTGTTTTAATTTTTTGTGTCAAAAACATAGGTTATGATCCCTCATTGGAACACGCTCGATGAGCTTGTTCCAAAGAGGGGTCATAACCTATATTTTTGAGACAAAAATATATTATGAAAATTAATTGCCTATTTTTGAGAATAGCGCTGGCCGTTAGGTTGGGTAAAGGGTTAACACTAGTAGGGATGCATTGGATGATGGTTCCGACCAGAACTATCAGGCTGCCTTTCACTTCTTGTCTGGTTCCAACCGGAACCCTATATCCTTATTTTCTTCAAAGATTATGCAGATGTGAAAAATTGGGCAATTTTCTGACCTTCTTTTTTCAGTTATATATATTTATCTCATTTCTATTTAAATAACATAAAAGGAATAAAGAAACATTCTGTACTATATGTAAAACAACTGCAAACGAAACAGTGGGAGCTTAGGTGCAAAACTTGATGTAATAATATAAAACAAACCACAGGGTCCATGCCAGAGATCAATGTTTGAAAAAGACTTTTTTTTAGAAAATTACAGTACAATAGAACCTGTCTTGAGAGACCACCCTTTTTGCCAGGGAAAAGTGGTCTCTCATGAAAGTCCATTATAGAGTAGAACAACCAAAACGGTACAAGGTCACAGCAGTCTCTCATGACAGTGGTCTCTCAAGACAGGTTTTACTGTACAGCTGCCGCAGACTGGTCACTTTCCATGGGTGGGCAATATTTCCACGGGCTCCATAATATTAGATTCCAAACACTAATTATAGGAATAATTAACTAAAGTTTAATTAATGAAGCGCCAGGTACAGGTTCGTGCTTCAGTGATTAAAATTTTGCTGATTATGATATGATTTTATTACCTGGTAAACACATGCTTGCCTATCACTACCCACACGTGGTATATGACCAGTCCATGGTCACTGTACTGTAATACATTTACTTGATTTTATTTTATAACATGCTGTTTATATCTATTATACATATATAAATGGGAAATCTCCATTCTCGGCCCAACTAGAAATGTTCCGTTGTGCAGATGGGGCTTCCTGCCCTGGGACTGGTTGGCCCGCTAGTGATCTTATAAAGTAGAATGCTGCTGTTTTGTCACTCACTCGACTCTGTGTGTGTGAGTGAAACATACCGAATAGTCTTTGTAAGATACATTAACTCTTCAACTGCTGAATAGCTTCAAAGTATTTTTTTCTCCTGTAAATCTCAGGGTTTGCTGATTTAAATCAGTAATTTAAAAAAAAAAATCATTGATTTAAATAAAAAATTTACAAATATTCAGGAATACAGTACAACCGCCATGGACTTCTCTCACTTTCCACGGATGCAATAATATTATATTTCAAACATTAATTATAGGAATAATCATCAGAGATTTAATTAATGACGCACTTGGTACAACCCGGTGCTTCATTAATTAAAATTTTGCTGATGATTATTTTTATTACCTGAGAAATGCATGCATGCACATCACTGCCCACACATGGATTATGACAACTCCACCGCGACTGTACTGTATTTTCAAAACAATTTGGAAATGAGCTGAAACAAGATGGAATGCATATTATTAACTGTTGAAATACAGTAATTAGCCATTGTTTATGGCAGTTAGAACTAATCTATGGAGTGGGAACATACATCCCACTGTGTCTTGAGTGCGGGAACGTGCTATTGGTAAGTAAAATGTTCCTGAATAAGTTTTATAAGTTTATACAATTTTCAGCTAATGTGAATAAAATTATGTTAAAGTGAACATAGATTTTAAATCACATATATGATAATCTTTCAATGAACCCATCAAAAATACTAAATCAACACTGAGAATAACGTTACAACAATCTGTGATTTCAGTATCAAAAGTATCAAAACTGATTTTCATGAAGTCATCTTCCTTCCAGCAATGCTGTAACAATGAGAAAAGTTCAGAAAACACAAGTTTCATTGATTCCTCTCTATTTCCATCTATGCCAAATGTATTCTGCAATTCTTCCCCTCATACCACCTCAAAGAATGAAATGGTTAACACAGGTAAATGTTTTAGTGTCAGTTATTTGTGTCCATTCTTTGGGCAGCCTTTGATACAAACTGCTGCCAATTCACTCAGTTTCTCTTAACTAAAGAAATTGTGAAATATCCACTGGTGAATAATTTATAGTATGTAAATAAAAATCAAATAAATTGATTTAACCCTTTGATACTTTTGTACATCTTATGACGTACGAAAGCAAATAGCGCATTGATACTTTGTGGTCATTTGTTTAGTTATTATTTTTCGATTTTTTAAAGTTTTAACCTCAATTCCTATTTTCTCCCCAATAGTGCTCAGTAACAACCGTTGAACCAAATGTTATCGCAGCATAAAATACTAATATAATCATGCTGTCAAGACTTCTTAACTGGTTTATTGCTAGAAGCCACTATCAGGGCTTTCAAAATAGGATACCAGACCAAAAGCCAACACTTTCCTTGATTATATTTCATATTCAGTCAAACACAAATAATATTTTGTTTATATAAATTTGTTTTATTACAGATTATTGGAGAGTGCCTATGGGCACTCTCCAATAATTTGTAATAAAACAAGTTTTGAATAACAAATTCAGACTACTAAAAATAATTTAGCCCTCAACCAGATAACCCATTAATGTGAAAAATATCTTATTTGTATTTTCCGATGTTTGACGTCACATTTTGAAAAAACGTTGAAGAAACTGAATTCCCAGTGACGTTTGAACGTCAGGATAATTAAAGTCTCAAAGGTTTAAGTCAATAATATCTGATTTAAATAAAAAAAAAATAATTTTTTTTATTTTTTTGTAAAACTAAAAAAAATCACCAACCCTGCCAAATCTAGTCATGGCTGTTGTTGATAAAAAATTTATCCATCTTGAACTCAATAAATCATTGGTCAAAACGTCCATTCAATTTACAGGGGAAAATTTTGAATTATTGAAAATGATCAACTGAAATAGATCCTCACGAACTTACAAGTTAATGCATTGATAAAATTCAGACAAGGGTACTGCCCACACCTCTGAAAATCTTTAACCGGGGTTGGAGATTAACCAATACTTATTCTTGAATTAATTGTAACTGGTTAATGTACCTTGCTGAAACCAAAGGATGGAGCAATGCCACAATGGCATAATGGGGATGTTATCTTTCTTGTTAAAACTTTTAAGTGCAGATATCTTCTGTTTTTTCTTGAAAGTGTTGATCATTCTGTTCATTCAGCATCATTCTGCAGGATCATTTCAATTATTAAAATATTATATTCACAGTGGATAAGCTGAAAATACAGAAACCGGAAGTTGGAACTCGTGAGGTGGAGAATATTTTGGTCGACCAAAGTTTTCGAATGTGGAATTTCAAATTGACTGCTGTTCTACCATTTTTTTGGCGATATACAGAGCTCTTGCCTACTGACATTGTAACTGCAGTATATTGTGGTCGCCCCACATTGCCCGCGGCCAGAAATTATCATGACTATAGTGAGTTTTATCAGACAAAAACGATGTTAGATCCTCGAAAAAATGCAAATTTGGCAAAAAAACTTGCGCGTCAAATGCCAGTTATCGCACCATTTTGCATTTATCAAATGGTCACCAAGTGTCCATCGGTAGGCGTGTACATCCCCCACGCATAGTCATATTGCTAAATGTTGATTGATTGCTTAATTAAACACACCGATTTCTTTGACACCACCCTTGCCTCAATAACTGCCCAACTGGTTATGTCTGCACATGATCCTCCATTGCATAATCAAACAGAACTGAGATGCAGTCAAACTATTTTTCTTTGCTCTTGCTAACCGATAAAATAGACATTTTGCAAGTCAGATTATATGCCATAAAACAAGAACCTGGTTAGAAGTTTTCATAATATTATAATATAATATCTGTATCTCACCACAGAATCGTACGACCATGTTCTTTGAAGAACATTTCTAATTCTTGGCAATTTATCTCTTCTTGGGAAACTTCTAATAAGGTTCTCGTTTTATGGCATAATCTGACTTACACACAATGTCTATTTAATTGGTTAGTAAGAGCAAAGAAAAACATTTTGATTGCATCGTAGTTCTATCTGATTATGCAATTGGGATCGTTTGCAGAGACAACAAGGCAGGCAGTTATTGAGGCGAGTTTGATGTCAAAGAAATCAGTGTATTTTTTAATTTAGCAATCGGTTAACGTTTAGCTATATGACTAAGTGTGGGGGACCTACCTGTCTACCAATGGATTCTTGCCGGTTGGTGGTTCTTTATACAAATGCAAAATGGTGCGATAACTGACGTTTGAAGTGCAAATTTTGTGTAGAGATGGGGGGGAGTTAACTGAAAATTCGGATTCGCCTTCGGTTTTGTTATCAAAACTGAAACAATTACAGAAAACCTGTCATCACGGTTTTCAACTTCAATGTTGAAAAACTCTAATCAGGTCTTCACTTCTCAGAATAAAGAGAGCAACAACCTAAAGTTAACCTTGTTTTCGAACTTCAGAGTCGCGATACCCCGTTTTTAGAACAGCTGCCGTAATTGGTATTATTACCACTCGATCTATAAGTTACTAGTCGATTAACATAAGTTTGGAGGCCCATTAAAACTCCATAATTTCAGTGACGTCATTCGACGGAGCCAGGCCGCGGGCGATAATGGTGTAAATAGCCATTAGCGGCCAGCAGCCCGGCTGTTTTTAGATTCAAGTTAGCTGTAACAGGGAGTGGTAATAATAGTAATAACATGATTGTTGTCAGGCATCATGATTCATTAGCGGCCCTGCAGCAATGATGAACAGCCCTTGGGCTTATTAACGGCCCTCGACTTCGTCTCAGGCCTTTAATAAACCCTCGGGCTGTTCATCATTGCTGCAGGGCCATTAATGAACCAAAATGCCCTCCAAAATCATGTTATTGTTCTATTGCATTTGAGCGTGGCATTTACCATGAAAATAGGTGACAAAATTACTTCTTGCGCATCGTGGTTTAAACGTTCTTCTGTTTATCAAATGCAATTTCCTTTGCTGAACTGGAACTTGTCACTTGTTCCACATTAATAATGACAAAAAAAAAAAAATACATTTCTATGCGTAATTTTGAAAGCGTGAAGTCCAAAGCTAGCGTAAAAATCACAGTTGAAGTTGGATGGAAATTTAGGGTTGCAATGAGCGACTTTTACTTGATAAAATGTTTTGGGTGTGTCGGTTACCCTAAACACATGTGTGGGGGTGGGGGTGGGGGGATAATTGTGCAACAGACTCGAGGGAAAAATCATTTCTCTCAAACTTGAAACTCATGAGACAATTTATGCAAATACATTGTGCCCAGGAAAGTACTGGTATAGGCTATTGCACAGGTGCGTTGCCCTGGAAAGAGAGTCCCAGTGACACCGACTGGCGCCAAATACATCTTATATGCAAATGCAATGTATTGTTATGTTTGTACAATGAAAACCAAAACCGAAAACCCGACTCTTGAATGAAACTGGAACCGACATGAAATTTGAAAACTGCCAATCTGTAGTTTCTTGCCAAATTTGCAGGTTTTTTTTTTAGGATTGAACATGGTGTTTGTCTGATAAAACTCACTATCATGATAATTTCTGGCTATCACTAATTATTTATTTATTGATGTTTAAGGTCACATATTTATGCACAATGGCTAATCATGACCGTGACAGTTTTACGGGTGGAGGAAGCCGGAGTACCCGGAGAGAACCACCGAGCAACGACGAGCAGCTGCCAGCTCCCCAACATCGTAACTCCGCACTGCAGCACAGGCAGGGTTAGATTGGATGAAGACATGCGTACCGTCGACGTGCAGTACGCCTTAGTACACGGCGTCATCGTGCCCCCACACGGGCAATGGAGATGAAGTGTCTTGCCCAAGGACACAACGCGGTTGCCGCAGGTGGGATTCGAACCGAGGACCTCTCGGCTTGCAGCCTGCACCTCTACCAACTGAGCCACCGCACTCCCGGCTATCACTAAAAAAGTGTATACTGAGGCCGAGTCCATCCCCCGCAATTGGTGTATACAGAAATAAATTATTCAAATATCCCCTTAATGCCAAGGTGTTGACGAGATATTTTTTTCTACATGTCGTATAAACTCCTCTTCTTTCGAATTAGTGAAAGAAAATCCAATTGTTTTAATTTTTCTGACTTATATCATGAAAAATGTCTTTGAAACACACTAAAAAGTGTATACAGAAAGACTATTTGGTCACATGATTTATCTCTTATTTTGATCAGCGGTGTTATGAATCTTATGTTTTCGGCAAATTCTGGAAGGAAACTGGTACTAGTTACACCCGTAAACTTCGGTTGTAATTTTGTTTCGTATATTTACATTATGTGTCCAAATTTTAATGTTGTACACAAATTATTTATCGAGTTATTATCAATTGAAGCGTCAAAGGCAACGGTCGAGTCCGGGAAGGCGTATACAGAAATTACCACACTAAAAGTGTTGTATATACAGCTGCCGAAGTTGAATCGCCGGAGTTCGTCAGGTTGTACACAGTACATGAAGGGTGGATTATTGGTATTTACTTACTCGCGTGTGGGTTTGGTTGTTTGGCTTTTGAGTCATTCCATAGTTTGAAGTTAAATAGATGTTTGCTTGGGTTTCGATTTTATAAAATGGCACTTAATTGTGTGGGCCGAATTCACCAACGGGTGACTTTTGGGACGATTTCATATCTAGGCATATTTTCAAAATTTTACCAAAGTTTACGGGTGTAACTCGTACCAGTTTCCTTCCAGAACTTGCCGAAAAATATAAGATTCATAACACCGCCAAGCAAAATAAGAGACAAATCAATCATAACACCGCCAAGCAAAATAAGAGACAAATCAAGTGACCAAAGTAGTAATTCTGAATACACTTTTTAGTGTGTCTGAAAGACATTTTTCATAAGTCAGAAAAATTAAAAAAAAAATGGATTTTCTTAAACTAATTCCAAAGAAGATGGGTTTATACGACACATAGATAAAAATATCTCGTCAACACCTTGGCATTAAGGGGATATTTGAATAATTGATTACTGTATACACCAATTCCAGCCTCGGCCTCGGTATTCACTTTTTATTAGCTCACCTGGTCTAAAAAAAGGCCATGTGAGCTTTTCTCATCACTTGGCGTCCGTAAACTTTTCACATTTTCATCTTCTCTTTAACCGCTGAGCCGGTGTGAACCAAACTTGGCAGGAATGGTCTATGGGTGGTCCTCTACAAACGATCCTCATTTTGTTCCTGTTATGATGTGGAAATATTATTGATATTGGTAACAGAAAGAAATCTGAGAATCAGCAACAATAACTATGAATTTTACTATTCTGAAATTTAATTAAAGAAATTAACATAAAAAAATGATACAAAAGATCTTTTACACTAATTGGTTTACAGAAAATAAAAACAGTGGTACTTATCAATTATAGAATTAGTCCAAAATACAGTTTGACAGAATCCAGTAATCCAGTGGTGAAGAATCTTGTGAAGAAAGTAACCAGCTGGTAGTATTAAATCCAAGAATGTCTCTTCAGAAACAGTATCCCATAGATTTGTAATAAAATTTTCACTAAGAAATTTCACCAGTCTCCAATAAAATATAATAAAATGCTCCGCAAAATTCAAATGGAGTAAAAATCCAAGAAGTATTGGCGCCACAGGTAATTTCCAAATAATCCAGTAGAATCCTAGCTTTTCACAAAATAATAGTATTCTGTTTCACAGAAAGTATAAATTCTCTTTTCCAAGACGAATATATTCTCTTCAAAATTCTCCTTTGTAATCAATCTTCCAAATTCTCAAAGAAGCACTGCTTCTATAATAAATGCACTGTCCTAGAACAATAATAATCTCCAATGGAAACAACTGCGGTGTTTTAACTGAAGTGAGTCTTTCTGAAATGCTTTCTAAAAATGAGTTTTTGAATTCTGTTGACAAACCTTTATATAGTAACCAGATAGAATGTTCCAGAAGATGAAAATTCTAACAGTTTCTATCAGTCTCCAGGTGATTCTGTCACAATCCAAGTAAACAAGGTCCCTGACCTACTTAAACAATCAAAAGCTTTCTATACAATATATTAGTGTAACAAAGATGTAAACAAAGGTCACTCAGTGCAAATGAGAAAGACCAGTCAGAAAATGCAGAAATAAAACATCTATCTCAATATAATTATTCACTAAGGATATATCAATCTCGATATAATATGGGGCTATATAACACACCCCGCCTTAAAAGAAAAGTTTGAAGGTACTGAAAACTTTTTATATAACTTTAGCAGACTCTGACTGGTTTATAATATACACACCATAATTTTCACACAAATTTTTTTTTAATAAACGTATATATACACCTAAAGTGAATGGGGACCGATCAGATCATTTTAAATTAGGATATTCTGGAAAGAGCATCAGCTACAACATTATCTCTTCCCGAAATATGCCTAATCTCTAAATTATATTCTTTAAGGGCTAAACTCCACCGCAATAATTTTTGATTCTTTTTCATTTTATTGATAAATGTTAAGGGGTTATGATCGGTGTGAACTGTAATTGGGCATTGGGTGGTTCCTAGATACACATCAAAATGGGTTAATGCCAAAATTAGAGCCAAAGTTTCTTTTTCTACTGTAGAGTAATTCTTTTGATGTTTGAGAAATTTTCTGGAGAAATAACATGTAAGGTGATCAATACCTTGGGAATCTTCCTGGGCAATATACCCACCTGCTCCATTGTCACTTGCATCTATAAATAAATTGAAGGTATTTTAATAATTGGGACTGGCCAGGTTAGGGGAATTATTTGATAAAGTTTTTATTCTGTTAAAGGATTTCTGGCACTCCTCAGTCCAAACAAACCTAACCCTTTTGCTCAATAAACTGGTCAAAGGGGAGACAACATCTGAGAAATTTAAACAAAATTTCTATAATATCCAGCCATGCCTAAGAATCTCATGAGCTCTTTTTTAGAGCTTGGAACTGGAAAATTTACAATGGCATCAACTTTTGCTGCAGGTGGCCTCACCAGCCCCTGACCCACAACATGACCTAAATAATTTACAGTTGCTTTGCCAAATTCTGATTTTACCAGAAGATCTCTCAGGACATCTGAGTTCTGTAACTTAAGAGGTACATTTTCACTGCCTTCATGAACATCCTCCACAGGATTTTCCAGCTCATCCATGTGGGTGACTGTTGAGACTGGTAGAGAATTTGGTTCTCTCTCATAATATGTTTTCAACATATTTATATGGCACAGCTGAGTATTTTTGAGTCTATCGGGAGTCTCAACAACATAATCAGTATCACTAATCTTGTGCTTAACAATATAAGGGCCTGAATATCTTGCTTATAAAGCATTGCCCTTTAAAGGGAATAATACTAGCATCTTGTCCCCAGGTTTAAAAGTGCGAAATTTCGTTTTTTTTATCATACCAGGTCTTTATATGACTCAGGGATTTCTGTAAATGTTTATTTGCCATTTCTCTGGCCTGGTGCAATTTTTTCTTAAAAGTGGACACATAGTCCAGAAGAGAAATTTCGGATGGCTCTTCCTCGAGCCATTTCTCCTTCAAAGCAGTGAGTGGACCCCTCACTGAGTGTCCAACACTAATTCAAAAGGACTGAACCCTAGAGATTCCTGTACAGTCTCACAGACTGCAAATAAGAGTAGATGTACTCCTTCATCCCAATCCTTCTCATTATCCTCCCCATCGGCCTTTATCATGGTCTTCAGTGTTTGATGGGAGCGTTCAAGAGCACCTTGACTTTCAGGATGATAGGCACTTGATGTGTACTGCTTAATTTTGAGCTCATACATGACCTGCTGAAAAATGTTTGACATAAAATTTGAGCCTTGGTCTGATTGCACTGACCTGTGTAGACCGAAAGTCGTAAAATTTTTTATCAAGGCCTTAGCTATAGTCTTAGTTTTAATATTTCTTAAAGGAACAGCCTCAGGAAATCGTGTAGAAGCACACATGATGGTAAGAAGATATTCATTTCCAGATCTTGTTCTAGGCAATGGGCCAACACAATCAATAATAATTCTACTAAATGGCTCCTCAAAAGCAGGGATTGGTTGAAGGGGAGCAGGAGGAATCTTCTGGTTGGGTTTTCCTACAATTTGACAGGTGTGGCAGGTTTTACAAAATTCGACAACATCTTGTCGAAGCTTGGGCTAGTAAAAACATTCCTGAATACAAGAGTAGGTCTTCCGAATTCCCAAATGTCCAGCCATTGGATTTTCATGAGCCAGGCTTATTATTTCATTCCGGTATTTAGTGGGGACAACTATTTGATAAATAACCTCCCAATCACTATTGGAGGGTACTTCTGGTGGTCGCCATTTCCTCATGAGTACATCAGATTTTTTAAAATAACAGACAGGGGAGTTTTGGGCTTCTGCCTCTGTTAGAGCCCTTTCACGTGGCTCGGCAAGGTCAGAATCACTTTCCTGTTCCTGAATTAAAGAAGTCCGGGAATTGACATTCAAGGAGATCCCCCTATCACTCTCAGGTGTAGTGGCCTCTTTACAATTTCTGGAGGAGTCATCATCACATTGATTCAAAAAATGTCTTGAGACAAATCAATGTCTTCAGAATCCGTAATTCTGTGACTGTTCTTATCCTCAGCTTTGCTGTTCAGATCTACACAATTGAGGTTGTTATCAACCTCAGCTTTCTTTGTCATGGACCGAGTCACAGCACATGCTGGAAAGGCAAGAGGAAAACATTCCTTCAAATTAATAATACTTTCATCTGTGCTCGGCTTATCCACCACTTGAGGTTCTACAGTGATTTTGTCACCGGCTAAGTCATTTCCCAATAATAAAGAAATACCTTTTACAGGTAGAGTTGGTCTGATTCCTACTGTGACAGTCCCATTTACCAAACTACTTCTCAAATTTATTTTATGAAGTGGGACATTTAAAGAGTTTGACACAATACCCGATACTAGAACTTGTGCCCCTGTAGCACTTTCTTCAGAAAATGGCAAAATGCCTTCTAACATTAAAGACTGAGTAGCCCCTGTGTCTCTCAGTATTTTTATTGGTAAGGAACAGTGCTTATCCCTCTCAAGAGAAACAAAGCCTTCAGAAATAAATGGCTTATACAGGGCTCGCCTTGAGTAAAATGGTCGGGGCCTAAAAAGTGCCCCTCATATTGAGGTCGGGGCCTTTTTTGGGCTGATTTTCCATTTTGTCCATTATATTTAGTGCTTTTTTGTGGAAAATGTCGGGGCTTGAAAAAAAGCCCCTAGGAAGTGCTCCTCGGGGCTGATCTCGGGGCCTGGGCTGATCAGCCCCGACACAAGGCAAGCCCTGCTTATAATTTTCTAAAGCGTCTTGCTTTATAACATAATTTTCAGGGCATGGAACACATGCTACAGTTAAAACTAGAAGTCCTGTCACCAATAGTGCGCTTATCTAGTCTTAATTGCGTGTTGGAATTGTGCGCAGTTGCCATTATCGAATGGCATCCAAAGCACGGCAGGTTCTCCTGGTTACTCATAGCAAACACATGCAATGTTTCTGCCAATGAAACTCTGGGTTACCCGGAGGTCCATTGGCTGAAACATTGCTTGTGCACAGGCCACATGTACAGAATTTGATAGCTTTACTTGGGCCATAACGCATACATTAACGTGCATATCAACGTGCTATTTGTGCGCATTTCATGACAGGTCTTTTAGTTTTAACTGTAGTGCATTCTGTGAAGTTGAGGACTCATTTTTCCTTTTTAACAGCCAGCAATCAGATAATAAATGACCTGGTTTCTTACAATAATTACAAGTTTTAGTTGAACTGTTGGGTCGTAATGGTGTAGGACTGGCATTAGAGGTTTTATTTTCACCAGATTTTTTATTAAATTTGGGTGGTGAGAAGTTTGGATGATTGGAAGGATGAGTTTTTGGTCTAGGTCCACTTTGGAAGGAATTCTTGTGGGGCCAAAAATTTGTGGAGTTACGACTCATTTTATGAGCTAAGGCATAGTCATCTACTAGTACTGCTGCTCTGTTTAATGTGTCAACTTTTTGTTCATCCAGGTGGGCCTTTATATCTGAATGTATCTTTCCTTTAAACTCTTCAATTAGCATCATTTCCTTTAATTTAGAGAAATCTTTCCCAATTTCTTTGGAATGGCACCACCTGTCAAATAAATTTTGCTTTTCTCTGGCAAATTCCACATGAGTTTGATTTTCGTTTATATAATAATTTCTGAATTTCTGCCTATAGGCCTCTGGAACAAGTTCATATGCCTTAAGTATAGCCTCTTTAACAGTGCCATAATTATTGCTTTGCTCAGAAGATAGAGCGGAATAGATTTCTTGGGCCTTCCCTTTCAAAACACTTTGCAATAGCAAAGTCCAGACGTCCCTTGGCCATTCTAAACTTGTTGCCACTTTTTCAAAATGTGAAAAATATTTATCAACTTCTTTTTCTTGAAAGGGGGGGGGGGGGGGGGGACTAGCCTAACATGTTTAGTTGCATCAAATCTACTTGGGGAAATTACATTTGAGCGTTGATGCTGGGATTCTAATTCTTTAATTTTTATTTCCTTTTGGGCCTGAATTTCATTTTCCCTTAATTTTAATTCCCTTTCCTCTTTTTGAGCTTGAATTTGTTCCCTTCCTTTTTGAGCCTGAATTTGTTCCCTTTTTTTTTGAGCTTCTAATTCTTTTAATTTAATTTAATTTTCCTGTCTTTTCATTTCTTGTTGCATTTCTAATCTCTTTAGTTCCAATTCTAACTTTTTGAATTCAAGGGCATCAGTAGGTTGTGGTTCCGAGACAGGTGACCCAGACTGAGGCAAAAGACCCTCCTCAATATAATGATTAACAGTGAGCTGTTTAAGTTTATGTTTGTTCAGTCCAGGGGTGGCAGGTAATTTTAGATAATGAGCAAGTTGGAATAAATCCTCCTTAAGAGATTCTAAAAGGGCCAAACTAGGAGAGCTTTCAAAATCAGAAATAAATTCTGTCACAATAAATACCATGATGAAAAGGTTTGCTGATTCTCAGATTATATTTGGTATATAATAATACTGAAATTTTCTAAGAAAATTTAAATGTTTTGAAAGTGAGCCAAAATAATAATTGCAATATGCAAATAAAGCTTTCTCGTTATCTAATATTCAATCTCGGCAACGAGCCCCCAATTTCTGTTATGGTGTGGAAATATTATTGATATTGGTAACAGAAAGAAATCTGAGAATCAGCAACAATAACTATGAATTTAACTATTCTGAAATTTAATTAAAAAAATTAATATAAAAAAATGATACAAAGATCTTTTACACTAATTGGTTTACAGGAAATAAAAACAGTGGTACTTATCAATTATAAAATTAGTCCAAAATACAGTTTGACAGAATCCAGTGGTGAAGAATCTTGTGAAGAAAGTTACCAGCTGGTAATATTAAATCCAAGAATGTCTCTTCAGAAACAGTATCCCGTAGATTTGTAATAAAATTTTCTCTTAGAAATTTCAGCAGTCTCCAATAAAATATAATAAAATGCTCCACAAAATTCAAATGGAGTAAAAATCCAAGAAGTATTGGCGCCACAGGTAATTTCCAAATAATCCAGTAGAATCCTGGCTTTTCACAAAATAATAGTATTCTGTTTCACAGAAAGTATAAATTCTCTTTTCCAAGACGAATATATTCTCTTCAAAATTCTCCTTTGGAATCAATCTTCCAAATTCACAAAGAAGCACTGCTTCGATAACAAATGCACTGTCCTAGAACAATAATAATCTCCAATGGAAACAACTGTTGTGTTTTAACTGAAGTGAGTCTTTCTGAAATGCTTTCTAAAAATGAGTTTTTGAATTCTGTTGACAAACCTTTATATAGTAACCAGAAAGAATGTTCCAGAAGATGAAAATTCTAACAGTTTCTATCAGTCTCCAGGTGATTCTGTCACAATCCAAGTAAACAAGGTCCCTGACCTACTTAAACAATCAACAGCTATATGTACAATATATTAGTGTAACAAAAATGTAAACAAAGGTCACTCAGTGCAAATGAGTCAGACCAGTCAGAAAATGCAGAAATAAAACATCTATCTCAATATAATTATTCACTAAGGATATATCAATCTTGATATAATATGGGGCTATATAACAGTTCCCATCGGATAAAAAACACGGCTGCCAGAGGCATTCTTTCATTCTGCTTGGTGGATTTTCAAAAATCTTCACTGAAACTGCCAGGCCAAATGTTTTGATACTTCACAAAAATGATGTCTGGGACCCCCTCTACCAACGATGAACGATCCTCATTTAATGTTGATCGGGTTGCAAACATAGCCACAATTGTGGCTAATAGTTGCTATAGAAACCCTATGGGAAATCACATTTTCATCTTCTTCTCCGGAACTACTGAGCCGACGTGAACCGAACCTGGCAGGGATGGTCTATTGGAGGTCCTCTACAAACGATCCTCATTTTGTTCCCGTGGGTTGAAAAGCATGGCCGCCAGAAGTTCCGCTCTACAGTTTAGCACTATTGCACAGGGGTGAAATTCTAAACATAGGGCATATGTTGAGACTAAGGCCATGTAAAATAGAGATATATTTTTAGTATCAGACATATGATTACATTAGGCTTTTTGTTGGACAATAGAATTTGAAGTTTTGGACCCAAAGTTGGAGTCTGATACATAGGGGTAAATTTCCAGATGAATTATGGGAAACAGTGGCTTCGAAAAATTGGCTATTTTTTAAAATGTAATTTTTACACAGGTTTGTTACCAGACAGGTAACTAAAAAATGAGACGGAAACATATAAATTTTTTTTTTGCATTTTAGAAACAGGATGCTCTGCTCTAGGGGTGGGTAGGTGGGGTTGGTGAGAAAATTCTGCTTTTGAGGCTGCTAGGTGGCTGAAAATGACTGGTTTGGGCATTTTTCATGCAATTTTTCAGGTTGTAGTCTTTCCTTTGACAATAGATTATTCCATCCACATTCAGATTGTTTATTTCTACTTAATCAGATAGTGTTATATGTTTTTTTGTGGATTTGGGAAATGTAATACATGTTATGGGTTAGATAACTAGGCTACAGAATATTTGCATTTGAAAGAGTGTATGGCATGTCATATTTGGAAATGCCTGGAAAACTGTGGAGCGGAACCTTGAAGATCATTCTGCCGTCGGTGTCAATTCTTGAATCAGGAAGTTCCTTATTTGTGTTTGAGTTATAAATACACCATTTTTCAAAAAAACTTTTTATTATTTCTGGTTTGTGTGTGTAACAGGAGGAGAGATAAGTGTGGGAGCCAGGGTTTTAACCATCGACCTCTAGCACACAAAGCAACCGATTTACCACGAGACTAAGAGATCCGGACCAACCAGGCTGGTTTATAAATGGCCTTTATACCTCGACCGCTACACCACTCTCCCCTTCTTTTGAGATTCGCCACGTGTGAATCTCACCCAAGTTCCTCCCTCAGAGCGGTCGAAACACCCGCAATGCCATCTACAGCTGAGGATCCCGGACGAGCCCCCAAATGTAATAGGAGGAGAGATAAGTGCAGGAGCCAGGGTTTGAACCGTCGACCTCTAGCACACAAAGCGACCGATTTACCACAAGACTAAGAGATCCAGACCAGCCAGGCTGGTTGGTAAATGTCCTTTATACCTCAACGTCTACATGTGCAATTGTTAGTAGTCGTTAACATTCATCAAGTGATATCTCAGCACAACTGGTTGGAAATAAGTGAAAATTTGGAGAAATTTATTGATGTAGCCCAATTTCGCACTTGTTTTGAATTTTCGTCAAGATTTCGAAAACCTTAAGGTAGAGCACTGCCTTTCCTAAACACTGAGCCTTGTATTCATGGAAAATGTATGCAGTTATGGACAGCCTGGTTGTTATTGTTGACCAGAGATTTACAGTCATGGTGTCTACTTTTTCATTTTGGTCAGTGGTGTCATGTCTGTGTGTCATCCGTCCGTCAAGCTGTTTACGCTTTCATATCTGGAGAGCAACACCCCCTCCCCTGCAGCTATGGTTATTACTGCTTATTGTTTTACATTTTGATTGTATTTAACAATGCTATTGGCAGGACCTGGTTAGTCAATGTGCCTGGTGGTAATAACAAAAATGCTCTTTGAAGTGGTTTAGAGAAATCTGAGGGTGTGGTTGTGAAAATCAGGCAAACCCTGGCTGCAAAAGCTATTCGGCAATCAGAAAGGCCATGCTGTATCTTTTTACTGGTTGAAATTAGAGACTTGTGGTTTTTCATTCAACTCAGGATAAACTCCAGATTCTTTTGGCTGAGTGAAATCCAAGGGGAGGTCACTCTTGTTTTCTCTTTAAGGTTCCGCTCTACAGTTTTGCACTATTGCACAGGGGTGAAATTCTAAACATAGGGCATATGCTGAAACTAAGGCCATGTAAAATGGAGATATATTTTTAGTATCAGATATAACATTACATTAGGCTTTTTGTTGGACAAGAGAATTTGAAGTTTTGGTCCCAAAGTTGGAGTCTGATACATAGGGGTAAATTACCAGATGAATTATGGGAAACAGTGGCTTCGAAAAATTGGCTATTTTTTAAAATGTAATTTTTACACGGGTTTGTTACCAGACAGGTAACCAAAAAATGAGACAGAAACATATAAAATTTTTTTTTTGCATTTTAGAAACAGGTAGGTGGGGTTGGTGGGAAAATTCTCCTTTTGAGGCTGCTAGGTGGCTGAAAATGACTGGTTTCGGCATTTTTTCAGGTTGAAGTCTTGCCTTTGACAATAAATTATTCCACCCACATTCAGATTGTTTATTTCTACTTAATCAGATGGTGTTATATGTTTTTTTTGTGGATTTGGGAAATGTAATACATGTTATGGGTTAGATAACTAAGCTACACAATATTTGCATTTGAAAAGAGTGTATGGCATGTCATATTTGGAAATGCCGGGAAAGCTGTGGAGCAGAACCAGAGGTATTCTTTGATTCTGATAGGTGGATTTTCAAAAATCGTCTCTGAAACTACCAGGCCAAATGTTTTGATACTTCACATAAGTGATGACTGGGACCCCCTGTACCAACGATCCTCATTTAATGTTGATCGGGTTATAAACATGGCCACAACTGCAGCTTATAGTTATTATAGAAACCTTATGGGAAATCACATTTTCATCTTTTTCTCTGGAACTACTGAGCCGACGTGAGCCAAAGTTTGCAGGAATGGTCTATGAGAGGATGGAAATATGTGGCCACCAGAGGCTCTATTCTAATGCTTAACCCAAATTCCTCTCCTGTCTGCACGAAGATCAGTACTGTCAGCAAAATACTTGTTTTTTGAGAATCTGGTAAGGGTTGGTTCCAATTTTTTCTCCACTGAGAACTGGGGAAAAAACCCCCAAAATATTGTGTATACAGTACAAGTCAAAATAAGCTGTAGCATAACTTCAATAAACTAAGTAGACTGCAGCTTCTGCCCTGACAAGATCAGAATCGGACATTTTCTGGAAAAGCTATCAGTGAGAGCTTTCCAGAAAGTGATGTCAGCTTCTGGTCTTATCAGTGTAGGAAGAGAAAAGATACATAGTTTATAGGATTACCCAACACAACTTATTTTGACTTGTACTGTAAAACAAGTGCAACTGTAGGTTGATATCTTCAGCTGTAATCTCATTATTTTTGATACATGTTGACAGATTGTTTAGAAAATCTAGGGAAGTTTTGTTTATTTATTATCTTGCAATCATGTCCGCTCAGATGACAGTAATTATTGTATATCTTTTAAGATTCCTGTAACCCTTTACCTGTCCAAAAGCTATTTTGAAAGAGAATACTGTCTGAAAAAATTGTAATTTTCAAAATATTTTAACCCTTTTTTACTGATTTTTTTTGTTGAAACAGAATTCATAAATGTGTGCATTTTCAAGAAAATCTTCTTTGAAACTACAATGCCAAATGGTTTGAAAAAACTTAATGTGACTGATGACTGTAACCCCCTCTACCAATGATCCTTATTTTAATCTTCATCGGGTTGCAATTATGGCTGCAATTGTGGCTTATAGTTACTATAGAAAGCCTATAGGAAATCACATTTTCATCATCTTCACTGAAAGTACTAGCCAATGTGAACCAGACTTGGCAGGCATTGTCTATGAGAGGTTCTCTACATTTGTTACTCATTTTATTCCTGTTGGGTGAAAACACGTGGCCGCCAGAAGCATTCTTTGATTCTGATTGGTCAATTTTGAAAACTCTTCCCCTCTGAAACCACAGGGCCAAATGTTTTGAAACTTTGCATGGTTGATAACTGGGACACCCTCCACCAACGTTTCTCATTTTAATGTTGATCGTTTTGCAAACATGGCCACAATTGTGGTTTATAGTTACTATAGAAAAAAACCTATAGGAAATCACATTTTCATCTTCTCTCTGGAACTGTTGAGCTGACGTGAACCAAAAACTTGGCAAGAATGGTCTATAGGAGGCCCTCTACAAACGATCCTCTTTTTGTTCCAATTGGCTGGAAAATATGGGCACCTGAGACATTCTATGATTCTGTTTGATGGATTCAGATGTTTTGAAACTTAATGTGATTGAAGACTGGGACACCTTCTACTAATGATCCTCGTGTAATTTTGATGTAATGTTGCAAACATGGCCACAATTGCAGCTCATACCTACCATGGAAAGCCTATGGGAAATCACATTTTTATACGTATTTCCAGGTGAGCGATTACAGGCTCTGTAGAGCCTCTAGTTAGTGATAGCCATAATTTCTGGTTGCGGGCAATCTGGGGCGACCACAATATACTGTATTTGCAATGTCAGAAGCCAAGAAGTCTGTAATATGACAAAAAATGGTGGGTAGCGGTCAATTGAAATTCCACGCTCAAAAACTTTATCGATCAAAATAGTCTCCGTCTAGTGAGTTCCAACTTCCAGGTTTATGCATTTTACGCTTATCCACTGTGATATTGGCCATAATGACAAACATGTAAACCTGTTAAATTAGGTCCCCTAGCTCTAAACTGATTGACAAATCTGCAGTATAAGTTCGATTTTGAAAATGAGAGCAAAGCTGTATACTGTTCGCTAACATTTGAAGTGAAGCACATTGTTGTTGAGTCCCAGCATAATTCATGGTGTATTGATGATCACATTTTGTTGCACTCATTGTATTATTTGGCCTATTTTCCACAAATAGATTTTAAACACACTATATCAAAATTTTAGTTATTTTAATTTTTTTCACCCAATTCTCCAAAAAATTTCTGTAAATCCATATCATGTAACCTCTTGGAAGTTGGAACAAGCTCATGACAAGCTCGTTCCAATGTGGGGTGACCCGGTGGGGGGGGGGGGGGGAGGGGTGTCGATTCATGATATGGTTACTAACCCTCATTTGTGCCACCTACCAACCACATTTCCTTCATTCTCCCACCCCACTTCCCCATCATACTCCCGGTGTGTCTTATTCTGTTAAACTGGTATTTTGGACATTCTAATAGAAAGACTTCAGGGTCTACACCACGCCTTGATTACACATTTGGCATTCCTTTGCATTGCCTTTACCAGTTTTCCCCCAAAGGTGCCATCTGGGTGCTCTTCAATATAGCTTCTCACTTCTTTGCTTTCACCCCCCCCCCCCCCCCCCCCCCCCTCGCCAATTGATGTTTACAGTGTGCCATGAGTCGCTTTCTCTGACAATTTTTTTTTACCCTGGGTTGTGCCCACTTCGAAGTCTGAGATCTCCACCGAATGGTTATCCATTAACTTCCTCACTTGGTCTATCCACCCTGTCTTTATGTTTGAATTACAAATATTCTGGAACAATCTATCCACCCTGTCTTTATGTTTGAATTACAAATATTCTGGAACATTAATTTGCACGATTGGTGTTATATAGCCCCATATTATATTGAGATTGATATATCCTTAGTGGATAATTATATTGAGATTGAGATTTTTTCTGCATTTTCTGACTGGTCTCACTCATTTGCACTCAGTGACCTTGTTTACATCTTTGTTACACTGATCTATTGTACATATAGCTGTTGATTGTTTAAGTAGGTCAAGGACCGTGTTTACTTGAATTATGACGGAATCACCTAGAAACTGTTAGAACTTTGTAGAAATTTCGTCTTCTAGGACATTCCATCAGGTTACTATATAAAGATTTGTCAACAGAATTCAAAAACTCATTTTTAGCTCAACTTTGGCGAAGCCAAATTTGAGCTTTTGCCATGGCCCGTCGTCCGCCTGTCCATCTTTCCGTACGTCAACAATTGGATACGGCTCGGGCTAGAGGCCGTATTTATGAACCGATCTTTACGAAACTTCTTGGGTACCTTTGTTATGACCGTGGGACGAGAACGAGTGTTTTTGGGTGCGGTTCAAAATTCAAGATGGCTGGCAGCTGCCATTTTGTACCGACGATGCAGAAATCTGTTTTTTGTACAGAACTTCCATATGAATGCTCTGATTTGAATAATTTTTTGTATGAATGTTTAGTACCATGGGATACATCACATATAATACAGGTTTTTTTCTTGTGCGTAAATTATGCAAATTAGACTAACTTTGATGGTTTTTGGTGTTACTTTCTGCACTATAAGTGCAAATGCCAATACGGCTCGGGCTAGAGGCCGTATTTATGAACCGAGCTTTACTTAACTTCTTGGGTACCTTTGTTATCACCGTGGGATGAGAACGAGTGTTTTTGGGTCCGGTCCAAAATTCAAGATGGCCGATGGCAGCCATTTTGTACAAAATTTGGTGCAATCAGATTTTTGCACAGAACTTCCATATGAAAGCGCTGATTTGAATAATTTTGTGTGTGAATGTTTAGTACCATGGGATATATCACATAATACGGGTTTTTTTCTCGTGCAGAAATTATACAAATTAGATAAACTTAGATTTTTTCAGTGCTACTTACACACAGTAAGTGGACATGTCAATATGGCTCGGGCTAGAGTCTGTATTTATGAACCGATCTTCCCGAAACGTCTTGGGTACCTTTGTTATCACCTTGGGACGAGAACGAGTGTTTCTGGGTGCGGTCGAAAATTCAAGATGGCTGCCAGTGACCATTTTGTACCGAAATTAGGTCTAATCACCTTTTTGTACACAACTTCTATATGGCTCAGGCTTGGGTACCTTTGTTATCACCGTGGGATGAGAACGAGTGTTTTGGGTGTGGTCTGAAATTCAAGATGGCCACCAGCAGCCATTTTGTACAAAAATTAGTGAAATCAGTCTTTTGTACAGAACTTCCGTATGAAAGTTCTGATTGGAATAAATTTTGCATGAATGTTTAGTAACATGGAATACATCACATATAGTACGGGTTTTTTTCTCGTGCAGAAATTATGCAAATTAGATGAACTTTGATTTATTCAGTGCTACTTATACACTGTAAGTGCACATGTCAATACGGCTCGGGCCAGAGGCTGTATTTATGAACCGATCTTCACAAAACTTCTTGGGTACCTTTGTTATCACCTTGGGATGAGAAAGAGTGTTTCTGTGTGCGGTTCAAAATTCAAGATGGCTGCCAGTGGCCATTTTATACCGAAATTAGGTCCAATCAGTTTTTTGTCACAACTTCTATACAGCTCGTATTTGTGAACTGATATTCACGAAACTTCTTGGGTACCTTTGTTTTCACCTTGGGACAGGAACGAGTGTATTTTGGGGTGCCTTTGTTATCACTGTGCTATGAGAACAAATATTTTGGGGTTCAGTCAGAACCACTCTGGGACTCAAAGTTTTCTTTTCTAGTTTAGCATCTGACTGTCACCCACCTTTACAATACTTTACCTATACATTTGTTACAGGCTACGGTCAGTATTTATGTACAGACCGTTACAATACTTTATATGTACCTTTGTTAACAGGTCATTACCTAGATATTTGTCATTGTTGTGTCACATACTATACATGTACATGTCTTAACAAGTTGAGCTACAGTGTCATTGACACTTTCATTTGGCCATCAAAATGTCATTTTTTAGCATTTTTAGCATCATGCTTCAAATTTGCAAGTTCATCAATAAGTATCCAGTGATTTTTTGGGGGAGAATCCTGGACTGTTGGGGCAAGCACATGGCCCCCAAAGTTTCGAATCCCTCTCCCCACCCCACCCCGCCCTTCCCCGCCTCTACTTCCGTTGTATTCAGAATATATTTACATGTACTCACTTGACAGGAGAAAAGAATATGAAATATACAAAAGGATGCAAAGGTGAATTCAAGATGCCCACCAGCAGCCATTTTGTACCAAAATTAGTGCAATCAGTTCCTTGTACAGAACTTCCGTATGAAAGTTCTGATTTGAATAAATTTTTGTATGAATGTTTAGTAACATGGAATACATCACATGTAATACAGGTTTTTTCCTCATGCAGAAATTATGCAAATTAGATGAACTTTGATTTATTCAGTGCTACTTATACACAGACAGTGCACATGTCAATACGGCTCGGGCTACAGTTAGTATTTATGAACCTATCTTCACGAAACTTCTTGGGTACCTTTGTTATCACCTTGGGACAGGAACAAGTGTTTTCGGGTGCCTTTGTTATCACTGCGCTATGAGAACAAATATTTTTGTGTTCAGTCAGACCCACTCTGGGACTCAAAGATTTCTTTTCTAGTTTAGCATCTAACTGTCGCCCACCTTTACAATACTTTACCTATACATTTGTTACACGCTACGGTCAGCATTTATGTACAGACCGTTAAAATACTTTATATGTACCTTTGTTATCAGGTCATTACCTAGATGTTTGTCATTGCTGTGTCACATACTATACATGTATGTCTTACACAAGTTGAGCTACAGTGTCATTGACACTTTCATTAGAAAGCCTTTTCAGAAGAACTTATTTTCACAGCAGTTGTTTCCATTGGAAATTATTATTGTTCTAGGACAGTGCATTTATTATAGAAGCAGTGCTTCTTTGTGAATTTGGAAGATTGATTTCAAAAGAGAATTTTGAAGAGAATTTATTCGTCTTGGAAAAGAGAATTTATACTTTCTGTGAAACAGAATAATATTATTTTGTGAAAAGCCAGGATTCTACTGGATTATTTGGAAATTACCTGTGGTGCCAATACTTCTTGGATTTTTACTCCATTTGAATTTTGCGGAGTATTTTATTATATTTTATTGGAGACTGCTGAAATTTCTAAGTGAAAATTTTATTACAAATCTACGGGATACTATTTTTGAAGACACATTCTTGGATTGAATACTACCAGCTGGTAACTTTCTTCACAAGATTCTTCACCTCTGGATTACTGGATTCTGTCAAACTGTACTTTGGACTAATTCAATAATTGATAAGTACCACTGTTTTTATTTTCTGTAAACCAATTAGTGTAAAAGATCTTTGTATCATTTTTTTTATATTAATTTTTTTTTTAATTAAATTTCAGAATAGTTAAATTCATAGTTATTGTTGTTAATTTTCAGTTTTTTTTTTCAGATTTCTTTCTGTTACCAATATCAATTAATATTTCCACACCGTAACAATCGGCTGTCAGGGAGATTTACCAAATAGTTGAGATAGTAGAGTTTCATTAAGTCTATCCTGTCCTTAATCCTCATCCACCCAAGCTCACCCCTTATTGCTTCTAGTGCTGCGGCTCTTTAAAGCCACTTAGTTTAGAGGTATCATTTCCGTACCATACATGTATGTTATACTTGGTACACCCACCATTTCCCAAATTGTTTTTCATATGAAAACCTTATTGAACCTGTTTCTCCCTATAAGTGTCATTTGATTAAGGATTCGCTTTCCCACCACAGTTAGTTTATTCATGTGGTTTTGGTAGAAGCCTCTTCCTGTAATGTTTATACTTACCCCTAAATACTCGTAGTCACATGTCTTAAGAAGTTTGCTACTGCCTTCCGATATAAAGAACTCCCGGAGTCTCGACTTCCAAGTAGGTTCCGCTTTATGACTCATGGGTATAACATTGCTTTTCAATTCATTTAATTTGAGTCTCCATTTGTTCCCATATCTCCCGACAATTACCAGCATTTTCTCTAGCCCCACTTCACTTTCTGACACTAGTACCATATCATCTGCGAAAAATAATCCTGAGATCTTCAGGTCCCCAACTGCTACCCCCTCGTCGCTATGTAGGAGTTCATTTCCTAAATCTTTGATTAACAGTGCAAAAAAGAATTGGCAAAAGGATGCACTGCACAATTTGGGTATTATGCCGTGGTGCAGCTGATTCATTAGGTAAAGGTTAATCGCTCGCTACGTGGAACCGAGGCAGGGTTTTGTTCACTCGCAAAAGTACAAATTGTAGGTATGGTGGCAAGCGAGAGCGACAACATCGAAAGACTGCTGCAGTACTTTAGCAACTTTTGATTCATTTTGAGCCACATGATTTTTTCTGATACAAGAGCCAGTAGGAATGGTTGATCCCTGAAAATGCAGAGAACTTGTCTGAACTGTAAATGATTACAAGTTATTGTCATGTCATATTTAGTTAGACACTCAGCATAATCCCCCCCCCCCCCCACACATTCTCCCCCCCCCTCCACTCACACACAGAGACTTGTACTTGTCTTGTTTGATCATATTGAGTTTTGATATACACAGATATGACTGATTTAAATTTTAAAGTTGTCTTAAAACAGTTTGAGATGTCAGCGACTAACATACATTCAAGTGGAAAGTGCCTTATTTCTAAAACATCTGAAGAGTGGAATTTCCATCACATAACTGTTTTCGCATTTTATAAAAATACCTACATATATGTAGCACTGATGATGCTTCAGTCAGAGGACTTTTTGGCATTATTATGAACCTTCGTACCTGGTTTTTATCTGATAGGTTCTACCGAAATTATGACTCTCTTTAATGTTCAGTTTTTGCACATATCAGGCCTGGTAGTCTAGAAAATCAAGGAGTGCAAAGCAATTGCTCTCCTCAACTTGCTTGGGAGTGCACTTGCACTTGGAATTTTCAATGCATATAGTTGTATACTATTTTTGTTACATTCTCTTCAAGGTATTACTATTGTGATTGAAAAATTGTACTGCATTCAGCAACATAGTGGAAAAATTGGCACATACATCTCATTTTCAAGATGTTGCTGCATTATTGCATTCAGTTCTCATGTGACTGTCTTCTGCACTCAAAATGTATTGAAATCGACTCAGAATGGGTCATGAATTATTGCAAATCAATGAAACATTAACAAATGATAACAGATTTTAAAGGCAGTCCCAAATAGGTATGGCATTCCAGAAAATCAAGGGTTGCAAAAAATTGCCCTCCTAAATTTTTTCTAGGCAGCACACCTGCACTCCTAAAGAATGCCAGGCCTGACATGTTCTTCAAAATTAAGAGATTTATTATTTTGCAATCAGTTCCGCAAAAGGGACCAGAGCACATAATGTAGAGTTTGTTTGTTTATTCTTTTATTGTGTTTAATTACACTTTCAACAGCCTGGGCATATGGTGTCAGTTTTACGTATGGAGTACCCAGAGAGAATCATTGTTCATTGAAATAGAGCTGCAACGTTTAATCATGATACCCTTGAATCACGATACATTGGTCAGGATTCAATATGTATCGTTGTTCACTATGTATCACTATACGATAAATATATTACATGTAAATAATATCAGTCAAAACAGTTTCGTAGATTTTTAAAGCAGGTGCAGTGGAACCCTGTTTTTTTGCATACCAAAAGTGATGGGTGATAAATATGCCATTACCACCGGATTATTCAGTTAACCAAAATTTGAAGTCTCTGATTTGCTAAATATTTATTTGATAATGATTAATACATTATAGCTTGTTTGACAAAGCTCACAGAGTTCTGTCAAACAAGATATAAGGGATTAAATTGTTTCAACATATTTTCTGAGAGCAAAAAAAACCATTGGGAAATGGGTCATAAAATCAGAATCTGAAATAAATGAATGCCAATGGTTATCACTTTGAGAAGTTACATACATGTATACAGATTACAGTACTTACTGACAATGTTGGTCCATGGTGACATGGATGATCCAGTTCAACAATAATTGTGTGTACTGGAGTATCAACAACCGTTACATGTCTTAACAGTTTACTCAAAAACAATCACGTGGAAATCACAAAGCATGCAGTTGTGACGTCAGTCACTGATTGTCTTGAAGTTTGCAGACACTCTCATACACTGGCGCACGACCTGCTCATGTTCTTTGCGAAAATTCGGAGAGTGTCATCGATTGATCCATGACCGACATTATGTATAATTTTACAATGTGTTTCCTGCTTCTGTTTGGTGTAACCAGTGATTATTACCATCGAATGTGTTGCGCTGGTAGCATTAGAGTTTTATTTCACATTTTTCCCGATGTCACACTTCTTGTAGCAATTTATATCGACATGGAATGTATGGTTAGGGGAATTTAGGGCGAGGGGAATGGCGTTGTTCATGGGATTCCACGACACCCTAGCGGAAACCGTGCTTGATACAAGTACTATTACTTTTGATCTTTTTCTTATTATATTGTATTCCAATTACTTTTGAAAATTTGATTATTTATAATATATTACAATAACTTTTAAAACTGAAATAAATATTATTTTTTTTACTTTAATTAAATTTGTCAATTACCCAAATTTCATGCTGAAATTTGTTCCCATAATGCAGATAATGACATGCATTAAGAGAACAAAAGCTTCTGCTTGATATGTAGTCTTCAATTCTCATAGAGTTTTGAAAAAAATAATGGCACAGTACAGTTCATCCTGCTTTTTTTTACATCAACAACACCTGTTTTGCATTATATTTTCGTCCAATGCTACTATTAATTAGGGGACTGTCTCCGACACTGATTCCTGAACCCTTTAACATGTCAGCCAAGACATATACCTGTGTAAAATATTATAAGTACAGTATTGATAGAAATACATGCAAATTATTCCATTTTGTTACATTAATATTTTTTCTGATAAAAACAGTTCCTGGTATCATTGCTTGAAGGGCAACATATCTAGTTTTACAAAAAATGATACCAGGGACTGGTTTTCTGGACACAGATATAATTTATGTACATTAAAAGCAGTTGGTTGGAGAGAACATTAGGTTTACATGTAAATATAAATACAAGTGTCAAAGTCTTAAAAATAAGAACGCAATTTATGCCCTTTCCTTTTAACTGGCATTATTTGTTGGATATGATGAGAGGATTCCAATAAATGATATCATTTGCTGGCTTTATCATCACAGGAAAAACACAGTGAAAGATAGGTTGATGTTTGTTTACATAACAAGCTATATTTGATCAAAATAAAACAAATTCCTTTTTCTGACTATAAATTCAAGGTACTGTTTGTAAGCTTGGATTGAAACTGCTCATATAATGTTGTATGTACACAACAGTGTATCTGAAAACACAAATTAACTGTGTTTACATCATGTTTAAATATATTATAATTTTATTTAATGATTTGCTCAAAACACATAATAAACATTTCCAGTATCTCAATTATAATAAAAAAGTAATAAATATTACTCAGTAATTTTTGAGACTTTTATTGGCTCACCTGACTCAAGTCAGTGGGAGTTATTGCCATCACTTTTGTCCGGCGTCTATCGTCTGTTAACTTTTTGCAAACTTGACATCTTCTTCACAACCACTAGGCCAAATACAAACTAGGGGGCTGTGAATATTCGAAATTCGATTTGAAATTCGATTCGAACTTCATTATTCGATTCGATTCAATTCAAACATAGTAATTCGAATGTGTTCGAATCGACGATTGTTTGAAATGGTCCTACTTTTATGATTTATCATAAACTCGCTTGGAAACCCTCAGATTTCCCATATTTATCACCCGTTGAAATTGATGAATTAAAGCGCGTATATTAATAACAACGCGATCTGGATCCATCATATGTAGTCTGGCATGGGTGTGCGGCACACAAGTTGCAATTATGCATTAATTCCTCGCTCACTGTCCAACCGATGGTCATAAACCTTATAAATGACGTTCACAGAATTGCCGCCTTTTTCCACTCATCAACTACAGGACTACATGCCTTACACAAACATCAAGTGGACATGGGACTTCCAGAATCGGACCCCCCAATGGACGTTACGACCCGATTTAATAGCACATACACGCTCCTAAACTGGACAGAGGTCAACAATGGCCCCATTGCCCGTGCACTTGTCGAGTGCCAAGAGAAGAAGCGATGCACTAATCCACCGCCGGCACCCCTCTCGATGCAACTCTGTTCTACCAGAGAATCTGTTTTGCCTCTTCTTAAGCCATTGTCTGAAGCAACCACTGTCCTGAGTGCCGATAGTGTAATAAGTGTATCAGTGGTCAGGCGGTGCACCATGACTCTGTTGAAAAAGCTCAGGGAAAATACAGCTCGTGGTGCAAAGTCATTCCGTGACAACCTGATCACTCAGTTGGAAGACAGATTTGACTTAAACCAGGATTACCTCCTCACGGCAACTTATCTGGACCCACGCTTCAAGACAACCATTAATGATGACGATGAGCTAAAAACCGTGGAGTCTTATATTCAGATGCTTCAGCAGTATCACGTTGAGCATGTAGAGCCCACCAAAACACAAGACGTCCACACTGAAACAGATGTTCCATGTCAACAAACGGTTCCAAATAAATCAAGCCAGCCAAAGTCTAAAAGTCTGTTAGATGATATGTTCGATGAGATTTCCAGTGAAGAAGTGCAACCGCAAAATCTGAGTGTAAATGACAAGGTTAAAGCAGAAATGAGTCGGTATTCTGCTCTTCCTATTAGCGATAGAAGTACAGACCCACTTAGATTCTGGCAAGAACAGGAAGCCCGTTTGCCATGTCTACGTTCTGCAGCGAAGGATATTCTTTCAATACAGGCTACCAACTGCGCATCAGAAAGGGTCACTTCTGTAGGTTCGTCTGTAGTGACTGATCAACGTCATGGCTTGAGCAACCACAATGTCGCCACGCTGATATGGGCGAGGAAAAACAGTGACCTGCTTGGCTTGAAATTCGCGTGATGGTGATCGGACACTGATGGCCGAATAACTCAATAAAAATACAAATACCCGTTCAATACCGGCCACTGAGTTGATACGATATTATATTACGATACTCACTCGCTGCACGGCTGCTGCGGCTGCATGTCATGTGATTAAACATCCGTATTGTTGAGATAGAAATAATACTGAACATAACAGTCATGTTCAGTATTATTTCTATCTCAACAATACGGATGTTTAATCATATCCATTAAACAATTCGACAATTAAGTTACATAACTTACCTTGACAGTTCGTCAGATGGATGCAATTTCAGTTTCTGTACATCTGAACCATGAAAATGTCATAATTCGATTTCAATATAAATCATTTGTCTTCTTATTTTGAAAATGTCATAATTCGATTTCAATATAAATCATTTGTCTTCTTATTAACGGCTGCACGGCTGCTGCGGCTGCATGTCATGTGATTAAACATCCATATTGTTGAGATAGAAATAATACTGAACATGACAGTCATGTTCAGTATTATTTCTATCTCAACAATATGGATGTTTAATCATATCCATTAAACAATTCGACAATTAAGTTACATAACTTACCTTGACAGTTCGTCAGTTGGATGCAATTTCGGTTTCTGTACATCTGAACCATGAAAATGGCATAATTCGATTTCAATATAAATCATTTGTCTTTTTATTAACGGCTGCACGGCTGCTGCGGCTGCATGTCGTGTGATTAAACATCCGTATTGTTGAGATAGAAATAATACTGAACATGACAGTCATGTTCAGTATTATTTCTATCTCAACAATACGAATGTTTAATCATATCCATTAAACAATTCGACAATTAAGTTACATAACTTACCTTGACAGTTCGTCAGTTGGATGCAATTTCAGTTTCTGTACATCTGAACCATGAAAATGGCATAATTCGATTTCAATATAAATCATTTGTCTTCTTATTATTTGCCACCTGTTAGTGTGTTAGTAGAATTTGGGGTTATAACGGCACCTTAACGCCAGGATTTTGAAATTCTCATCAGCCCGATACATATGCCATATCATGGCTGGGGTCCAGACTCCAGACATGTCAAACGACAAACGAATAGACATTTTTTTTCCTGGTGTAGCGTACGATGGTTATTTCTGAGTAACATGCGGAGGATTATTCCCACGAGGCATTAACGAATGGGAATAACCTTCTCGTATTGCACGAAAAATAAACACCCTAGGCTACTACAGGAATGTGAATTATGGTGTTTATTATATTCTTCGACCTTTTTCTATGATCAGTTCGAACATGTACAGCGAGCATATAAAAAGGAAGTTATCCGAGGAGAAAATTCTGCCCGACATCGTATTTCTTAACGACGAAATTCGATTCGCGTTTCGATTCGAAATTCGATTCGATTGTGGAAATTTGATTCAAAATTCGATTCGACGAAAATTTGTGATTCGCAGGGCCCTAATACAAACATATATTGCACAGACCATCTATGGAGTATACCCTTTCTATTTTGTTTAAATGAAGCAGCTGCCATATTCGGGCTCTTGTTTATGCACCAAAAGCTTAAAAACCTTTAAAAATCTTCTCATGAACCACCAGAGGGAATGCCTTGATATTTGGTATGGAACATCCTTTGGTGTAGAAGATTAAAGTTTGTTCAAGGGAAGTTGATAGGTCAATATCTGGGCTCTCTATGAGGGCATATCCATTTTGGGCTTTGCCCAAAATTTCATTTCAAGAACCGGTGGGCCAATTTCAACCAAATTTGGCATGTAGTATAAGTGTGTCCTAAGTAATTGATTGATGCCCCCCCCCCCCCCAAAAAAAATTTTTTTTTTTTTTTTCACAGTCCTGTGGCAACCCCAGGCTAAAAACAGAAAAAAATTCAAAAGCCCATATATCCCAAACTACAAGGAACAGAGAACTGTTATTTGGTATGAAGCATCCTAAGGACTGGAAGAAGGGATTGGTTAAAAAAAATTGCCACCAGTCAATCAGGGTGCCCGGTAGAGGGTATTGAAAAAATGATGAGTCAGCATTTTTGCAGTAGTTTATCCTGGAGGAAAATTTTCATTCATTGAGAACCTTGATTGACATCTAGAATAACATATTGTTCTTAAAATAAAGAAAATGTGCTGGGGAACATTCTAATCTTGTTATTTTAATCAGAAAATTTGTGGACTTCAGTTTGTTTTCCAAAGATTTTATTTCATGTTGAATGAACCCTTTCAATGCTGGAAACATTTATCTGATTCCTCTATGCATGTCTTTAATTTAACTCTCTTAAGACTGCAGTGTGGGTTCCAAAGATTTTAATGATGCCATGCCTTAATCAAGCAATTTCAGTGCTGTGCACATGTATGTTTTTTCTGGTTCCTTGGACAAAAATTGATCTAATTTCTGTATGAATATCTTTAATTTAACCCTCTCATGAATTCAGTGTGTTTTCCAAAGATTTTATTTTATGTTGAACTCTTTCAATTTTGTGCAAATATATATGTTTTTTTTCTTGTTCTTTGAAACATTTATCGGATTCCTGTATGGATGTCTTTAAGTTAACCATCTCAAGTCTTCAGTATGGCTTTCAAGGTTTTTATTGATGCTTTGGTCAAACCTTTTCAATGTGGTGCACATAAGTTTTCTGGTTTCTTGTAAAAAATTTCTCTAATTCCTGTATGAATATCTTTAATTTAACCCTCTAAAGGCTTCATTGTGGGTTCCAAAGATTTTATTTCATGTAATACTGTTAATGAAAACCTATTTCTGATTTCTTTAAAAATATTTATCCCCCCAAAGTAAGCTTCCATAAATTCTCTTTCTGTTTTGTTTATTTTTGATGCTTTAACCATTTTCACACAGACTTGAATTTACTGGTGGCAGTAATTCTGTGTCTCGTGTTTGAAACCTTTCTTATTCTTCAAAACCACTGGGCCAAATTCATTCATTTTTGGCACAGACCATCTTTGGAGTAAACCTTTTCTCCTTTATTCAAATGAAGCTGCTGCCATCTTCAGGCTGGTGGAATTTACTCTTCTGATTTTTCCCTCCAAATTACTATACCCTTAGGGTGGGGTTAATGCTCCATAAGCCTAATATTCTTTTAAAATTTTCTTTTTATAAACCACTTTTAATAATGCTTAGATTTCTTGTTTGGAAATTACTTTAGTGATTCAGATTCACTTTTTTCAAAGAAACTCAGCAAGTCAAAATTTGGGCTACACTCAATATTTCAAGTTTCAAATTCAATGGGCAGATGCAAACCATATTTGTCATGTAGTATATAACTGGGTCATAAGTATTTCATTTATGCCAGAATTTTTTTTTGGACAGAACAGAGCTTGCTAGAAAGCTTTCCTAGAACCAGCAGAAATGAATGGCCGCAAAAAGTTGCCTTTCGTTGTGTCATAGCAAATCGAAAAATTGCTCTTGCTGTTGATCACTTACTGATACACTCGTATATCTTTTGACAATTTGGGCCAGGTGAGTGTTTTAGGCTCACTTGAGCCTCTGGTTTTATATTACTATTACTTGTAATAAAACAAAATCTCTATTACTTTATATTATGTTCAGAATTGTAATATATTATATTACTTATTACTGAAACTTCCCCAGCCCTGCAGTTGGGGATATTCCAGACAGGTTGGTTTGTACGTAAGTCAGTTTGAGGTTTATGGGAAAATTCGGGTTGGCCAACATGCTGTGGGTGTCAAAAAGGTATGTGTTCAAACACCGTTATTCTTCTGTCATGTTCTGTCTCATATTTTGTCTTCATTGGTAGAATCAGACAAATCACATCCCCACCATACTGCATGTCCCCCACATCACCACCCCCACATCTGCATTTATGATAAATTTCTGCAAAGTTTACCAGTTTTTGAGCTACATGACACTTTGTCGAATGATCATTTGGTTGAATGAACATTTGGTCAAATGGATACTTCGTGGAATGGACATCTCGTCAAATGGATATTTGGTCCAATACAATTTTCTTCAAACTTTCGTCGATTTTTTGCTGAAAGTTGTTTGAAAATTTTTATTCAGGTTAATTTAATTTTTGCAAAACATGATTTTTCAGTGACAACTTGAAAACATTTTTTAGCTCTCCTGAGCAAAGATCAAGGGGAGCTTTACTAATTACTTTCTGCCCATTGTCAGTCCGTTTGTCCGTCCGTCGTCATCCATCCAGTGTAAACATTACATTATCGACTTCTCCTCACAAACTCCTGAACCAAATTTGGTGTGCAAATTCCTCATCGTATGGTAATTCAAGTTTGTTCAAATAAAGTTGCCACCCTCAATAGGGGGTGGGGAAAATTCTAGAAAAATCTTCTTTTTATGAACCGGTGGGTACAATGACTTTATATTTGGTATGGAGCTTCCTTCTGAGGGGTAGTATCAAGTTTGTTCAAAAGAAGTTCGTGGAGCAATATTTGCCTTCGTAACGGGAGGGGCAAGATATCTGGCCCCACCCAAAATTTCTTCTATTTTCTGAACCCATGGTCCGATTTAGACGAAATTTGGTATGTGGTATTATTGAGGCAAAAGTACTTGATTCATGTTAAAAAAAATTCACATGTTCCCTATGGGAACCCCAGAGGCTGAAAATAGAAAATATTTTCAAACGCCCATATTTCCCAAACCACATGGAACAGAGAACTCTTATTTGATATGAAGCAGCCTTAGGACCAATAGAATTGAATGATAAAAAAAGTTGTCATCGCTTGTGTTAGGGTGCTCGGTAGAGCGCATAGAAAAAATGCTGAGTCAGCATATTTGCAAATATTAAAAGAATTTTCTTCTGCAGAACCACATATCAGATATCATCAGAATCTTCTTATATTTGGCATACAGCATCCATAGGGGGGTGGGGGGGGGGGGAGGGGGGGTGTCAGATTCAAGTGTGTTCAATTTAAGCCCCCTCAGTTCATATTTGGACTAAATACAGGAGCCCAAATCTTAGGGCAATATGGGAAATAAGCCTGAATTTTAACTTAGTGCAACATGAGGAAATTTCTTTAAAAATCTTCTTCAGATCCACCAGTCAGAATCCTTTCATATTTTGTATTCAACATCTGTAGGTGGGGTCAGATTCATGTTTGTTCAAATTGAGTCCCTGGGTTTATATTTGGGCTCCCTCTGAGCCAGAATTTTAATTTAGTGCAATAGTCGGATATTTATTTAAAAATCTTCTTCTTCAGATCCACCAGTCAGAATCCTTTCATATTTGGTATATTTGGTATATAGCATCTCTATGCAGGTCAGATTTATGTTTGTTCAAATCGAGTCCCTGGGTTTGTAGGGAGCCCAAATTTTTTTTTAACTTCGTTCAATATGAGGAAATTTCTTTAAAAATCTTCTTCAAATCCACCAGTTAGAATCAAAATTCTATGTAAGCTGTTCATTATTCACTTAGCTATAAGTGAATCTTGTAAAGGAACATTGACTACAGACTTTCTGGTTATATACAACATCTCGGGGGGGGGGGGGGGGGGGGGGGGGGGGTCGGTCAGATTTATGTTTGTTCAAATCAAGTCCCTGGGTTTATTATTGGGCTCCCTATGGGAGACCAAATTTTAAATTGGTGCAATATGAGGATATATCTTTAAAAAATCTTCTTCAGATCCACCAGTCAGAGCCCAATTTTTAACTTAGTGCAATATGAGAAAATTTCTTTAAAAATCTTCTTCAAATCCACCAGTTAGAATCAAAATTCTATGTAAGCTGTTCATTATTCACTTAGCTATAAGTGAATCTTGTAAAGGAACATTGACTACAGACTTTCTGGTTTGTCGTGTCAGGTCATCAACACCTCATTGTCACATCTCTGACCAAGTTGCTACTGATGCCATCAAACTCATTGAAAGATCTGGCCATCACCAACAGAGGTAATCCAAACCAGATTATGTCTGACAAATTATTTTCATACTCAGTAGATGTTAATAGCATTGCTTTTTATCATTTCAAGAAAAAATAAACAAACATCACTGAATTCATTTTATGTAGGTGAACCAATATTACTATCAACATTAAATCTCAAGTCTGCATTCCACATCTGGTCTGCATCAAGTGGCCAAGTGTCAGATGACAGGTTATTTCTTCTGACCATCAAGGAGCCATGTGTTAGATTAGGTAATTATAGATAGTCATCAAATCCCATATTTGTGTGTGGAATTTGTCATGGAACAGAAATTAACTTATTCTCAATTTTCACAATTCTTGTCTTATTTCATAAACATTGAGCTACAGTGTCATTGACACTTTCATTTAGGTTTCTATGGGGGCCCAGATTTTAACTTAGAGCAATGTGAGGACATTTCTTTAAAACACCTTCTTCAGATTCACCAGTCAGAGTTCTTTCATATTTGGTACATAACATCTCAAGGGGGATCGGATTCAAGTTTGTTCAATTTGAGTCTGTGACTTAAGATTTGGGTTCTCTTTGGGGGGGGGGGGGGGGGGGTGGGTGGGCAGGGGGAGGGGAGCAGGTTAGGTTCAAGTTGGTCATATCCATTCCTTAGTGTTTTTCCATAAAATTTGCCTTTCATCACTTCATTTCTTTGTAGTTTTGATGAACCATGTCTAACTGAATGTGATACCAAATACTTCTTTGAACCACTTTGTCAGGTGAGCGATTAAGGCCCTTTGGGGCCTCTTGTTTTTTTTAGCTTAACTTGACAAAGTCAAGATAAGCTATTTCCATCATGCATGCGGAAGTCTGTTAGTCTGTGAGTCTGTTCACAATTTTTTTTTAACACAGGCCGTCACGACATTTCATATACAGGTTTGAGGTCATGTCTAGATGAGAACATCACCTTTTGATCTCATTCGGTCAACCGTGATGGCTGCCCTAGCCCAAAAGCTTTAGCACAGTCTACAGGTTGTATTTATGAAGGGATTTCATTGTAACTTTGTAGGATACCTCTGTATAATATCTAGATGAGAACGTCCCCTTTTGGTCATATCCGTCAACCATTATGGCTGCCCAAGCCCGAAACCCAAAAACTTTTAGTACAGTCCACAGGTCATATTTAATATGGAGGGATGTCATTGTAACTTGGTAGGATGACTCCAGATGATGTCTAGATGAGAACTTCCCCATTTGGTTGCGATCTGTTAACCGTAACAACTGCCCGAACCCAAAACCTGAAAACCTTTAGCACAGTCTACAGGTCGTATTTATTGAAGGATTTGATTGTACCTTGGTAGGATGACTCCATATAATGTCTAGATAAGAACGCCCCCTTTTGGTCATGATTGGTCAACTGTGATGGCTACAGGCGCCCGGAAGCCCAAAAACCTTTAGCACAGTCTACAGGTCATATTTATGAAGGGATTTCATTGTAACTTTGTAGGATCACTCCAGATGATGCCCAGATGAGAATTCCCCTTTTGGTTGCGATCATTCAACCATGATGGCTGTCCGAGCCCGAAGCCCGAAAACCTTTAGCACAGTCTACAGGTCATATTTATGAAGGGATTTTATAGTAGTTTGGTAGAATGACTCCAAATAATGTCTAGATGAGAATGCCCTTTGGTCACGATCATTCAGCCTTTATGGCTGGTAGGATGGCTCCAGATAATGCCTAGGTTAGAACGTCTCCCTTTTGGTCGCGATCATTCAACCATGACGGCTGCCCGAGCCCAAAACCCAAAAAACTTTAGCTCAGACTACAGGTCGTATTTATGAAGGGATTTCATTCTAACTTGGTAGGAAGACTCAGTATAGTGTCTAGATGAGGACGTCTCCTTTTGGTTGCTATCGGTCAACCGTGATGGCTACAGCCTGAAACCTTTAGCACAGTCTACAGGCCATATTTTTGAAGGGATTTCATTGTAACTTGATAGGATGACTCGTTTTGGAATAATTTCTCTTGAACTTGGTAACTTTCGTTGACATACATTAACTGTGAGGGCCACATACATTAACTGTGAGGGCCACATTAACCCACCCCTCAATTCTTTAGTACAGTCTACACTTGATATTATTATGTCTACATATTGTTTTAGTGCATATTCTTCTTCTTCTTTTCTTCTTCTTTTTCTTCTTCTTCTTCTTCTTCTTCTTCTTCTTCTTCTTCTTCTTCTTCTCATACAAACTTTGTCCGGGGCATAACTTTTTTGTCTTTTGACCTAGACCCTAGATATTTGGCATGTGGATGTATCACCATGAGCCGGTGTGTCTCGTACCATAGTCACCTTCATGTGACTTTGACCTTTGACCTGAAGGTCAGATTTTTGTGCCTTTTTTCTTTCTTTTTTTTTCTTTTGAGCTAGACCCTAGGTATTTGGTATGATTGTCAATATTTTTCATGCATATATAATTTGCAGTACATTAAATAGAAAGGAAGGGAGACATATGTTTTAGTGTGCTAAAACAGTTTCTAGTTTTTATTGAAAACATAGCATACAGGGAACAGAAATTAACTTATTCCCAATTATCTCAATTCTTGTCTTATTTTATAATCCTTTCATAAACATTGAACATTATCCTTTTCATCAAACACAACACACAGACAAGTTAAGCTACAGTGTCATTGACACTTTCATTATTTGGTACTTTTTCGAAACTAGCATATGCAGTATATAATGAAGAACCCCCCAAAAAAACCCCAAAGAAACAAATATAAAAGGTTTTTTTTCTGGTTGTGGTGAGAGGTGGGAGGAGGGGGGGGGGGGTGTTGTAATAAATATATGCAGGTTGATGATTGCACTGCAGAAACATTTTGTTCTATGATAGAATAAAAAAGTTGAAATTTTAATTTCAACGAAATGGTCTAATTTTTAGAAATGAAAATTCAACCAAATGTGCATTTGACGAACTGTCCTTTCGACCAACTGTCCATTTGACCAAGTGTCGCTTTGACCAAATGTGTTTCGAAATGTCGTGCTCCCGTATTTAATGTATGTGCATAATAGGTCAGTTCCAATTTACATCTAGATTCAGTTTCATTAAACAACCTGATGTTGTTAGATTTTTGCTTGTCTTAATTGCATAAAAATTGTGTTATCCACCTAAAAAAAGAAAAGAAAAGCTACAACATCTGAGATGCTATTTTCATTTTGTTTTTCTTGATTCAGTCTTGTTTTTGCAATGTGTTTTTGATGAAATCTCTATCCACCAGTGTAAAAGTGTCACAATCAGATCAAAATGTGATTGAGAAACAAAGACTGCTTTTGTGATCACAATACTGTATTTGTTTTTACTTACGTTTAATTGATTTATTTTGTTTTTAGGGCAGGCTCTGACAATAAATCCAAACCAGACTACACAGTATGTACAGCAGGATCCAAATGACCCTAATAAGTGGCAAGTTGTACAGACTCCAACACCTCAATCCACATCAGTGAGTCCATCCTCTCAGTCTCCTGCTGTTACTGTTGTTGACACTGTTCCTGTGAAAAGACTTAGAAGAGTTGCCTGTACATGTCCAAACTGTCGAGACAATGAGGGCAGGTAAGACATCATGATGATTTGTAAATATATGTACAGTTGAATAGCCACTTTGCCAATGAAAATTATTTAATTAACAATTAACAGGAGTATTCAATTAACAGGGATTGTATCACTTTCCTGTATTCTAGAGATAAACTTAGCATTTATGCTATTAAATCTTGTTTGACAGAGCCCCATGAGCTCTGTCAAACAAGGTAGAATAAGTTAAATGATGTACTGATGCCAAATAGGTCTATAAAAAAAGGAAAACTGGGGTGAGTCGGGTAATTTCTCGACAGGTTATAAGATTTTTTATTCAATTAACAGGAGTTTACTCTGTAACCTATATTCAATTAACAGGTCAAATTTCTTCTGGAGGTATTGTAAATGGTTTTGTGTTGGGAATTTGTATTCAGTTAACATGGTTATTCAGTTAAGAGACATCCAATTAAGTGGGATCCACTGCACATGTACTCTGCACCAATGAAGGAGGTTTCAACTGACTGTTTTACAAAAACTCACCCAGTTTTCAAGCCTCGTTTTTCCCCAAACTGACAATGAATGATAACTGGTGTTCTCATATTACTGGAATATTCTCAAACTAGAGGGCATAAACAACAAATTGGTTTGTTTTTTTGTGCAATTTCAGAAGCAGTACCGTGGTTTACATAGTAGTGTACATCATGTATTTTTGCAGTTTCTAGGCAAGCAGCCAAATCTTGTTACAATGTGTAAACAACTACCGCCATACCTTTCATATTAACTTTGAGTTAACCAGGCCTGGCATTTTCAGGAGAGTGATTTTTCCACTCGCCTACTGCTCGCCTTAAAAAAATTAAGGAGGGCGAAAACTTGCCATCCTGGCCTTAGAAAATAATGATTACCATAAGAGCCTATTCCTAAAGCCCACATCTTTTCGGATCTCTGCTATGTTAGTGGTCTCCCCCTTTGGTATACAGTATCTTTTGGAGGGTAAGAGGGTAAGACTCAAGTTCATTCAAATCTGGTCCCTGGGTTATTAATTTGGGCTACCTATGGGAGCCTGAATTTTAACTAAGTGCAATATAAGGGAATTTCTTTTAAAATCTTCTTCAGATCCACCAATCAGAATCCTTTCATATTTTGTATACAACATCTGTAGGATGGGCAGATTCAAGTTTGTTCAAATTGGGTTAATATTTTAACTTAGTCCAATATGAGGAAATTTCTTTAAAAATTTTATCCTTCACATCCACTAGTCAGAATTCTTTCATATTCGGTTTATCACATCTCAAGGGGGATCAGATTCAAGTTTGTTCAATTTGAGTCCCTGGTGGGGGGGGGGGGGGGGGGGGGGGGTGCAGGGGGTGGGGGTTAGCATGTTAGTTTCAGGTTTGTTCAAATCCATTCCTTAGTGTTTTTCCCTAAAATTTTCCTCTCATGACTTCATTCCTTTGTAGTGTTGATGAACCATGTCTAACTGAATGTGACCCCAAATACTTCTTTGAACCACTTTAGCAGGTGAGCGGTTAAGGCCCCTTGGGGCCTCTTGTTAAATGACTAATGAAGAATTTTTGCTAGTACTTCTGTTTTGTACAAGAATATTATTTTGCATTAACTCACTCTCAGCCTCAAAACTTGAATCGAATGCCACCTACATGTATTAGTATTAGCTACATGGGTGTGATGGGGTGGGGGTGGGGGTGCTGCATTCCTCTCCACCAACAGCTAGGTAATTTTTCAATTTTCATGGCAAGGGATTGGCATTTTCAGAAAACAATTGTTCAGAAGGAGGGGTATTTTTTTAAATTTTCATGGGCTACTCGGGCAAATCTGTGGGAAGGACCTGCATTTTGATTTTGAAACAAAAATTCAGGGCAGTTTGATTGGTCAGCCTCCTCATCCATAAGAAAATGACCTCCAAAAGCCTATCATTAGCCATATTCTATCAGTACTCTTTTCCCCGCGGGAACCCAGGGAAATGAAGCAGTGCCTGTTCACTGCGGTAAATTCTCTCTTTTACTGGTAAAATAGGACCCAGTCACCAATGCTTGGGAGGTGTAAACCCTCTCTAAAATGGGCAACATGGCTTATTAACGCTCACCACTGGTCTTGAGTTGATACTCATTTTGTGGTCATGATTAGCCATTGTGCAAAAATATGTGACCTTAAAAACAAATAAATAAATAATAAATATCAGTACTCTTTAAAGCTACTTACTAAATGCAAATTCAAAATAATGCAAATTTAAGATTGACAAGATATAGGACCAGACACATAAAGAATTGTTTTTGTTTTGAATCAGATACCAAGACAAAAATGTTGATAGAAAAGTTCAGATAACAAATTGATGAAGTATAGTTGTACAAAATAATGAATGTATTGACCCTTTAACTAACACGGAAGGCAAGACGACACTTTTTTTCATTTTTTGCATCAAAAACAGCTTATGACCCCTCATTGGAACAAGCTCAATGAGCGAGTTCTAATGAGGAGTCATAAGCTATGTATTTGAGTCAAAAATTAGACCTGAAAGTGAATGGTTATTTTTGTAAATAAGAGTGGGCCGGTTATGGCCATTACATTGGGTAAAGGGTTAGTCAATAATCAATCCTTAAAAATATTATCAACAAAAATAAGTTGGGCTTTAGGGCTGCAATGATACGCCTCACTCACAATACTATGTATCGCGATTTTTTTTCACGATACGATTTTTTCACGATACATTACATGCAGTACATTGAGAGTGAATTATCAGCAATAAAGGGCCAACAAACGGCGCAAAGTGGAACTTTCAATTAGACAGTAACGTGACTAACGTCAGATTTCTTTTGCTTGAGAAAGACAAAGTTTCAGCCAATGGACCTCTGGGAATCTGGGTACAACCCAGAGGTGAGAGGTCTGTTGCCTAAAACTGTGCTTATAATTTCATTAATTTGTGTGTTTTGTCTCTACAGATAGAGTTTCTCCAATCTCCATTGAGTGGAAACTTCATCATGTAGCCTAATTTGGTACCATACTTGAAAATTCTCATTTGGCATAGGATGAGGACCACGCATTTTCCATGTAAAACATACAAGATATGAAAATAATTATTTTAAGTTAACCCTTTGCAGCTTTATCTGCATGTAATGCGTGTAGAAGACAATGCTTGCAAACAATCTTGAATAACTTTTCAGTTGATGTTTCAAAACGTAGCTTATGATTCTTCATTGGAATGACCTCAATGAGCTCTTTCCAGTGAAGTGCCATAAGCTATGTTTTTGAGACAAAAAATGAAAACATAACAGGGAAGTGGAAGGTCTGCATGTCGACTGAAGTAGGTATGTTTTCCTCCACTGGTAAAGTACAATGATAGTGGGGGGACATAGTAGCCTCTAGGTTCGCCCTCAAGCTTTGGGTGTGGTCATCTAGCAGTGGTGCGAGATGGGGAGGGCCATGGTAGCCCATCCCTATAAGCCTGGCCCCATGGGGGGGGGGGGGGGGCAGCGTTGTTATTTGGTGATATGAGCTAGGAGTACACCATCAGCCCGTGTTCAGGTTGCCCACGGGATGCCATGTTCAGTATATTGTGGTATTGCATGGCCCAGAACCACAAATGTAAGAAAGGGGTTGGTTGGTTCTCGGTTAACTTGTGGTGTTTAGCTCACCGAAGGGAGCTAAACTTATCACTTGCCATCCGTCGTCTGTCGTCCGTCAACGTCGTCCCTCCGGCGTCGTGAACATTTTTCAAACGACTTCTCCTCTGAAACCGCTATGTCGATTTCCTCGAAACTTGGTATGGATGTTCATTACCTTATGTCAATTCAAGTTTGTTCAAATGAAATGGACATGCCCACTTGGGGCTCCGTAGGGGGCATAACTCCGATAGCACCCCATGTATATTAGAGAAATTACTAAAAAATCTTCTTCTCCCGCACAAGTGGGCAGAATCATTTGATTTTTGGTATACAGCATTATGGGGTAGATTGGATTCAAGTTTGTTCAAATCGGCCCCTGGATTTATATTTGAGTTCACTATAGAAGCCCAAATTCGAACTTTGTGCATTTCAGGCAAATTTCTTAAAAAATCTTGTTCTCCAGATCCAGCAGGCAGAATCTTTTGATATTTGGTATGCAACATTGTGGGGTGTATCTGATTCAAGTTTGTTCAAATCGGCCCCCTGGATTCACATTTGGGCTCAGTATAGAAGACCGATTTCGAACTTAGTGCATTTCAGGCAAATTTCTTAAAAAATCTTCTCCAGATCCAGTAGGCAGAATCTTTTGATATTTGGTATGCAACATTGTGGGGTAGATCTGATTCAAGTTTGTTCAAATCGGCCCCCTGGATTCATATTTGGGCTCACTATAGAAGCTTGAATTCAAACTTAGTGCATTTCAGGCAAATTTCATAAAAAATCTTCTTCTCCAGATCCAGCAGGCAGAATCTTTTGATATTTGGTATGCAACATTGTGGGGTGGATCTGATCGGCCCCCTGGGTTCATATTTGGGCTCAGTATAGGAGTCCAAATTGGAACTTAGAGCATTTCAGGCAAATTTCTTTAAAAATCTTTTTCTCAAGATCCAGCTGGCAGAATCTTTTGATATTGGCTATGCAGCATGTTTAGGGGGCGGGAGTGGGGGGGGGGGGGGGGAGATTCAAGTCCCTGGGTTCATATTTGGGCTCACTGTGGTAGCCTGAATTATAACTTAGTTCAAAATGAGGAATTTCTGTAAAAATCTTCTTCTTCAGACCAAGCAGTCGGAATGTTTTGATATTTGGTATGCAGCATCCTTATGGGAGTGAGATTCAAGTTTGTTCAAGCCATGTTGCTAGGTCCATATTTGGGCTCTCTGTGGGAGCCTGAATGATAACTTAGTTCAAAATGAGGAATTTTCTTTAAAATCTTCTTCAGATCAAGCAGTCGGAATGTTTTGATATTTGGTATGCAGCATCCTTGGGAGGGGGGGGTGGGGGGGTGGGGTGGGGGGGGGGTGAGATTCAAGTTTGTTCAAGCCATGTCCCTAGGTCCATATTTGGTATTTGGGCTCACTGTGGGAGCTTGAATTGTAACTTAGTTTGAAATGAGGAATTTTCTTAAAAAATCTTTTCCGATTCAGTAGTCGGAATGTTTTGATATTTGGCATGCAGCATCCTTAGGGAGTGAGATTCAGGTTTGTTCAAGCCATGTCCCTGGGTTCATAATATTTGGGCTCACTGTGGGAGCCCGAATGATAACTTAGTTCAAAATGAGGAATTTTCTTTAAAAATCTTCTTCTTCAGATCCAGCAGATGAATGCTTTTGATATTTGGTATGCAGCATCCTTAGGGTTATAAGATTCAATTTGTTCAAGCCATGTTCCTAGTTCCCTAAAATTTGTCTCTCCTGACTTCATTCCTTTGTAGTGTTGATGAACCATGTCTAACTGAATGTGACCCCAAATATTTCTTTGAACCACTTTGGCCAGTGAGCGATTAAGGCTCCTTGGGGCCTCTTGTTGGGTATCCCATGTTGGTAGAATGTAGAGTGGTACTGGGATTAGTCTTTTAATGTATGGTCACCATAGGAAGACCCTAGGTTAGCTTCAATAGATAGACTTGATGTCAGCCCTTATTAGGTTGAAGGTTCGGAGCTCAGTATAGCTAGCCGTGTCAGCCCGTGCATTAGGGTTGGAATGTTGTTCCATCTGATGTCGTGTATGCTGATTCTGGATGCGTTTGACATGTAAAGCCACTTGCGAGCTCTTTGCGCTGAGGCAGCGGCTGAGGTATATAGGTATATGACAGCCTGTGAATGAGTGTGGCCTGCAGAAGAGTGAACATCGCTGGTATGAGTGTAATGGCATAGTCATAGCCGTTCAGTCTCGAGTATTCTGGCTAAATTCCACAGTATGCCATCTCTGGTATAGCCGAGGCAAGCCCTGGAATGGGTAGGTATAATAGGTGGTGTTTTTGCCCGGTTAGTAGTGGACACAAAGCATCCGCTCATGGTTGGAGTGTGAGTAACACTGTCAGGACCGGATGCCGATGAAGCAGGAAGGCCCGCTGTCGGTCCAATCGGATTGGACCGGGTCATCAGGGGAAACAGAAGAAAGCTGTATACTCTCTGTAGAGGAGGTGGTATGATGACCACTGGTTCCAGTGGTAGACATGAGCCCATGTTCCGACAGTGGGAGGTCGGATGGGGAACCTGGTTGAGCGCTTAGGTCGCTAGGGCTGACATAAGTGAATGTATGAATAGGCCCCATCGTGTATCAATGGATTAGGTGAAGCTGATACATTATTAGTTGGTACCGGTTGTATGTTTGTGGCAGTTGATGCGGTATTAGTGGTAGCACTGTCATGTGTGTGGTTCGAGTCTGGGTTGAGAGGCCAATCTTCCTCAGGCAGAGCAACTTGCGACCATGGTAGTTGGCTACTTCATGGAGTCATTAATGTGTCGAGAATGTGAGTAAAGGTGAGGGCAGGCACCACAGAGTCACTGGAAGCAACCATGGGAGTTGTTATGTTAACCCATGGAGTCAATGGCCATGGTAAGTGTAATCCACATAGGACTAGTTCCTGTATCATTCCATTCAACAATTATATCCCAATGGCTGGAGTCATGTAGGCGGTCCCTCATTGTGTATTTAAGTTTGTTTGGAAAGGACCAATATATTTAAGTACGTAGCCAATTCGGATAGTGGCTGATGAGACAATTTCCAGGTGTTTTTAACCCATATCCATTGTTAGAATAAAATCCAGTCGCAGTTTTGTAATAAGACTATAATTATAAATGTCAGTCCGCCACTATGTAATGGCTTGGGGGTGCAATGTGTGTGCACCGTCTGTGTAAGTTGCATACCTGCACCCATTGTGGAAGCTTCCACTAATTACATTTCATTTGATTTTCGAGTGATTGGGGAGGAATAATCCTCCGTATCTCGTACACAGTGTGTGTATATATTAAGTTACTTTTTTGGATAGTATGAGTACCCTGAAAAGGGCCGTTAGAGTTTTTACATATTATGCTTGTATAAACATGTTTTGACAGATCTCTTATTAGTGGCTTAATCTGTTGAAGCCAATTTGTCACAGGTGGACTTCTATTGAAGCCAATTTCTCAAGACAATGTCATTCTGTCCTTGTTTTTGATAGATACGTTTCGGCTAACACACTGTTACATGAAGAAGGAGATGTGTGCAGCTTGTCGTGGAAAGGGTTAATAAATTTGCCCTCTTTACCACTGTGTATTATTTTGAGTCTAATTCTATTGTATAAAAGTTGGATGTCATGGTTGAAATGACTTGTGGATGGCTTGTCGGGTGTGGGTATGAATTTTAACCCCTTGCCAAGTACTATTTTCTCATAGTCTGTCAAATCGTGAGTCGACATGTTAGTTATGTATTGTTCAGCTGCTTCAGCTTGCTGAGCAATATGAAATCTGTGTCCGATTTTGGACATTGTGTTATATTGTCTAGTTAAGTATAAACGTTTCTTACGTTTCACACTTTGTATTTGAGAGTTCTAGTCGTTCTCTGGTGCTTCTTTTTGTGTTTCTGTTCAGGAGGTTCTAGAAGCTTTGAATCGTGTGTATCTTGATATTTATTTATTTATTGATGTTTTAAGGTCATATATTTATGCACAATGGCTAATCATGACCGTGACAGTTTTACGGGTGGAGGAAGCCGGAGTACCCGGAGAGAACCACCGAGCAACGACGAGCAGCTGCCAGCTCCCCAACATCGTAACTCCGCACTGCAGCACAGGCAGGGTTAGATTGGTTGAAGACATGCGTACCATTGACGTGCAGTATGCCTTAGTACACAGCGTCATCGTGCCCCCACGCGGGCAATGGAGATGAAGTGTCTTGCCCAAGGACACAACGCGGTTGCTGCAGGTGGGATTCGAACCGGGGACCTCTCGGCTTGCAGCCTGCACCTCAACCTACTGAGCCACCGCGCTCCCATGTATCTTGATTGAGAGCTAAGTCCGACACTAGACATCTAGAGTGTTTTAGTTGCTCCAACCAACTTTCTAGTGCTACGCGCTGTTGGCTGTTAGGATAAAAACAAGCTCCTGCCTCGGTGTTCTGCACTAGTGGCGAGTTATAAATCACATGATCCTGTGAGTTTGGCTAAGGTTCATTCCCATTACCCGTGTCCGTCTGAGGGTTAACCGAGTGGTGGGTAGAGCATATTCGCTGCACCCGTTGAGGTAATGGTAAGCCGTGTTGGGTAACCGGAGTGTATTTACTCATCACCGAGATATCTTCTCGGGGTTGGGTTGCCTGATTATTATTTACAGTCCACTGAGCTTGTGGATTCGAACCGTAAATTAATTCACCTGGAGATCGGGCTCCAATAGGGCCAATGATGTGGGGTCTGACTTCATGTGCCGCACGGTCCATTATTGAATCAAGTGGTGATTCGTATGAGAAATGAATGGAGTCTTCTCCGTTATTCTGGGAGGAAGCCTTGGCGGCTGTATTAACCCTTCCGCTCCAACCACTGCTAGAATTGATAGATTGAGGAAAATCCATTTGGGGTTCATTCTGCGTTAGCCATATCTCAGGTGGAGTAGATATGGTTGAATCGCTTAATTCGAGTGCAGTAGATGTGCATTGCTCAGTGATTTTTGTTCCGGTTTGATATAATTCATTGCATGTTGTCATAGTTCCGCTGGTGCAATCCGGTGATTTTGGATTTGTGGTTAAGTGCGTTAGCTATGCTTGCTGCTGAATCCAATTTCATACTTTGTTTTGCGCGACAAATGTATTTTTTATTTTTAGCTGCGACGAGCAGCTCTATATGTGGCAATGTCGGTCGGTCTGTCACCGACGAGTTTGTCACCAATGAGTTTTTTTTGTCACCAATGAGTTTTTTGTCGCCAACGAGTTTTAAAACAGTGTTGGCATTGCACGAATCGTCGCAGCTTCGGCACTGTGACATTGAAATCTAGTTTTTCTGTTATTTAATGTATCAATTCTAAACTAAAATAAAATATTGTTTAGAAATAACTAACACGAATCGTAGCAGACAACGCTTGCGAAAAAAGGTATTGAAGAACTAAAAAAAATTCATTTTTCAACTCAGAAATGTAGCTTATGATACCTCATTGGATTTAGCTTCTTTCATGAGGGGATATGGCTATGTTTTGGGGAAAAAAATACAAAAAATAGTTCCATTGGTTGGTTATGGCCACTATATTAAGTAAAGCCTAATTCAATTTCTGTTCACGTTAACACAGATATGTAAAAAAATGATTTTGTAATTCTTTTGTCGCAGGAATACAGAAAACAAGAAAAAGCAACACATTTGTCACATACCAGGGTGCAATAAAGTGTATGGGAAAACGTCTCATCTGCGAGCACATCTAAGGTAAGTATTTATCCATGTGTAAACACAAAAATCACACCTGCAATGTGCAACATGTTTCTTCTTTATCTTGAAGAGCAGTCTTGCCTGTGAAAACTGCAGGGTTTCACAAAATGAAAATTTAAGATGATCCCACAGAGGTTATGCAAAACAATCCATGACAGTTCAATGGCAGCAATTAAAAGAGTCCATATTCATTATTTGAAGTAGACCAATCAATATTTTCAATGTGCAGCCCCAATTGAAAATACTGATTGGTCTACCCCACACATTTACTAAACAGCCATCCTATTTAATAATAATTTGTATTGCCACCAAGTGTGGTCACACTTTTTTGAGCTCCTGCTGTTTCCTGGTTTTCTACTGGACATTTTTGGATTTATCTGCTGAAAATTGCTGTACATATTCCTTATCAGTTGTGCATCCCCGTCTGTGCTGCAGTGCGGAGTTACGATGTCGGGGAGCTGGCAGCTGCTCGTCGTTGCTCGGTGGTTCTCTCCGGGTACTCCGGCTTTCTCCACCCTTAAAACTGTCACGGTCAGGATTAGCCATTGTGCATAAATATGTGACCTTAAACATCAATAAATAAATATATAATCAGTTGTGCATTGTTTTGATGTGACTTTGAAGAACAAATTGTTCAACTTAGGCCATACAAAGTTGACTGTCTGTTTCTCAGGCCATTTTTTCCAAAAAAGCATGCGGGCGGGCAGGTTTTTTTTTTCTTTTTATTTTCTCCCCGAGAGGTTGTTTGTGGTAATTTGATGCCCACCCTGGTGGACCACGCAAAATTTCGCAAATATATTGGCTATTCACCATAGTGGTGTTGGGTCGTAAATGAAGTGGGGTTTGAATGTTTGTTTTTTCAGTGAAACATGAAAATTATAACACAGGACGAAAGTCACGAAATGCCTTGTGGGTGAAACGTCTCGGGTTGAGACGTCTCTGGGACAAATCAAATGTCGAAGTGCCAACTTTCAAAGATTTATTTTACCAAAAAAAAAAAATCCTTTCACAACCTGCCTAATAAAATCGTGAATCGCAATTTTTCCCCATTATATTCAAAATTATCACAACCCATTTGAACGGGCAGTTCATCCATAAATCATATTTTTTTTAAATCTGAAAATGAAATACAAAACGAATGTTTGCGTGTTTTTATTAACCAATTCGACCGCACATACCTGCCTATATGCGATTTATTTTCAACTATGACTGTTACTTTTATATCAAGCAACGGTTACTATTAGTTATCCAATTATCCTGCATCTTAAATGCATTTATTTAAATTAACTGGGAAACTCGTAACGGTTTCAAATAACAGTACACAAATTCCCAATGACGGCCATTTACAATACAAATGTTACTAAAAATAAATGCCAGGAGACTGTGTTCCATTCATCATAGCACCTGACTTTGCAGACTTTCTGAGGGTTGGTGCGAATCGACCATTCCCCTTTGTGACTGTTTGTTATCAGACTGAAAGACACCTTCCTTCTTGCTGTCATTATGACTTACCTTTTACAGAATAAAACACTTTCTGTCGTGAATATTGCTAAAACCCACCCACTTTATTAAGGTATGATGTAGAAAAAGCTTGAAGTGTGTTAATTTAAAATTTGCGAACGCATCGATATCGATTTACCGAAATGAGCACAATATCTCAATTTTTGTTTGAAGATTTTTGGTGTTATAAAAAGGTTGCATGCGCACCAAAAATGACCATGCGTGCGGGCCTGAGAAACAGGTTCTTTTTTTATGGCCTTATTTGTGTTTTTTAACCAAAAAAACTCTGAAATATACTGAATATTTCTCCAGTTTGAATTCTTTCCTCATGTGCAAAGTTAATCCGGATTATGTCACCTGTTGTTCTGAACCGGATTGGACTGTGAAACCTATTAGCCATTCTATTCACTGCTAATGGGAGACAGCTACCTGATGCCATTAGTTTCATAAGTTTCAGTTACTGACATTTAAAATGCGTTTGTTTAATTACACCTCAGATGAGCTCCATTCAATCAACAACACTATGGATCATGTCAAGCACAGGCTTAAAGCATATGTTTTTAAAGCCTTGAAAAAACAAAGAATACTAAAACCTGAATTTTAATTTTACCAACAACAGCTCAGATAAAGTATACCAACTAAAGGGATTAAAAAAAAATTCAACACAAAGAAGCAATAAGACCAAAGCCCAGTGGTATAAATAGGCAGGGGGCAGGGGGGACCCAGGATAAAGCCAAGAGCCAAACCAATGAGGGCAATGACCTTCTTAAATCCTTCTTGGAAGATAGAGAGAAAGAGAGGAGTAGAGATAGTGAAGAAAGAGAGAATGAATGGAAGGAATGGCAGCTCCACCTGGCGGAGATGGAAAGAAAACATGCTCGCCAGGAAGATATCATTTTTAACCTCACGAGGGATCTAGCTGCGGAGAGATCCTCCGCAGCCAAGAGATTTGAGTCTATGACCAAACAGATAGCTGACCACTCATCTCAACTTGGCTTAAGAAACAATAACACAGCTAACAGTAAACTAGGTAGCTCTGATTACTCACCTGACAATTCACCTATTTGTTCTCCTCGTGAAGTAATAGCCGTGGCCGAGGTGCACGCAGCGCCAGGCACAATGGCTATCCCTTCAGGAGGGGATGCTATTGACTCACTCATTGAAGCTCGGCACTCGCCGGAGATCACTGAAGGACCTGGGCCTTTAGGCGCAGCCTTATGTCATCTGACACCAGTAATGCCTCCAAGGATCCTTCTGATCCAAGTGATTTAGGACGTCTCTGTCCTGAAAGACCTGTTGATGTTATGCTTTCCACCCAGATTGACTCTATGTCCAACTATAACACTCCTATCAGTCCTCTCACTAAAACACCTATCAAGGGCAAAAGTAAAAGGAAAAACTCTATAGATCTTGAGATTGACTCGGAGGAGGTAATGGATGATCAGGGCTTTTCCCACACAATTGACAGGCAAGTCAAGAAAGTGAGAAACTGCCCCTCTTCACCCCTTGCCTCAACGGAGTCCAACTCTGAGAAACAGGATACAGCTAACGACACCCTACAGCTTCGACCGCAACCAAGGCCAACCCCACTCATGAAAAAAGCTTGGAACTCAGTGGTCTCAAGTAATACTGACCAGCTAAATAATATTAACAACCCCATCAATAGCCACAAACAGAAAGAGAGGCATACCCGCCACCCCTCCAAACAACTTACAACCAACGAACAGAGTAGCAACTCAACCAAATTCATCGCCGTCATAACCAGGGTACATCCCGACACCCCCAGAGACCTGATAAGCCAGAGTCTCGACAATAATAAGTGGGAAAGATTTCACTCCAAGGCCACTGGCAAACTGACCTGGAAAATTAAAGTCACTTGTCCCGACCGTGAAACAAAACTACGAATCGTTGCTAACGGAATCAACATTAATGGTAGGTGGCACTCGGGGGAGGAATATAGATCCTCCCCTCCTCCAATACAGTGCCACAAATGGCAAAAGTTTGGCCATACTGCTAATAAATGCAGAGGAAATCTAACCTGCATGAGATGTGGAGGTACACACCTCACCAACTCATGCAGTTTGGATTCCCCCTCCTTCCCAAATTGCAAAGGCAATCAAACAAGCAACTATTGCGGGTACCCCCTTACAAAAAGGTCAAAACTAACAACTAAAAAACCTAAATCTAATTAAGCCAGACAGTGTATCCTCACCCCATACTGTCTGCTCCCTAATTGCAGGATCCCTATACTCGGTACTAAATAAACATGTCACAACCAATCTGTCTGACATCTGTCAAGATGTCAGCCGATCAGCGTCCCGGCTATTTAAAACTCAAATCTCTCTAGTGAAAGCTGTAATTAATATTAACTAAACCCACCTCTTACCACTAACAAAACATCGCGACTAATTTCAACCCATATCATGGATAAACTACAAATTGCTGTGTGGAATGCTAGAAGTATTAATAACAAAAAATTTCAAATCAGCCGATATTTCAAAGATACAGACATTGTCTGTATTTGCGAAAGTTGGCTTCAACCCAGCAGAAATTTTGCAGTTAGCGGGTTCAGCGCTATTAGAAGAGACCAACACAACAAATCACTAAAGGTGGCGGCGTTGCTCTTCTAATAAAGCAGAACATCAAAACTAAAACCATAAAAACTAATCACCTCGATGCAGAGGTGATTGCAACTGAAATCACAGTCGACAATAAAAACATCGTGATTGTTTGTTATTATAACGACCCAAGCAAAATTGTATCTGACACTGTCTTTGAATTCTTTTCGAGGAAATACAAACACTGCATTTTCCTCGGCGACTTCAATTCCAAACACCTGTACTTTGGCTGCAACAAAACCAGCCCCAACGGTGAAGCCCTCCTCGAAATCACAAAAAAACATAACCTTCATGTGGTTATGAATGGCAACTCAGCAACCTATATCAGTAACAACCCACTATTTTCATCTGATATCCTCTATCTAATCGCCAATGACTCTCTGATAAACCACATCGCAGCGATCACCTCCCAGTCCATGCCTCACTGCAGCTAGGAAATGGCCCACTCAGACCCCCCCCCCCCCCCCCCCCCCCCCACTCTCTGCAGAAATTTTAGAAAAATTAATTGGAACCTCTTATCGCGACACATCATCGATGTCAAACTCACAAACCCCCCCCCCCCCCCCCATCCAACGCAGCGGAACTCGAAACCCAATGCGAGGGCATTGAGAAAATCATTAACTCAACCTTAAACGAAATATGCCCAAAAGAAGAAGTGCGCCCCCTGGAGAAATACTATCTCGGGCGACACACTGTCACTAATCAAAACTAAACGGAAAGCTCTTCGCATTCTTAAAACCAAAACTGACCCCGGTAAGAAAGCTGACCTAAAAAAAACGTATAACCGCCTTCATGGCGAAGTCAAGGAAGCTCTCAGAGCTGAAAAACAAGCCAACTGAGAAAAGGAAACAGCCAATCTAAACGTGGTCCAAGATGCTAAAAAATTCTGGGACTCCTTCAAAATCCTAACTGGGCAAAAAAACAAGGGCGGCAAAGCCGCTGCCATACCTCTCAAAAGGGAAGACGGTTCCTTCACACGCACCGACAAAGACAAGGCTGACACTTTTGCCAACCTCCTAAGAAAAACACATCGCCAGTATCAAGGTGCGGGCAATGATGACGCTGTCATAAACGAGATTGATGACTTCATCAATGAACACCCTGAAATCTACCGTGACCCCAAATTCGATAACGAGCCAGAAGACGGGGATGACGATGACCTCGTCACCCCCATCACCAATGACAAAATCATCAACATCATTAAAAAATGCAAAAATTCGTCCTCACCTGGTGGTGATGAAGTGAGCTACGAAATTCTTAAACAAAGCCCAAATTCCCTAATCGAAAAACTAAACAAAAACTAAACAAACTGTTCAATGCATGCAACACCCCCCCCCCCCCCACCCCCCACCCCTCCGCCGGCTACTTTCCCAAATGCTGGAAAAATGATGATGTCATGATACCAAAACCTGGCAAGGACCCCTCCCATCCAGCCAGCTACCACCCAATCAGCCTCCTCAGCTGTATTGGTAAGACATTCGAACGAATCCTTACCAATCGGTTCAGGGAGCACCTTGAAGACAACAATTTTTTCAATAAGTGGCAAAGAGCCTACAGAAACCATAAAGAAAGCATCAAGCATGTCTACCGACAAGTCACTCAAATGAAAACCGCGACCAACAATCAGCAAATAGGCGCTGCAGTCCTGTTAGACGTCGAAAAAAGCATTTGATGTTTGGCACAATGGAATGCACTACAAATTAGTAAAAATGAGACTCCCCATGAAATTGCTCAGATTACTATCCTCTTTCTTAAATGATCGCGAAATTAAAGTCAGAGTGAACAATGAAATGTCTGACAGTGTCCCCCTTGAAGCAGGCACCCCCCAAGGATCCGTCCTAAGCCCCCTCCTTTACATCTTCTATGTAAATGATCTTAACTTCTCCAAGGATCGTGTTCAAGTCTCCCAATTCACGGATGATAAGGGCCTCTGGGATTCTAATAATACGGCCAATCTGCTCCAAAAACCCCTGCAACGCGCTCTCGATGGCCTAGAACAATGGTGTGCCAAATGGAGAATTAAGCTGAACGCCAATAAAACCCAACGAATCACCTTTACTTGCAAGACAAACAGACATGATTTCGACCTAAAACTAATGGATAACACCCTCCCAGAATGCAAAGAGGCGAAATTCCTGGGCATCACCATTGATCAAAAACTGCCCTTTAACAAACACACCGACGACATGGTGAAAAAAGCAACCAAACACATTAACTTACTGAAAATGCTAAAGGGAACTTCATGGGGCGCCAACCAGTCCACCCTACTCAAACTATACAAAGCCTTTGTGCACCCAGTACTCGAATACGGGGCAATCATCCTAACTGACCTCAACCAAACCAATATGGGTAAACTCCAAAAGGTCCAAAATCACGCACTTAGAGTCACCCTCCGCGCCCCATGGGACACACCCATCAAAACACTCCACGACAGGGCCGATATCCCCACCATCAAAGACCGCCTAGCCACCCTGGCCGCGAAGAACCACGATCGGCTAGCAGATAGCCAGCTAAAATCCGAATTACAGGCAATTTGCGATAGTAGACGAAAACCCAAAAACGTCAAAAGCTAAAAACAACTAAAATAGGAAATAATAAGGTTTTAAATCAGGCAGCACGCAAACACAACATGGGGAAAGATAGGGAGGCCAAGCTATTGTCAGCAACACTACTGCGACCCTACAGTACGATGTGTCTTTTTTAAGGCATGCTACAATACGTGGAACCAAACTACTCTGCCCCCACACACAACATATATTCATTCACGCAATCAAAACGGAGAAAGCCTGGGGAGGCTTAGCTATTGTCAGCAACACTACTGCGACCCTGCAGTCCTTTTTAAGGCATGCTACAACAGCTGAACCAAACCACTGTGCCTCCACCTACACTTACAATGGTGAATAATAGGGAGGCCAAGCTATTGTCAGCAACGCTACTGCGACCCTACAGTACGATATGTCCTTTTTAAGGCATGCTACAATATGCTGAACCGAACTACTCAGTCCCCACACAGAACATAAACTTTGCAATCACGCAATCAAAACGGAGAAAGCCTGGGGAGGCTAAGCTATTGCCTGCAACACTACTGCGACCCTACAGTACGATATGTCCTTTTTAAGGCATGCTACAATAGCTGAACCAAACCACTCTGCCTCCACCCACACTAACAATGGGGAAAGATGGGAGGCCAGGCTATTGTCACCAACACTACTGCGACCCTACAGTACGATATGTCCTTTTTAAGGCATGCTACAATATGCAGAACCGAACCACTCTGACCACTCGCACAACATAAACTCAGCAATCATGCAACCATCACAGAGAAAGCCTGGGGAGGCCAAGCTATTGTCAGCAACACTACTGCGACCCTACAGTATGATATGTCCTTCTTAAGACATGCTACAATAGCTGAACCAATCCACTTGGCAATCCACTAACACTGACAAGGAACACCGACTCAACAGTCACGCTCATCATAACCAGAACACGTACAAGCATTATACACATGCACACAAACACCGACACATTTCTCTCATCCTTTAAATGTTATAATAAAACATTACAATTATCCTTCTATATCTTTTTACCTTTTTATATCTTACACATTCCAATGAAAACTAATTCTGCCTTCTTCTTTTAAGGAGGTACACAGAAGATGCTTTTTGACCAGCACCCCAATAACCGCTATGGACACTATAACCGTTATGGAAACAGTAACCCCCAGGGTTCCTGAACATCCTCCACTCCATCCCTAAAAGTGGTCGACCACTTTAAGGGAGGCGAGCGGTGGTCCTGCGTTCCGCCTTTGTCCCAACCCAATAGGATTACAATGCAGGCCTGCCCCCGAACCAGGGAAGTTTGGGTCTTCTTTTTGGTGGTCCCCCGAAAGGGGTCGTTGTTGTTTTCTTCAAAGAGTCCAACCAAACAGAGACGGCCTGAGGCAGATTATACTTGCCAGTGATGGCCATCACTCAAAATCATCCTCGAAGTGGCAGACTATACTTGCTCGAAAATCCAGATCGACTGCACCCTCGGGGAGAGGTAGTACCTTTGTGAGAGGACCCAACCTCTCACACTGGTCCTCACCCTAGGGTTCAACCGACCGCCAAGAGACCATCACGATGCAACCGGTGACACCTGCCAAGTACATGAAGCTGTTCCTCCTTCAACACGCCTAGACATGTGAGAATTAACCATCTACAGTTACTGAGGGTCGAAAGGGGCTTGTTTCCCATACTGTCCCTGTGCGCCTTCAGCGCGCGAAACAATTCCTTTCGAGCCCATTACAACTCTGGTGTGAATACCAACAACATTCATGTAATCAGCACAGATACTACTATTCATTCCCACGATTACCTCAAGTGTAAACTTTTCAACTGTAAATGCCAGATCTGTGAGGAATAAGGTTCCTGATTTTGTAGAACACATCGTCAATAACAAAATGGATTCTGTTTGGTTACTGAGACTTGGCTAACTGATCAGGACAGTGTAATTGTTTCAGGACTTTCCTGTGAAGGTTATATTTTCAAGAGTGCCCCTAGGATTAATGCTAGGACTGGAGGTGGAATTGGTCTCATGTGCCGAGAATATACAAATTAAAACCTCAACCCAAGGAGATAAATCCTCTTTTGAATATGCCGAATGGACTAGATACTGGGCTGACACCAACATCCGAACTGTGGGTGTATATCGACCACCTTACTCCAAAAATCATCCCATCTCGATCAGTGTTTTCTTTGAAGAATTTTCTGTGTACCTTGAATCCATTGTTATGAGTTCTGAAAAACTCCTTATCATTGGTGATTTTAATATACATATGGATGACAACAATGACAGTGATGCTAACAAATTTATGAACCTCTTAGAAACATTTGGTTTACAACAACATGTTACTGTGCCTACTCATAGCTCCGGACACACTCTGGACCTTATCACAAGATGTACTAATGACTTTCAACTTTCTGAGCCATTAATCCCATCCAGATTATCTGACCATTCATTTGTTGACTGCACACTAGGTGTTCGAAAACCATCACTGACACGTAAAGAAGTAACACTCTGAAAATTCAATCAAATTGACATTAACAAGCTTAAATGTGACATCGAAAAATCAGATTTGTGTAATTTTCAGTGTTCTAACTTGGATGATCTGGCAAAATCATACAACAACACATTGTCTTTTCTACTGGATGAGCATGACCCTCTGAAAACAAAAACATTAATTATTTTCCCAAGTATACCCTGGTTTACCAATGAACTGAGAACTCTGAAAGCTAATCGTCGAAAGCATGAGCGGGAAAGATCTAAATCTTACAATGAGGAAGCTGCATATAAGACTATTTGCAATCAGTTCTCCAACAAACTAAAAGATGCCAGAAAATCTTACTACACAACATGTGTTGAAGCTTATAATGGTGACAGCAAAAAACTGTTTAAAGTTGTTAAAAATCTGTGTACAGAAAAACAAAGTGTGTCATTTCCACACACGATGATCCATCAAAGCCAGCAGATCAATTTGGCGAATTCGTTATCCAAAAAATAAAATTAATTCAGGAAAAACTTAAGAACCTAAATGGAGTCAAAATTGACATCAAACAGAGACCATCAGAAAAAGTGCTTTCAACTTTTCGACCTTTAGAAATCCACGAGGTAACCAAATTAATAAAAGAATCCTCAAATGCCTCATGTCAACTCGACCCAATGCCAACATCTATTGTCAAATCATGTGTAGACTCTTTGGCTCCTGTAATCACAAAAATGATCAACATGTCTCTGCTGGAAGGATATGTGCCTGATGCGTGAAAAATAGCAATTGTTAATCCTCTTCTGAAGAAACAAGGTGCAGAACTTGTGTTTAAAAACTTCCGACCAGTGAGTAACTTGCGTTCGTCTCTAAGCTGTGTGAAAAAGCCACAGTTGACCAACTAATGTTACATGGTGATATGCATGCTCCATTACCAGCCAACACGTCTGGATTCAGAAAATTTCACTCGACTGAAACGGCATTACTCAAGGTTCAGAATGACATCCTCCTTAATATGGAGTCTGGAAGGGTAACATTGCTTGTTCTTTTAAACCTTAGTGCTGCTTTTGACACTGTTTGTCATAAAACTCTGCTAGAGACGATGAATTCTGATTTTGGACTTAATGGTATTGCTGCTAGCTGGCTATCATCATACCTCAAGAATAGACAGCAGCGTGTATCAATAAACGGTAATCTGTCAAAAGACTTCCATCAGACCCACAGGGCAGTTGCCTTGGTCCTGTTCTGTTTCTATTCTATATTTCAAAAATGTTCACCATCATTGAATCTCACCTACCTGATGTCCGTGGTTATGCTGATGACACACAGGTCTATTTCTCTTTTCGACCATCAATCAAGGATCAAACTAAAGCTGTAGAAACTATTGAATCATGTATTTCGGACATGCGCACATGGATGGTTTCAAACAAATTAATGATAAATGATGATAAGACTGAATTCCTAATAATTGGTTCACGACAACAACTCGCTAAAGTGAAGGTAGGAGATTCCGCCATCAGTGCAAGTAACAGTGTACGTAATCTTGGTGCCTTCTTCAACTCTACCATGTCTATGGACAGACATGTTACAAATATGTGCAATAAGGCTTTCAGAGTTCTATACAAAGTTAAACAGATAAGACAGTTCCTCACCAAAGACTCAACAAAAACCCTAGTTCATGCCATTGTAACTTCACATTTGGATTATTGTTATGCCTTACTGTTCAACCTTCCACAATATCAGTAGTCTCGGCTGCAAATGGTACTAAATGCATAAGCCCGAGTGATATGTAGGATATCACGATATCAACACATCACTCCTGTTCTGAGGGATATGCACTGGCTGCCAGTCAAGTACAGAATAATTTTCAAAACTTTATTAGTTTTTAAGACACAAAACAACATGTCACCAGCCTACTTAGAGGAACTCCTCAATACCAAAAATGTGTGTCAATACAACCTGAGGTCCGATGGTAAAATGCTGCTGGAAAAGTGGCCAGTCTGTTTCAAAGGATTATGGTTTCTGGTGTTTGGTGACAGTATTCTCTCGAAAATTCATATACTAACATTTTACGGGCGCAATTTACTGTCGTCTCTCATTTCGCGGGAGCTTAAAACTGTACCTGTCAATTTTGTTCATTTCCAGCACTGAGTAATCAACAACTACTAACAAGCAATAAAATTAAAAAAAAAAAAAAATTCTTTTTATAGAAAACTGACAATCGACAGTTGGGCAGGATTTATGATAAATTTGCTTGAAACTCTAATTTGAACCAGGTGATTTTGGAGCAGTGAGAAAAGGTTATCCTAGAAAATTTTAGATAATCTTTGGGCAAACCAAATGCTGGGATATCAAATTTGTGCATGCCTGAAACTGCTACACGTAGAAGGCCCTCAATTGGTAATTTTTGTTACACAAAATGGTAAATTAGTGTTTTGCTCTTTTAAAGTTGTAAATTTTAAGGTGCTTTATGTATAAGTGAGCCATTATACATTTAAAAATGTTTTCATGATCTTCATTCACATGTATGCTGGGTATGTTTACCAAGAGGATGATCTTTTTAATTCAAGGACAATTTTCCTCTCGTGAACATTTCACAACCTTACCAAATGAAATTCTGAAAACAAATTGCACAGTTTTAATTGTTTGAGATTCTCTTGTTCAAAAGTGTGCACATATTATTTCAAATGCGCTTTGTAGTCTTAAACTCCATTGCAACAATAAATATATTCATTCACAGCAATTACTCCTATGAAGGATTATGTTAGATTCATTGACCTGGTGTTTCCAGTCTATTCATTCAAAAGGATAGTTTTGTTTCATATTTTGAGGATCTCTAATGAGTGACAATTTCATGTGAAAATTCTGTACAGAGTTCTCTAAAATTGATTTGAGCTGAGGTTTACCAAAGCTCAGAATGATCGATTTTAGCAAAGAAAGTTAGAAAATTTCATGTCAAATCGTGACAACTTTGAGATTCTTTCTACAGGGTCCATATGGGGCGTGGAATCCTGGAAAAGTCATTGAAAATGAAAATATTTTTCCAGGCCTGGAAGTTAAAAAAAAAATAAAAAAATTGTTCTTAATTTTTTTTATTTTGCCATTATTTGGAAAAATCATGGAAATTCATTGTGCAGTACATCATTCCCCCCCCCCCCCCCAAATCATGCATAACCCCCCCCCCCCTCCCCCCCCCCCCCCAAAAAAAAAAAAAAAAGAGAGCATGGTGGTCATACTAATGGGAAAAAAAGTCATGGAAATTGGGTAGAAAGTTTTGGGAAAGTCATGGAATTTGGTTCTCAAGAAAGTGTACAAGTCCTGTTTTTATCCCACAAATATGGATCAGATGTATTGTGGCCTGATTGGTTGGAGAAAAAGCGCCGGTATTTTCTTATCAACCTACCTTAAAATTGTTTACTACAGGCTTGCACTACAGTGGAAGACCCTAACTCGGATAAAATACTCTCAATTTTAATCTTTCCCAAGAGATGTGGAAAAGAAAAGTCATGTAAAAAACACCACAAAAAAATAAGCCAAAACTGGGCCGAGCACCATCGGCGTACACCCAGTATGGGACGCTCTTCCCTTAGTACAATTCCACGACTTCCTTTAACCAATGGGCAGTGCAGTCATCAATTAATCATTCTTTTTTTGTCCGAGACACGTGGAGGATGTGTCTCCATTTTGCATTACAAATCAGTGATAATTCAACTCCTCGATAATGGTTTTCCTGTGACTGGAATTATGGATCTGTAGATCGTATAATAACAGGACTGTGGTTTATATATTCTCGTTTATATTTTCAACCACATTCTCATTGAATTTTATTTTTTTATTCCAATTTTGCAAATGTTTTTCGACGTGTCAACGCGGTTCGGAAATAAAATTTTTCGGTTGATAAATTTTATTATTATTATTATTGGAGTTAGGTGTCAATGAGGGATTGTATGGACAGGATTTCTTCACTCTGTTGAGGGCTGAATTTCTGTTTTTTAGGTCCCTGTCGGCCGTCTGGGTTCTGTCGCGTACCCACCGGTTATCTTTTCTGCCACCTTCTCTTGTAGTTGGAGGTGTTCTTCTACTTTCTGTATCTGTTGAGTTCACCTTTTTCTTCTCCTGCTCTCACCTCTGTTATTTCCATGTGCAGGTCCTCCCACACCCGTGGGGGGTGGGGAATGCTGTTGTTTCGGGGCCTCCCGACACGACCACGTCTGGTGAGAGTTATTCCCCATCCGTGGGGGATGTGCATTTTTTTTTACTGTGGTGGATACTGCAGGAGCTGTTGGATATCTGCTTCCGGGACTATGCGCCCTCTCCAGTCGACATCTGAGGCTGTCACTAGGGTTGCGACTCCTCCTTTGAAGGCCGAACTAGGTTGCTCTCGCCCCTTTTCTGCCAGTTTCAACAGCTCCCATCGTATCTGCTGCTACTGCTGTTCCATCATCGGTCACCGTTGTAGCCAGCCTCGGCTTAACCCTGCAGGGGTCTGCAGTGATGTCTGTAGTGTGGTTGTGGGGTATCGGCCTCAGCCTTTCCTGACTTCAACCTGCGAAGTCGGAAGTGGCTGCCGACCGAACCCCCATGCTGTGTCCTCTCAGCCATTGAACACAGCAGTTTTATCCATATAGGGGTCTGCAGGTATGTCTGGTAAGGTAGACGTGGGGTATTGGCCTCAGCCTTCCCTGACTTCAACTTGGCGAAGTTGGAAGGGGCTGCTGGCCGAAACCCTCTACTGTGGTCTCTCAGGCGTTGAATACCTCAATTTTTCTCATTGGATTCGGATGTTCATGGTGGTGTCACCATGAGCTCCGTGGCATTTCCGTCCACGCACTCTGGTCCCATGGCCAGTTTTGTGTGACCAACGCTTTTTGTGCAGCCTGGACCTTCTGTCCCGCAGAGGTCCACGGCAACTCTCCTGAGTTTCCGCTCTGTTGATCCTCAGGGTATGTGATACCCCAATACACATCTGCCTTCAGATGTTTTCGGTTGCAGCCTGTCCCCCCGCGTCGGGTGTATTTGAGGATCGTGACCCTTCGCTGGTAAATGGGTCAGGAGTGAAGCCACTTTGTCGGTTCGTTCCCATGTCATTCCGTTCCAACAGTCAGTGAGCTTAGGGAGGCCCTCTCCTTGCTCACTTAGGTTTTGTCCAAGAGCCTTTTCTGTTGCTTCAAGCGAGGCTACAAGTGGCGCCGCCTCCCGGGATTGGAAACAGGCTGCTTTCTGATCCCCTGGTGTGCCTACACCATGGGAGGCGTCAGCTGGTTTGCCCATGATGGGCTATGTGTCTTCCGAGTCGTGGGATGAGTCTCACAGTCCTGACGTCGCGAGCCAACAGTCTTCTGACTTGGAGGCAGCTCTTGACTTTGTGTTCGGGTTCCTTCCAGGTCTCAAACTGTCAAACCAGCTGACAGCTGACAGCCCGGCTGTGATCATCGGTCGCACGCCTACAGCCTGTAGAGCAACATGCTTCTGGGCACCTTCGACCATGCCTGTCGGTACAGGTGGTTGAAGCTTTTACCAACGCTCCAACGCTATGAAGACGTCGTTCTTCATCAAGGTTGACACTTTTTGCCTCTGGTGCATTATAGGGCTGGGCGATATGGGAATCTGAATACCGGTAACGATATCAGAAAAAATATTGCGATATACTGGTATATCGTGCAGCAGTGTGTGAAACACATATTAAATGCAAGGGATATCATGAATAAAAAAGATATTTTTGGAGCAAAAGATAGAAGTATCACTTACTGCTCTGGGAAAATGAGTGATTTGAAAGGAAGACCATAATAATCCCTGTCTACAAAGTTATTGAACCTATTGTTTAATACGAAAATAAGCCATAAAATTATCATGGGTTTACTGGCTTTCATCTGAATCTGGGATACAAGTAAATTAGTCTTTGTCAATTTAATTCCTGTAAAAACATGGCCAACCTCTCTTGACGGATAAGCGTTTAATTACTGAGCAAGTCAATTGTCACATTGTGTTAATTGCGTATGTGTGGCTTCATGAAAACAGTGGCAAACAAAACTTTTCATCAAACAAAGGGTGTCCAGTTGATGGAATTCCGAGGGCCTGGTCTCACAAAGAACCAGTAGTAGCTCCTCCCCTTCTCCTATCTTCCAGCAGTGAACTTCCTCAGATGACAATGTCAAATGTCATCCGTCACATGTCAGGCCAGTCGGTCTGTTGATATTAAGCACGCCTCCAAGACGTGATCACCCTTCACTTCCATGATAGTCTGCAGGTGTCAATCACCAGTCGACAATGTTTTCTCCCAGTGATGGCATCACACCTCTGTCATATTTGACAAAAATTGTTGCACATTTCGCAATTCTGAATATGTGTGATTTGAAACATTTTTGTGTCAGATTGCTGACAACGAATTAAGCGATAAGTATGGCTTGCTGATTACAGTTCAAACAAATGCGACCAACAGCAGGTGACCGTGTTTTTACAGAGTGACAGTCGGGTGTGTTTTCCGTGTAACAACAAACTATTTGTGTGATGTTTGCTACTTTAATTATTTACTAATTAAAAATAATCAAACAAATTTAGCAAACAAGTATTAAATTTTTATTTCATAATTTCTCCGTGAATGCATGCATGTCGGTGACGATAAACGAGATAGAACGTTACTCTCGTTATCTCTCGCTGTTTATCATTTGTTCACGAAATGAGGAAAGATAAACTTCCTGTATTTTCAAAGCAACTTTCTGTGAGATTTTACGAAAAAACACATGTTGAAATTTTATTATCATGTGACCCAAACCAATATCGTTACAGACGATATACCGGTATTGCCAAAATATAGACGATATTTAACCGGTACCGATTTCAATACCGGTATTTACCGGTATATCGAAATATCGCCCAGCCCTAGTGCATTATCGCTCCTATGATTACGCCAATTCGTAAGTCTGTCAGACTTTGACGGTGTTGGATCAGGACTCCTCAGCCATATGGAGACTCTCGAGTCCAGGTTGGGCTTATCGGGAGGGATGCTGGAATGCGTTCTCTCTTTGATCACGTCATCTCTGCTTTGCTGCTTATCTGCCCCAGATGAGTTTGACGACAGACAGGTTTTGTTTTGTGTGTGTTGTTCAAGGTGCTCATGCATCTTCTCACACACATGCCTGTAATGCGGCTAGCTTGGAATTAGTTCACAGGTACGCTATGCTGGATACAAGACATCCCCTTCTTGAGGGGCAGTGTGCTGCTCTTTGATCTGCCTCTTTCGGCGGGTCCGCGACTCTTCCATAGTTCCGTGGCGACGGCCCGGGATGGCTCCCTTTGTCATTCACTTGATCTGCTGCTGCTTAGTCAGCTTGATCGGCCTTCTGTTGGAGGTAGGTGCCGTCCAAAGCCTAACAAGTACCCTTCTGCTTCCTCTGCGAAGCTAAGGGCTGATCCTCCTACCGCCACTACTACTCACTCCCAGGGTGAGGTAGGCGTCGACAATTTTGCCCCAGGTTGAGGCATTCCATTAAGTAGAGAGTGCCTCTTCCAACATGAGTCCCGTTCAACGTTACACGTTGGGAACTTTTGATCACGGAGATAGGCGATCTCCTGTCAAAGGGGGCAATCAAGGTCATCAAGAACTTTCTTTCAGTGGGATTTTGTTCCCGCATGTTCTTGGTGCCGAAGAAGGACTGCCGACTCAGATAAGTTATCGATCTGAGTATTCTGACGCAGTCTATCATTGCTCCTCAGTTCAGCATGGAGGCTTTCAGACCGGTTTGCCGCTCCATTCCCCAGGATGTTTTCCAGTTCAAGGCCATTTCCTTTGGCCTCGGCCTGGATCCTTGGGCCTTCACCTGTCTGATGTCGCATGTGTTAGTCTTACATCGCACACAGTCCAGGGTGTCTTCTTCAGCTTGTCTAGTTGATATCCTCCAGAGGCAATCCAATGCTGCTTTTCTGGAGTCTGGTGTCATCACACTGTTAAGCCTACTCACGTCACTAGGGTTCAGAGTCAACAGAGAGAAGTCGGACCTGGTCCCTTCTCTGTCTTATCATCTGGGATGGTCTTCATCAGCTTGGAGTCTTCCCCACTGCTTGGTCTCTGCGTTTCGGTGACGGATCTCATTCCTCTAGGTCAACTGCATGTCTGACGTCTCCAACACTTTTTGCTCAATCGTTGGAGGCTGAATGTCGATCCTCTGGTTCTGGTGCTTCTGTTACCAGAGTCTCTTCCTCGTCACCTTCTCCCCTGACAGATGTTTAGTGGATTATGCAGGGAGTTCCGTTGGACTTCCCCACATCTGATCGTGTTCTGACGGTAATCGCCAGCAATCTCGGATGGGGTGTGATGTGGGATCCTCTAGGTCTTTTCCTTCACGGGTCATGGGACCAGGATCTAGCAGCTCTTCATGTCAACCAGAAGGAGCTTCTTGCTCTTCTTCTGTGTTTCCGGCAGTGGATCCCCCGCTTTTCGAATTGTCAGGTCCTTCTGTGGTCTGACAATTCTACGGTGGTTGTTTATATTCGGAACCAGGGCTGCACGCACTATGTTCCCATGTATGCATTGGTTCAGGATTTTCAACTGCTCGCTCGGGGATGTCAACACCGGAGTGGTGGTTTGTCACTTTCCCAGTCGTCTGACCTTCCTAGCCGACTCCCTGTCCCGACGGGGCAGGTTCTTTTCCATCGGGTGGATGCTCCCCATGGCGCTGTTCCAGTCTCTTAGCGATCTCTGGTGTCGTCCCCAGATTGATATCTTTGTGACTCGTTAGAACCATCAGGTGGACACTTACGTGTCCCCGTGTCCAGATGCTCTGGCTTTCGCCATAGATGCTTTACGCCTTCCTGCCGGTTCCGATGCTGCCTCAGGTTCTAGCCCAGATATGAACCTGCAGTTGTCGAAATCTTTTCAATCACACCCCTGTTGCCTCGGTGAGTGTGGATCAATCTGCTCCGCTCTCTCTTATCGGCGGTTCCGGCATATCTCCCTCTACGCCGCGACTTTCTTTGCCAAAGTCGCCCAAGGAGGTTTCAGGTCGACCCGACTTCATTATGCCTTTGCGCATGTCTTTTATCGGGTCCTGTCTCCTCCGTAGTGGTTTTTTCGAGACGAGCAGTGGAGTTTCTTTTCTTCTTCAAGGAGGCACTCACTCCACTGGTTTAGCCTCTGTGGCTAAGTAGAAGGTTCTTCTGTTGATGGTGTGCAATCACTCTGTTGCTTCTGTCACTCCTTTGATCACACCGATTGCGAAGTTTCTGGTATATGTTTGTTTCTGGGGGTCTCCAGCAATGGGTACAAGTCCATGCTTCAGAGACCTTTTTCATATGTCACTAATGTGGTACAGCATCGTATTGGCACTCATCCTTGCCTCTCCAAGCTTGTTCGGCACTTTTCCTTGAAAAGGCCTAGTACTTTGCAGTTTACTCCAAGATGGACACTTTCTTGGGCGCTGCTCTGCTTAGGAGGGGGGGGGGGGGTGGGGCATTCGCGCCTTTATCCCGGGTGGATATGCATTTTCTCACATGCCAGATCTCTCCTGAATCCATTTCTCGATGGATTGTCTTGCTATTCGTGCAGCTTCTGCTCGTCTAGCTACTGGCGATTGTATTACCATTCGTTTTTATGCCATGAGGTGCGTGCATTGTCTTCCTCTCGGGGCTTATACTAACTCTGTGATGTTGTCAGATGTTATGCTGGCAGCCTACTGGAGAAATGCTACCTTCTCCACTTATCTGCGACAGTTGCAGGAGCAGACAGAGGACGTTTGTTCTACGGGCCCTCTTTCTTCTCAGGCTGTTGTCTGTCCCAGCCATTCAGCTTCTTACAGGGTCAGTTCCAGCTCCGTGCTGTTACTGCCCTCTCTGTCTGTGCATCGCACATCACCATACGCCTCATCTTTCATTGTCTTTTACAAATGTCTGTGATGCTATGGTTTGATAAGACTAGGGATCTCTTCCTCTGTCCACGGTTCCAGTGCAGTTGAGTTATAAGTGGGTTCGTTATGTGATTCCCTCCATCCTATTGTCTATTCAGCCTGTAGTAAACAATTGTAAGGTAGGTTGATAAGAAATATAAATTTTATAGTAAATTTCTTCTTATTATACCTACTGCAGTTGTTTACATGGAGGCCCTCCTGTCTTCTTCTTCCGGTAAGAATCCTTCCTCCCCGCTGATTACATAACTCCTATGTTGGCGGACTCAAAAGAATGATTAATTGATGACTGCACTGCGCATTGGTTAACGGAAGTCATGGAATTGTACTAAGGGAAGAGCGTCCCATTTTGGGTGTGAGCCGATGGCGCTCGGCCCAGTTTCGGCTTATTTTTTCGTGGTGTTTTTTACACCACTTTTCTTTCCCACATCTCTTGGGAAAGATTAAAATAGAGAGTATTTTATCCAAGTTAGGGTCTTCCACTGTAGTGCAAGCCTGTAGTAAACAATTGTGGTAAGTATAATAAGAAAGGAAATTTACTATAAAATTTATATTTCTTCTTCTTGGTGTCTGTTTTAGGTTTCAGGTCCCCCTCTTAAAATGATAGTTCACATCCCCTTGTTATAGGACTTCACCATTATCACTGGTTCCCACTACCCCTTGACATTAAGTTTACTTGAGAAGGCTTTTTAGTTTCCCAGTGTCGAGCCTAAGTCCTGTTTGAATGTAAATTATGCATGATGTTTAATAGGAAATGTCACAAACATGAGTATAATAGATCTCCAGCTTTATCATTGTCATCTAGAATTTGCCAAAGAAAAGCGATCGACGTTGACAGTGTTGTATACGACACTGTCGACGCTGATTGCTTTTTCTATAGCAAACTCTGTGGGTTTTTGTTTTTTAATTATTTATCTGTTGTATTGTTTGATTCAAAGGTAAGCTAAAGCTCTATTGCAAGCATCAGGGAAACCTGGCCAAACAATAGATTGCCGAAACACTGCAAAACTTTGGAAAAAGTTTCATACTCCGCATAATTTGGATGCAGTTATCTTATTTGGGTACAGCGTTTACCGTCGTTATTTGGGAAGAATTTAAAGGCCTGGAAATTGATGCCCTCAAAAATGGGTGCTGTCAGTCATTTTGTTCCAAAAATAGCAATTACCGGTTAGTGCTGAAATGAATATTCGAATATTCGAATTAGAAAAACAAACGACGCTTATTCGAATACAGAATCAGTGTTTGAATATTCGTTCCTCCGTGCAGTTTGTCCAAAAAATCATAGAGAACATCAAACGACCATTCATATTTTGTTCCGCGATCACCCTCAAAGGCAGAAATCAACAACAAACTGTCAGGCAGTTGGGAATAATTCCCTTTCATGATTCATCTGAAAGATACAGTGCACGTGTCCTTGATAATGGATACATGCTGTTTAATTATAAAATGATTCATTGAATCACACTTTCACACAAATCAGACTTGCGTTCAGTGCCGTTCATAATGTCAGGATTGTCAGCATCAATTGAAACTCAGCGACGAAGTGATGTTTGGCTGCATTTTGACAATTTGTTGGACGAAAGAAAAGCCCAATGTAAATTATGCCAAGTTAAGCTTGTGTACCATGGAGCAACATCAAACCTTAGAAACCACCTGAAACTGAAACACAAAAGTCTCAGATTCGGACTTTCATTAAGCGACGAGTCGCAAAGTTTGTGTGCCTCTAAAAACATTTCTGGCAAATTCTCTCGGAAACAGTTAACCCTGCACGCTTTCCAAAGGCAAACGATACAGAAAAGTAAATGGAAGTCGGTCACATGTGCTTTAGTGGAAATGTGTGTCTACGACATGAGGTCGCTAAGCATTGTAAATGGAAAGGGCTTCAAAACGTTTGTAAGAGAACTGAATTCATTGTATTCTGTTCCCTCTCATACAACAGTGAGAAATTACCTAAATTACTATTATACAGATCTGAAAACGAAACTAGTCAAGGATCTGAATGAACAGTCACATGTAGCTTTCTCTACAGATACCTGGACAAGCATTGCAACAGAGAGCTATATAACAATTACAGCTCATTACATTGACAGTAGCTGAAAAATGCACCACCGTGTTTTGTGCACTATAGAATTAAGTTCCAGAAAGTCACACTGGAGAGAACCTAGCACAAACTTTGAAAGACATTATGAATGAGTTCTGTATATCCCCTCAGTTGGAGTCGATAGTGAGTATCACCACAGACAATGCTGCTAATATGGTAGCTTGTGTTCGAAACCTGCAATGGTGTCCATAAGGTGTTTCTTTCGGACATATGCTACAACTTTCCATTAAACATGGACTTGACTTAACCGATGTGTCTACGGTGACTGGTGCAGCATGTAAGCTTGTTGAACATTTTAATAAATCTTCTATTGCAATGCACATCCGATAAAAACAACTTGACTTGAAAGAACATTCTTTGATACAAGATGTTTCCATGCGGTGGAATTCGAGCTACTTTATGTTTAAGCGTCTTCTGGAACAACGACTAGCAATTTTTGCTGTTATTCACAATTCCCAGGTTGTGAAACCGGATGTCGCCCAAACTCTTGAACTGGAGGATAACATTTGGCATACTATAGAAGAGGTGGTTCTCATAATGAAACCACTTCAAATGGCTACAGCAGCTTTGTGTTCAGAAACATACGCCACTACAAGTATGATATTCCCTGTGGTCTTTGGTTTATTGAACGTGCATTTAACAGCAGTAGACTCAGATAGTGCCATTACTAAAATGTTCAAGATGGCTGTATCTCAGGAGTTATGAGGATGCTTTCTGTCATCAACTGATGAGGAGTTTTGTCAACATCCATGTCTCATAGCAACAGCACTCGATCCCAGATATAAGTCGCGAAAATTTTTGACTGTTTCACAGAAAAATTTATTGAAACAAACAATTATTTTGAAATTGATCAGCCTTGAAAAGGAGCATGAGAAAGAAAAAAAACGTCTTAGAAGAATCACAAAATCAAAGTTTGGCGACTTGTTCCTCTCATCATGGAGAACAAGGTAAAGGCAAACATCTTTTGATGAGGGATACAATGGAATTCCTGTTGGGTGAATACTACGAATCAAGCATAGAGCCGTCTGCTCCAACAACCGGTGAAGATGAACTAAATGTAGATTTTGCTGAAAAGGTGTTGTGGTCGGAGGGCAACGTGAATCAAAATCCTTTGGACTGGTGGTCTGCCAATGCTCATAGGTTCAGATTATTAAATCGGCTAGCACGTAAATACTTATCTATTTCTGGCATGTCGGTTCCTTCCGAGAGAATTTTTTCTGCGACAGGTAACACAGTATCAAAGCGACGAGCCTGTTTAGAGCCTGAAACTGTTAATGAACTGATATTTGTCAGAGAGACTTTGAGAGAAGGAATCCGAGATGACATTGATGAAAATGTTGAACCACCGGAGGAATCATTCAGTTCGCTGTCATCACAAAAGGGGCCATGCCCTAAACATGATGAAACCAGTCTGCCACCATTGCCAAGCTTGACAGAAGAGGAATGCACAAAAATGTTGAATCGATGGAGCTCTAAAACTTTGAATTAATTTTGTCAACATTTAAGTTTCTTGCCAGGAAGGCCATATAATTTACATGTTCTGATTTCGTTAAGTGATTTTACCGTTCCCATGTTTCAGTGCACTGAGTGCAGACAGCATATATATTTAAGTTCCTTCCCATGTATCAAAATTCCAAACTGAGGAGAATTTCGTGAGCCAAGATCCTATGCTTCAGTAAGACTACTTGCTATCTTAAGCCTATCTGGGCTTGCAGTTGCAGTCCAGGAAGGCCTAAGCTGGTAAGGGGTCTTACCGAGACTACGCATTTGAGGGGAGTGGGGGGGAATCATGAGCCCAGGTCCCATGTTTTAGTAAGACTACTTGCTACCTTAACATCCTTAAGCCTATTTAGGCTTGCAGTTGCAGTCCAGGAAGGCCTAAGCTGGTAAGGAATAAGGAGTCTTACCTAGACTAGGCATTTGCAGGTGTGTTGGGGGCGGGGGGGGGGCCTTACTAGGAGAATGTTTTGTAAAAAAAAGTTTTAATGCTGATCTGAGCAGGCCTTGCCATTTGAGGTGTGCCATCCCGCAAATGATATTTTGAGTGCACATTTTGTTCAACTTTCCTTCTGTGATATGAAAGGGTTAAATAACTAAGGTTGTTGGAATGCTGAATCAGAGATTAGTTATTTTGATTGCTTCATTCGCTTGGTCTGTCAAGTCGGTGATGACAAATGTTTGTAACTTTGCATCCAAGTGCCGACAGTCAGGTGCTGTTTTTTTCTGCGTGGGCAGCCTTGAACATGAGTCTGTCTGGTGTTCCTTTCTCTTTGATGAATTGCTTTTAGTTGCAGATTAGAACACTGAAAAAATCCCTCAGTGTGAGTAATGATGCTTCCAAAATAATTTGACTATCCATGGCAATAAAACCATGTTCTGGTTTTATTAAACTGCTCAAAACTTTGAACGTATGCCATAAAAAAGTAAACCTTAGTTTAAAATCGAACATTAAAATTTGTTTTTCCCTGTTGACTGTCAACAAGGGGTTGTTGATCAATGGTGCATATAATAATTTCTTACCACACCCTTTTCATGACTTGAAACATTCATGTATTTCTGCCAGAAATCCCTATTGAATGGAATAGCCTACATTGTACGAATAGGTAAACATCAAACTGTTTGTGACATTTATCTTGGCAGTGATTCTGTGAATAGAACAAAAATAGGAGTACATCATCATCATGGGATCAAACTGAAGCCACTCAAAATAAGAGGCTCTTTACATTTAAATATGCCTACTTACAAGTTACAAACCCATTGGAGAATTTTTGACTAATATAAATAAATCGACCATCACTTCGAATGCACGCCGGTGCGAACAAATCGCGCATGCAAATTTTGTTTCAGGTGTGCAACATTCCAAGCGTCAGTTTCTTTTAAACGCCATGGTCTTCTGTGTGATCAATACTGCTATGAGTTCTATCGTCGTATTTCTTTCATACATAATGGTCATAATAGGCTGTGATGTTTTTTGATCGAATTTTCGATTATGTATCGAATATTCTTCACGAATATTCGAATACCAAAAATTGGTATTTGTTTCAGCACTCTTACCAGTACACTTTTTAAGCAAGATTTCTGAACTGTTGGTTTTGTTTTATTTTGGGTTTGCAAAACATGTAGCATACCATACACAACCTAGTGTGTAGGTTTATCTCATAAATCCTATAAATAAGCTGACCATCCAAGTTTTGAAAACTCTCTTATCTGTTGACATTAAAATCATCCAAATCATCAAACTCAATTATTAATTCAGGGCCATTTGTTTTGGAACTTAATATAATGGTATTTATTGAAGTGAGGAAGAGGGTATCATATTTTAGTGTTTGAGAGTAGTGCTGTGTGGTATACCAAATTTTTGGTACGGTTTTGGTATTACAGGGATACTGAAACCAAATCAAAATGTCCCTTTTTTCAGTCTTTATACCCCCCGCAAGCAAAGTTTGTGGGGGGGGGGGGGGGGGGTATATAGGAATCACCCTGTCCGTCCATCTGTCCATCTGTCTGTCCGTCCGTCTGTCCATCCTTATAAGCGCAACTCCTAAACCATTTGAAGTATTTTCATGAAACTTTACACAATGGAAGAACTCCATATGAAGATGTGCATGGAGCAATATAATTCTGTTCTGACATTTCCAAGGGGAGATAATCTAACTTATACATTTCAGGCACGGGGGTATCTCTTTGTGAGCTTGCTCACAGTACCTCTAGTTATGTTTTTCTGCAAAATGGACGGAAAGTCAACTCATCAAGGTGGATCATAAATCTATAAGCCTGTAGGTGGTATATTTTGATCGAATTGATAAGAAAATGAAATGTGCAAATGTGAAGTTTGTAAGCGACAGGCAGCAGCAGACGCTGCGAATACGTCAGAGAAAGAAATAAAAGCGACGGATGAAAAATGGCAAGTTGTTAACTTGGTACTTCCGTTTCTGAAGAAATACGGCCCAGTTCCAGTGTTCCTAACATTCAGGCTGATTCAATATATTTTCTGGAAATTACTGTGTGATTTATTCACAGGGGACATTAGGGGTCGAATGGATGGTTGACTGGATGACAATTGGTTGGAAATAATCAACTGGTATTGACAATTCAATATGTTGACAACTTCACATACAAACGGTAATACTGCATGTGGTTATCGCTTCTCGACAATTTTTTTATAGCATTTCTTTCAGTTCAGCATTGTTATTTTAAGTTGCAGATACTTTTAACAAACTGATCGTTTTATTAAAATTACAAGCCTCCAAACTTTAATACCCAATCATCTGCTTTACATTCTTTCAAATAAATAATTCATACTGCACACCAGTGCACACTGGAAAGACGTGATTGACCTTAATTTTAAGACACATTAAATAATGTACGGAATCCAACAGGTGACATCATATTTAGCATTATCGAAGTTTATGTGATCGATCAAGGCACAGCAAATGCTTTGAAAATGATTTGCTGCTATTAGTAAATCATCGATTTGTACATTTTTTTCTAATGGAAAATGAAAATTTACCCTAATTTATCATGGAAAATCGTGGATTCTCTTGAATTTTCAGAAACGTGTTTGAAGCCAGGAACCAGAAGTGAAGTTAGTTATCACTGATAGAGTGTTTCCACTCAAAATACCCTATAATTGCAAATAAATGAATGTCATAAAACATGTTATTTATATGTTTATAATGGATGAACCGAAACAATCAAAGGTGGATGACACCATGTCATTGGCGCATTGCATGATTGGCAATGATTGTACAATGTTTTCACAACTGGGATTACCATAGAGAGATTTATTACAGTTGCATTACTTCAGTTTAATCTTGTTGCCACTTTGAAAGGTAAAGGGGAGGAACTGACCAAGAAGGTTACTACCAGTGAAAACTTGCTGAAAAGCCTTGAAGTTGAAGAACATGTATGTTTCTTCCACCTAATTCATTGGGGGAACCTCCGAGGGGCATGGTACGCAGGACATAGAGGCCAACTGATTAGCTTGGCAAGTTATTTAATGAATCACTCGATTCAGTGTGATTCATTAAATAATTTGCTAGACTAATCAGTTATTACAGTTGAATTAACTTGTTCATTTCATGAGATGTCAGCGATGAACCTGGTTGAATGTTGGGAAATTGGGTCAGTTTAAGACTACTTTCAGTGTTCTGAAACCGAGGTATTTACCAGAAAAATATCGATACCGAACCTGAAAAACTGCACTATTTGAGAGTCCTTGAAAAATGGCTAGCGTCAGTGCATTTTGTTCCAGAAATAGCAATTACAAGAGGGGGAGGATATATGAAAATTTCAAGAATGTTATTTACAGTTGCATAAATAAATAGGCACTAAATTGAAAAGGTCCAGGGATCTACCATTCCTTAGATGGCTATTTTTCGAAATAGAAATTAAAGAAAAATTTCATTTCGAAAAAATAGAATAAAAAGGAGATGTGTTGTCTTCTTTCTGTTTGTGTTAGGTAAAGTGTTGAAATTATCATTGATAAAAAATTAGAATTTTTTAGCTCAACTTTGACGTAAGTCAAATTTGAGCTTATGCCATGGCCAGTCGTCCATCTGGCCGTCAACAATTCAATACGGCTCAGGCTAGAGGCTGTATTTATGAACCGATCTTTACAAAACTTCTTGGGTACCTTTGGTATCACCATGGGACGAGAACGAGTGTTTTTGGGCCCAGTCGGAAATTCAAGATGGCCGATGGTAGCCATTTTGTACAAAATTAGGTGCAAACAGATTTTTGCTCAGAACTTCCATATGAAAGCGCTGATTTGAATAATTTTTTGTTTGAATGTTTAGTACCATGGGATACATCACATATAATACAGGTTTTTTTCTCGTGCAGAAATTATGCAAAGTAGATGAACTTTGATTTTTTCAGTGCTACTTATACACAGTAAGTACACATGTCAATACGGCTCGGGCTAGAGTATGTGTTTATGAACCGATCTTCACGAAACGTCTTGGCTACCTTTGTTATGACCTTGGGACGAGAACGAGTGTTTCTGGATCCAGTCCAAAATTCAAGGCTAGAGGCTGTATTTATGAACTGATCTTTACGAAACTTCTTGGGTACCTTTGTTATCACCGTGGGATGAGAATGAGTGTTTTTGGGTGTGGTCCGAAATTCAAGATGGCCACCAGCAGCCATTTTGTACCAAAATTAGTGCAATCAGTTTTTTGTACAGAACTTCTGTATGAAAGTTCTGATTTGAATAAATTTTTGTATGAATACTTAGTAACATGGAATACATCACATATAGTATGCGTTTTTTTCTCGTGCAGAAATTATGCAAATTGGATGAACTTTGATTTATTCCGTGCTACTTGTACACAGTAAGTGCACATGTCAATACGGCTCAGGCTAGAGGCTGTATTTATGAACCGATCTTCACGAAACGTCTTGGGTACCTTTGTTATCACCTTGGGACGAGAACGAGTGTTTCTGGGTGTGGTCCAAAATTCAAGATGGCTGCCAGTGGCCATTTTGTACCGAAATTAGGTCCAATCAGTTTTTTTGTCACAACTTCTATATGGCTCGTATTTATGAACTGATCTTCACGAAACTTCTTGGGTACCTTTGTTATCGCCTTGGGACAGGAATGAGTGTTTTGGGGTGCCTTTGTTATCACCGTGCTATGAGAAGAAATATTTTGGGGTTCAGTCAGACCGACCCACTCTGGGACTCAAAGATTTCTTTTCTAGTTTAGCATCTGACTGTCACCCACCTTTACAATATTTTTACCTATACATTTGTTAAGGCTACGGTCAGTATTTATGTACAGACCAGGCTTGGGGCGAGTACTTTGTAAATGTATTCGAATATGAATACGAATACTTTGAAATTTCATGAATACGAATACGAATACAAATACACAAATTTTCAAATGTATTTGAATACGAATACAAATACATTACAATGTATTCACGAATACATTTTTGAATACTTGAATACTTTTTAAATTAGAAGTATTTATAGCAAGGTCTTTAAGTTTTTTGTTTGTTGGGTTAAAAGTCATTTTTAAACTGATGGTCCTTTAGCTGAAGCTTTAATTGTGCTTACCATGCTTTGTTGGGAAACTAAAGTAATTACCTGATGGGAAATACACTCTATGGGTATCATAGTAATTAGACTACTCTCAATGGACAACACATCACAAAATGTGAGTAGATTACCTCTAAAAAATCACAGACTGGCGTTTCCTCCTGAACGTTAAGTATCAATTGCAATGACACCAAATAAGAAGGACTAGTAAAGTTTTAGCCAATGCACTTCATGGTTAAACCTGGATGTCTGTTGGCTGAAAGTTTACTAACAGCAGTAGTATTTTCTTTATAATATTTATGTGCTTTCACCGATTATAATTAGACATACTGAGCTGTACAAAGGTGACCTTAAACAGGAATAAATGAATAAATATGTGTTTTCACTGTGAAATAATGGATAAATAGAAAAACTTTAAATAAATCCAAAAATTTTAGAATATAATATCATTGAATAACTGAGTTGTGTCCAATATAAGCACAAGTTTTTTTGTTTTATTTTTATTGTCCATGTTTTCAACAATTTAAAAATCCATGAGGATATGTGGCCACTGTTACATAAATAGGTTGTATTGTGACAAGTTAATTGATAATTAAGCCTATTGTCTGCTTTCAATGCATAAATTTCAGACAAGGTGTTTGGTGGTATATAAATAATATCAGGGATTATTAAGTATTTAATATTGATATGAGGTGTGAATTTGTTGTCTGGAGTCGACGGGCTTAATCTGTGAAAATTTTTTATTCAGTATATGGTTCTTTAATTCCAAACTATAGAAAGTATTCAAAAAGTATTCAAAATGTATTCATGAATACAGCTCAAACTTTAATGTATTTGAATACGAATACGGATACATGTATTCATGACATTCAGTGAATACTGAATACATGTGAATACTTGATAAACTGTACTCGAATACGACTGAATACGAATACTGAATACGAATACCCCAACCCTGGTTCAGACCGTTACAATACTTTATATATACCTTTGTTATCAGGTCTTTACCTAGATGTTTGTCATTGCTGTGTCACATACTGTACATGTACATGTCTTAACAAGTTGAGCTACAGTGTCATTGACACTTTCATCATTTTCAGATGGCATACAGGGGAGAGGCCATTTGTTTGCAACTGGATCTTTTGTGGTAAACGATTCACACGTTCAGATGAACTACAGCGGCACAGAAGAACGCACACGGGTACGTATATTGTTCTTGATATGAAAAATATTGGCCATATCCAACCGAAGCTACTTCTTAAAAAGAAGCGTCATTCAATTTCTATTCTCTTTTATAATTGCCTCAAACATGTTGCATATGACCCTTCATTGGAATCTCCTCATTCCGATAAAGGTTCATCAGATATGTTTTTGAGGCCACAAATGAAAATTTCAAGTTATTCAAGATGTTGTCTGCAAGCCATGTTGGGCAAATACTTAAACCTCGTTGTTTAGAAGGTTTCTGCTACAGTAAATGGAAAGTAGAATAACACTAAAACACAACATATAACTTACATTCGGATACAAAAGCACAAGTATATCATGGTAGAAACTGGAATTTGGTAGAATCTGAGATTCTGCTGGGAGAAATTGGAATAAATTGGAAATCCGACAATTTTGTTATTTCAGATTTCAGGGATTTTTCTCCCTCCCCCCACTTCTTAAAAAGGATCCAGTGTCCTTTCCACTGGGAAAATTTGTGTTGTAAAGAATCAGAATTGGGAATTTCTGTCATAGAATGCACTAAAACAGGTGTACCTATAATGTATTCAACAACCCTTTGAGCTAAATGATAGGTGCGTGATGTTGAAACAGTTTTGAGTGTTAAACTTACTGTGATCTGAGAAGTCCGATTTCCCAAAACATTTTCATTAATTGTGTTTGTAAGCTTGTGAGTTTAATAGGTTTAGTGAGATGGACTTGGAATTTTGAGGTTTGGAACTGGGAAAATATCATCCCTGATCGAAATGTGAATGGGACTGATATTCAGTCCCTCTCATCACCCAGGAAACTTCCTGCATTCAAAACACTGCCACCTGACTTCTGCAAAACATGAACAAATGAACGCCATCTGGTGCCAATGGGAATCACCAATGTGCAAACAATCGTTAACAATTTATATGACCTCAGTGGTCCCACATAATAATGATGACACATCGTAAGTGTGGTCACCCTTCATTGCCCGGTCACAAAAGCAGGCCTTGCCATTTGAAAATCACAGGCATGCAACATGTAAAAATCACAGGCGCGCGGCATGCTGCAAACCTGAAACAAAAATTACATGTGTAATTTGTTCCCATGGGTGCACATTTCAGGTGAGGGACAGATGTCATTGATATTAGTTAAGAATTTTCCAACCAGTTGTAAATTGTAGTTAGGCATAGTTATTAGTTAACTGTATTTAGTGTTCAACCTATGATTGGAACTGGCCATCACAATTGGCCGATTGTGGACAGTCGGATGACAATGGCAACGGCTCCTGGAACATTGGTTCAACCGATTATTGCCAAGCATTTTGTGATGATTCATCAACCGCATTTTATTATCTTCTGCAATTGTTCAGTTGTTAAAGTAAAATGTCAATGATACCATTCCAGAAAGTTGAGAAACCACCACAATGTGTATTCTTAATCTCTCTAGATGCCTCTTAACGGGTTATACAAGTTAAATGACATGTAAAGCTTACAATTGAGCATACTTGCGGCAATCGCCAGTTCATATCAGAAAAGCGAAGGTTGCACTCCATTGACTAAGGTCGCTGTAAAAATTATCAGTTGCGCACACTTGGGTGGTAAATGAGAGCCACGTATACTGCCCAAGTGTGTGCGACTGGTAATTTTACTGGACCTGAGTCAACAGAGTTTAACATTATGAAATATGTTCTATTTAATGTAGTTGTATCAAGTCTCAACTTATCAAATAGTGAATGGACTGTAAACACTGTAAAATATTTTCAGTTTAATGTAGTTCTTTGCGAGCCTCGACTTGTCTAGTAGTGCACGGTATTACAGTCAGAATCGACATCAGAATTGGATGATTGTGAGTGCAAATAACCAGTAATCAGTCAGCGGCCATTTTTGGTAATCGGTTGAACACTAACTGTATTAGCAAAGAGCCTTTTACCTTGAGTGGCTTGAATTTGATATGATCATCGGGTGAATATGTAATCCTAATTTTTAGTTGAGTTGTGACAAAGTCTAACTCGACTTATAGTTTGATGAATGGCGGGTGGGCGTAAACTATTGGTTTCCGGATGATAATTTGATAATGGTTCGACCCATGTTAATGAAACTTCATAGGTAGGTTGGCCTTGGTGAGAGGAGGAACCTTATTTATTTTGGGCTCACTAGGTCAATGGTGAAGGTCACAGTGACCTTGAACACACTAAATCATAAACAGTTGGTTTCCGGATGATAACTTGAGTGTGGTTGAACCCACATTCATGAAACTTCATATGTAGGTTGGTCTTCGTGAGAGGAAGAACCCTATTTATTTTGGATTCGCGAGGTCAAGGTCAGTGACTCTGAACATAGTAAATCAAAACACTTGGTTTCCGGATGATAACTTGATAATGGTTTGACCCATGGTCATGAAACTTCATATGTAGGTTGGCATCAGTGAGAGGAAGAACCCCTTTTATTTTGGACTTGCTTGGTGAAAGGTCAAGGTCACAGTGGCCTTCAACATAGTAAATCTGTAAACAATTTTGGTTTCCGGATGATAACTTGATAATGGTTTGACCCACGTTCATGAAACTTCATATGTAGGTTGGCACCAGTGAGAGGAAGAACCCTATGTATTTTGGACTTGCTAGGTCAAAGATCAAGGTCACAGTGACCTTGAACATAGTAAATCATAAACAATTGTTTCCGGATGATAACTTGACTATGGTTCAACCCACATTTATGAAACTTCATATGTAGGGTGGCCTTCTTGAGAAGAACAACCCTATTTATTTTGGACTCGCTAGGTCAAAGGTCACAGTGACCTTCAACATAGTAAATCATAAACAATTTGTTACCGGATGATAGCTTGATAATGGTTTGACCCATATTCATGAAACTTCATAGGTGGGTTGGCCTAGGTGAGTGGAAGACCCCTATTTATTTTGGACTTGCTAGGTCAAAGGTCAAGGTCACAGTGACCTTGAACATAATAAATCGTAAACAATTGGTTTCCGGATCATAACTTGATAATGGTTCCACCCACATTCATGAAACTTCATAGGTAGGTTGGAGCCCTATTTATTTTGGAATCACTAGGTCAACGGTCAAGGTCACAGTGACCCTTCACATAGTAAATTGTAAACAACTGGTTTCTGGACGATAAGTTGTTAATGATTAAACCCACTTTTGTGCTGTCACAACTCAACATTGGATCGGTGATCCTATCGGCATTTTTAGCTTAAGGTATCACAGAACTAAATATTTTCCCATAGGCGACCATTATAACATTTATGTGGAAAAAAATATGATCGCATCACTTAAAATTAAATATTTAAATACCTACATAAATTACAGACCTTCACACAACTTTCTCTGGCCAGAAAACAGGGGGTCATGCAACAAATAAGAGAAAAAATTCACCAGGAAGTGAAGTACTGTCCTTGAACTCAGTCTTTTCTGGGAATTCCCAACAAATAGTTAACTGAATTTTTTAGACCCAGAAAATATTTAGAAAATCTCTTTTTTCTTGTGGAATATTCAGTATTGATGTAAAAATCAAATAAAATGCTTTAACAGTTTTCTCAAGCAATAAGTTTTTTTCTAGGAGTCTTATTTTAGACTATGATGCAATATCCGAGTGCAACATTTCAAGGCAGATCACTCTAAACCAAATATTTAGTTCCGCGATACATATAATACTCCTCAAAAAGTTGTCAAATTGTGAAAAAAAGTCCAAAAAATTTGGAAATTTCAGAATACCGCTTTCATTACATATCCTGATTCTGCTGCCAATCTATTTGACTGAGCAATTCACCAATTGATATTTTTTACTGTAATCAAGCCAGTTTACCTGATAAAAGCCCAAAATCTGCATAGAAGAACTCAATTTGAGAAAAAAATGGTGATTTATGTGTCAAATAGCTGTAAATTTATGTCTGAGAGAGAACATTCACACAGGTATTATTCAGAAAAAGCTGTTCAAAAGCACAATTTTCATCTGAAAGCCTTCCAAACATCATAATTCATGTATACTTTAATCTATTTACTAAAATAGAAAGGTATACCACCTGATGGGTTGGTGATTGATGTCCCAACAGGTGTGTGCATGTTTCACAGAAAATCACATGCTGAGTTCAAGCAGCCAAATCACACTTGAAACACAACTATGTGTGTAACAGTTCTTGGGTGATAAAATTCTTGAGAAGTCTACCTGATTTTTAGAATTTATTAAGCATATTTTTTCAATTCTTTCTCGAAATGAATGCAAGAAAATTAAAATTTAATCGCAGGCCACATCAGAGAAAATTGCATTTCAGAAAAATCATCTGCCTTGCAATATTTCCAGGTGTGTGGCTGCTACAAGTGCAGAACCTGAAAATGTAGTAAAATATGTAAGACTCACACAAGAAAAACATGATATGGTTACTTCAAGTACACTTCCAGTGACAGCAGCAATAGAAGAGCCTGGGAAGGTCTTCAAACTCTTAAGCACATTGACTAGATTAAAATCTGTGCTTGACATCTGCAATGAGAAAATATATGAAAAGTGGTAAATAATCATATGGACAGTTATCAAGACATACATATATACATATATACATACACGCCTGCCTGCCTGCCTGTAGGCAGACAGGCAGGTAGGCCCTGCAGGCAGGCAGGCAGGCAGGCAGGCAGGCAGACAGGCCCTGCAGGCAGGCAGACAGGTGGGTGGGTGGGTGGGTGGGTGGGTGGGTGGGTGGATGGATGGATGGACGGACGGACGGATGGATGGACAGACAGATGGGTAGGCATTAGGTCTGCCGGTCTGCTTGCCTTCCTGCCTGCCTGCCTGCCTGGCAGAAGCCAAAGCTGAAAGGTCCATAGCAAAAGTAAAACAATAAGAAAGATCACCACAAATATCACAAGCAATAATTGTCAGGTAAGATTTCATTCTCGCAGCTGCCCCCCCCCCCCCCCCCCCACCCCCCATAAACGCCCCCCCCCCCCACACACACACACACACACACACACACACACACACACACACACACACACACACACACACTCACTCACTCTTATTATCCTGTCCTCTTGTGACATAGTGTGAAACTTTAAAACAAAATCAAATAACTGAGAAGCCTGGATTAATTTTGCTCTGAATACTTTTTTTTCAAACAGATAGTCAATCGGCCATGGATTTTGCCACAGAATTCACACTTTTTCTGAAGATATAGCCCTAGCTACTGAAATTGGCCATATATAAATAATTATTTATAAATGTATTTAATAACCTATAAAATACATGCCGGGGTATGTTCATTGGAACAAATACCATTTTGGGCCACAATGTCCTGTATTCATTGGTAGAATGGCTCTCCAAAACAAGGTGCCCAGACTGAACACAAAGTTTCTGTTGACACAAGTGGCTAACATCTTGCTGCTGTCCATTTACACCAAAATGTGACATTTCATCCTTCATCAGTGCATTGACAGCCATGAACATGGTTCTGTGTACATATTTCAGTGAATTATTAGAATCCCCCATGTTACCCAAATTATCCCATATTCTCGGCTGTTTTTTACCCCCTTCCATAACAAACAAGCATGCCCACCCCCACCATTGATGATCTAAACATAATTCTTTCTTTGAGCTCGTCAGAAAATGATGTCATTCTTGAAAATAGACAATAATGCAAGTGCAGCTTCATTCTGTTAACAACAATCACCAAGGAAATGCAGAAATACAGCATTTCTATAGGTATCACAGAACTAAATATTTTCCCATAGGTGACCATTATAACATTTATGTGGAAAAAAATAGGATCGCATCACATAAAATTAAATATTTAAGTACCTACATAAATTACAGACCTTCACACAACTTTCTCTGGCCAGAAAACAGGGGGTCATGCAACAAATAAGAGAAAAAATTCACCAGGAAGTGAAGTACCATCCTTGAACTCAATTTTTTCTGGGAATTCCCAACAAAAATACATGATTGGGCAACTGTGACGGCTGCAGGGGCCTGAAGCCTGAATACCTTTAGCACAGTCTACAGGTCAGAAGGACTCCAAATAATGTCTAGATGAGAACGTCCTCTTTTGGTCGCGATCATTCAGCCTTGATGGCTGCCCAAGCCCAAAAACCTTTAGCATAGTCCATAGATCGTATCTATGTAAGGATTTCATTGTAACTTGTTAGGCTGACTCCTTATAATGCCTAGATGATAACATCCCCTTTTGGTTGTGATTGGTCAACTGTGACGGCTACAAGTGCCTGAAGCCTGAAAACCTTGAGCACAGTCTACAGGTCATATTTATGAAGGGATTTCATTGTAACTTTGTAGGATCACTCCAGATGATGCCCAGATGAGAATTCCCCTTTTGGTTGCGATCATTCAACCACGATGGCTGTCCGAGCCCGAAGCCCGAAAACCTTTAGCACAGTCTACAGGTCATATTTATGAAGGGATTTTATAGTAGTTTGGTAGAATGACTCCAAATAATGTCTAGATGAGAATGCCCTTTGGTCACAATCATTCAGCCTTTATGGCTGCCTGAGCCCAAAAACCTTTAACGTAGTCTATAGGTTGTATTTATGGAAGAATTTCATTGTACCTTGTTAGGTTGACACGATATAATGCCTAGATGATGACATCCCCTTTTGGTCGTGATTGATCAACTGTGACGGCTACAGGGGCCCAAAGCCCGAAAACCTTTAGCACAGTCTACAGGTCATCTTTATGAAGGGATTTCATAGTAACTTCGTAAGATCTCTCCAGATGATGCCCAGATGAGAATGTCCCCTTTTGGTTGCGACCATTTAACCATGATGGCTGCCCGAAGCCCGAAAACCCTTAGCACAGTCTACAGGTCATATTTATGAAGGGATTTCATTGTAACCTGGTAGGTTGACTTCATATTATGTCTAGATGAGAACGTCCCTTTTGGGCGTGATTGGGCATCTGTGATGGCTAAGGGGCCCAAAGCCCGAAAACCTTTAACAAAGTCTACAGGTCATATTTATGAAGAGATTTCATTGTAACTTGGTAGGATGACTCCAAATAATATCTAGATGAGAATGTCCCTTTTTGGTTGCGATCATTCAGCCTTGATGGATGCCTGTGCCCAAAAACCTTTAGCATAGTCTATAGTCATATTTATGTAAGGATTTCATTGTAACTTGTTAGGTTGACTCGATATAATGCCTAGATGACGACAACCCCTTTTGGTCGTGATTGGTCAACTGTGAAAGCTACATGGGCCCAAAGCCCGAAAACCTTAAGCACAGTCTACAGGTCATATTTATGAAGGGATTTCATTGTAACTTCATGGGATCACTCCAGATGATGCCCAGATGAGAATTTCCCCTTTTGGTTGTGATCATTCAACCATGATGGCTGCCCGAGCCCAAAGCCCGAAAACCTTTAGCACAATCTACAGGTCATATTTATGAAGGGATTTCATTGTAACTTGGTAGGATGACTCCAAATAATGTGTAGATGAGAACGACTCCTTTTGGCCGAGATCATTCAGCCTTGATGGCTGCCCGAGCCCAAAACCTTTAGCATAGTCTATAGGTCGTATTTATGGAAGGATTTCATTGTAACCAGGGACCAGCCTAGGGGGGAATTTTAGGGAGACAAGTAGAGAGACTTCATAGGCAAGTGGGGAAAATTAAGAATATGTATCACTCCTGCCGTCACTTCACATTTTCAGCTTGTGGTCCTCCGTAAACGTCCAATTGATCCAGGTCCAGTTGTCTATGATGCATCTATGCCAGGTTAAAAAATCACAAAGTAATTATTGACTGAAAATCCCCCACTGCTACCCTCTCCTTCATGCTCCCTCCCCTCTTCTTCGTGCCAATCTCCCCAGCACCCTTCTGTGGTTGCCTTTCACCAAAGTCTACTAAGCTAATAATTTTCTTTGTCTGAAAGTGTGAACAGGACCAGATGTAAGAAGGTTGCTTGGAAGGTACTTTGATAGTTAATAAACAAAATACATTCTGTGGTGGAGTATTTTGTAAAATAAATGTCATTCCGCATCATTTTTATGGCATTCTGGTGTCATTCCGCGTCATTACGGGGTTTAGGAGGACCCCATTTTCAAGATCCTTCACATGCACACTTGTGCCCTGTACAAACCTTTTCTTGTCATCACTAAAGCTTTTTTTTCACGTGTTTCAATTCCATTTGTGTTCTGGGAATAGAGGGCCCAACAGTTAACAGTCGTTAGCAAAACGAAATAAAAATACAGTGTTAGAAAAGACGTCCGTTGTGTATACATTTTCGGCATCCTAAGAGAGGTAACCTACTTTCAAACTGGGTTATTTTGTTGAGTTGCGTGAGTCACCTATATTTTTTTTCTGTAACCAATGACCCAGACTTAGCTGGTGCTAACCCAAAAATATCTAGGGCCAAACACAAATTTTGTCCCCCAATCCCCGAAATTTGCATGCAAAACCAAAAATTAGGAAGTCCTATCTGGCCCTCCATACATTTTACCCTCTGCGCATGCGCAGACGCCAGAAAGTCACCGAATCTGGCGCCAATAAAATCATTCTTTGTTTGGCCCTTGTCAGATAACAACAAACTGATATTTGTGCTTTTAAATCTCAATTAATAATGATGCCAGACACAAGTCAATGGTTAAATTGGTGGATCCAAGGACAGAACTGGATGAAGGAAGGAAGAAACGGTGGTTTGAAATGTTCAGGGCTGTAATTTTATAATGTTTATTAAAATTAGTTCATGTTCCCTAATTTCGGGACATGAGCCTGACGTTATCACTGATTGATTATGATCTATCCACTGTTTATTTAGTATTCCTTCCCTGCCTTCCCTTGATCCCCCCAGTTAAGCTCCCAAGCTTTTTGGCTTGTTTTAATAAAAAAAATTTATAAAATTTATTGGGAGTTTAACGTATTATACAGAAGATTATTCTGTACATCTCCAGGGTTACGTCCTCATCCTTAGGGTGTTCGGGCGTTTTGGTCATGCATCTTATCCAATGATTCGTTTTTTCTGAGGAGGAAGATCTTGCATTACATCGGATAGTCTTGTTTCTGTTACTGACTTCGGGCCGTGTTGCCTGTGGTCTTGATTCCGGTGTTTTGTTTACATTACATTACTCTAGGTAGTTTCCTATTTTTGTTTAGGAACAACAGTTGTAAGTAACATTAAATATTCTGATAGTGTGGTAGTTAATTTTACACAGATTTTATAATTTTGTCCACACTTGGACATTTTTGGGCTCATCGTTCCCTTTGGGAACTTGGGCTCTTATATTAGGAAAATTTTTTCAAAAATTTTTATTTTATTTTTGAAAGAGTTTTTCTTTTGGATATATTTATTTCATTGATTATTTTTTAATGTTATATTATATGTAGATTTGGTGGTGGTACAATGACATATATTAGTATTTAGGTAATTATTTTTATCTAATAGTATGGCAAATAGAGGAAACCTTTCCTTTATTTACTTGGTCGTTGTAATGAGTTTACTTGATGCACTACCACTAATTCTACTCCATGAGTCAGATTTGATAATCTGAATGACAGGCGTCATGGTTTGTGTTAGGCGAGTGGACACTATCGGTCCTATCGCGGCGAGGGGACTCGGCTGGTCCTCTCGTCAAAATGTCACTATAGTTTTTAGCTCACCTGACTTTCAGTCAGGAGAGCTATAGTGATCACTCACCATCCGTCGTCCGTGAACATGGTGTTTGTGTCTTCTCCTCCCAAACCACTGAACCAATCTAATTGATATTTGAGATAATACTTTGTTATGACATCGCAATTTGATTTTGTTCAAATCAAGTTGCCTCGCCCCTTGGTAGGGCCACACCCAAAAAGTGTGCTGAAATCTTAAAAAATCTTCTTCTCATGAACCAGCAGTAGCAGAGACTTCATATTTGATGTGCAGCTTCCTTTTGAGGTGTAGACTCCGATTTGTTCAAGAGAAGTTTGATGGGCTATATTTGGCGTCGTTATGGGAGGGGCAAAATTTTTGGCTCGGCCCCAAATTTCTATTTTCCAAACCGAGAGGCTGATTGGAACCAAATTTTATGTGAGGGCTTATTGGGTCATAAGTACCTAATTTATGCCGAATTTTTTTTCCCCGTAGCCCCGTGGGAACCGCAGGAGCTAAAAGTAGAAAAAAATTAAAACGCCCATATCTCTAAAACTGCACGGCACTGAGAATTTTTATTTGGTGTGAAGCTTCCTTAGGGCCAACAGAAAGGATTGGTAAAAAAAAATTGCCATCGGTTTTATCATAGATACAGTTTCGGGACATTGAAAAAGTGCTGAATCAGCACTATTTAACACTAGGCAATGGGAAAAATTATTAAAAAATCTTCTTCTCCAGATCCAGCAGGCAGAATCTATTGATATTTGGTATGCAACATTGTGGGGTGGATCTGATTCAAGTTTGTTCAAATCGGCCCAATGGATTCATATTTGGGCTCACTATAGATAAAGCTCGAATTCGAACTTAGTGCATTTCAGGCAAATTTCTTTAAAAATCTTCTTCTCCAGATCCAGCAGGCAGAATCTTTTGATATGTGGTATGCAACATTGGATTCAAATTTGTTCAAGCCAAGTCCCTGGGTTCATATTTGGGTTCACTGTGGTAGCCCGAATTATAACTTTGTCAATATGAGGAATTTTTCTTTAAAAATCTTCTTCAGATTCAGCAGTCAGAATGTTTTGATATTTGGCATGCAGCAACCTTAGGGAGGTGAGATTCAAGTTTGTTCAAGCCAAGTCCCTTGGTTCATATTTGGGCTCACTATGGGAGCCTGAATGACAACTTAGTTCAAAATGAGGAATTTTCTTTAAAAATCTTCTTCAGATCCAGCAGATGAATGCTTTTGATATTTTTTATGCAGCATCCTTAGGGGGTAAGATTCAAGTTTGTTCAAGCCATGTCTGTCAGGGACACCTGAGGCCCCGTAAGGCCTGGGCTGACATGGGGTTATTTAGTCCTGCTGATGAAGTTGCGGGAAAATTAGACCAACGTGGAGGGTCGGAATCCAAGTGTCGCGAACTCGGCGCAGGGAGCTGAGTTAAACCGACGCCGTGATTCCTTCTCTGCCAAATTGGCCTGAAATAGGTTCGATTTCCGTTTAGGTGTGATTCCTAATCACTTCAGGCTGTATAATGGAAAGAATGATTTAAAGTAACAACGATTCTTTTATTTACACATAAAAATAAATCCGTTTCAATATTTCAACAATCAACAATTCGATTCTTTTCACAGAAAATGGGTCGCTAGGGTTAAACAATTCTCAATAATCATATAGTCATGCTATAGCCCTGTACTGGCACTATAGTCTACACACTGGAAATGTTACTACCGTGAGCTCGCCATAAGAGCTTCACAAATCTGAAATGTTATTACTGTGAGCTCGCCATAAGAGCTTCACACGCTTAGGCTCAAATGTCAACGTCTGCACGTAACTGTACCTCTGGCTGTCAGAGGGTTCCGACCAGCAATGTTCGTCATCTATAAAGACACCGTACTTCTGATTTGGGTCAGATATTGTCTACTCATACCTTATGTGCCTTTTGAAAGTCCTCCGTGAAAGTCCTATTGAAATATTCACCGCTCCTGGTTGAATTCACGATTCACAAATGCCCTTTTTGTGCTAGGGCGAAATTGTCACTCACACCGATCTCCAGTCGGTATTACGATGCTTCGACAGCAAAACAAACTACTCAGAACGCAATCAGTCTGACGCTTCAAAGGGTTAATACGCACAATACAATTAACCTACACTTCTGACTATTGCAGGCCGATACCTGCTACTCGACAATCTAAACTTTAACGTTCCACCTGGGGTGTTCCTTCTCACGAATTCGGCCCCGTAGCCGCCTATCAACGTTAAGCTAAATCAATCATGGAATGCCCTCTCTGGCGATTCCAGCCATTTCAGGGTCCTGTGATCGAAGGTACCCTTATGCCAGGAAACAGAGTCCGCGTGTCCTGGACTTCACCAACGTGTGTGTGACCCCAAGTGTGTGTCTAATGCTCTGCTCATCCAGGTATATATACTTTTTACCCTAAACTGTCAGGTGGACGGACGCTCATCCATCCATCTGTCAAAACGGTGGGAGATGGCGTATATCGAGACAGAATCAATACAAGTCATCTCGCGCGTGACTTAACGGTGATTTCACTTTCGAGAAAACCGATTCGTTCTTGCCATCATTGTTACCTAATGATCAGGTGACGATACGATAGACATTTCTATCGTTTTAGAATCTCGTTTCTCAATTGACCGTGACGATATCTTGACACCAACCGATTGCGTCTCGTATAAATTAAATGAGATTAGACCTTATCTAACATGCCGTTTCTCCCCTGGGTCCCTGTGCTAAAGCTGGATATACACCACGTGTGTTTTTCCAGCTTTACAGAGAAGTGAAATTCTTGTAGGTTTTTCGCCTTGATGCGGAATATATTTTGAACTTACAATATCTTTAAATATGAGGCCCCTTGCCCCTATATTTAGGCTGGCTTTGCCCTGACAACTCCCTTCCCGAGAGAAACACCCTGTGTATCTCTTAAAACACAAGGGGCAAAGCCACGCACGCTCGCCTCTCACACCTTTTTTACGATCTACCATCATGTTCAAGACTACAAAACTTACCCTAGTGGTCGTGGGGTTCATGACCGGGCTCATGCGTCGGCCATACCGATTCCCACGACACACACGCTACCACATGCTCCCGTCTTGCGGGTTTACATATGGAGAGTAGCCTTATTCTTAGACTTGCAGCACTCTCTCTCTCTCTGTAATACTATATATTTACACCTAAACATACACATTTTTATACACGTTCGCCCATTTTGCAAACAGTTCACTTGGCACTCACTCCGACGAGTAACACCGTCCGCGCCTTTGCGTCAGATGGGTTAATTCCAACGGAGTGTAACTTCGCCTCCCGTTCCCCTATGTCTTGTGAAGGGGCAAACGACCCCTGCATTATGTTGAGCCTCACCCTCGCAAAGCTCAACCAGAGGATTAAAATTGTGCCTCACACACTCACACATTCAACACACAGATTTCCCGACCGCGCCTTTGCGACAGACGGGGTTAGTGTGCCTCACACTCACAACAAACTCTCGTCAATAAAAACAAGCGCGGTTTCCCCGGGCCTTAACACCGGGTTTGTGCATCCCATACTTACAAAACTCGACACACAGGCTCCCCGTCCACGCACACGCGACAGACAGGTCAGTGTATCTCACATTCGCACTCACAACCAACTCTAGTCAGCAGTCAGAGCAATAATAATACTAAAATAAGAAAATTCCTCCGGGCCTTAACACCGAGTTTACAAAGCCCATCACCTCACCAACAAAAATATTTGCGACTGGAGCCCCCGTCCCAGACACCAGGCCCACAGCCACCCAACTATTGCTTCTTTATAACCACCGACCATTGGTAGGGGTCCGGTTCCCAGTATCCCCTTGGGTAACCCTTGACACACCCCTACTTCTCGCCCCGTTATTTCTACGGGTATTCCACCAGGGTCCCCATACCCTGTGGTTGTCGCATTCCCAAGAAATTCCCTTGGCGCTATATCCCCCAGGCCCACTCGTCCTGGCGATTACCTTCGTTCGAACGACACTGGCCGTCCTTGGCCCTTGTGCCGTCGACCCCCCGGTCCATTGCGACGACTTCTTGCGCACCTTGGGCGCTGTACGCCCCCGGCACTCACTGCATGGTCTCCGCCACCTAGGATGCTTCTCCTTTGATTTGTGGACCCTTTCCTCGGCCCCCCTGGGCGCCCACCTTAGCGGTCCCATCCACTTCAACACCCTCAACTTGTGTTGACCCGTGTCCTCTCAATTCTGGGGGAGTTTGCCCAGCCATTTGCGTGGGTCTGGCCTCCCCTCTCCACACGGGTGACACCGACTTCTTGGGGCGCTCAACTCCCCCACATAGATTTGCTTGAGGGTCTTTCCCCAATGACCCCATTGGGTTCCCTCGCTGTTTGGCATTTAGCCTGGACCGCCTGCGGCCCCTTCTCCCTAATTGGACAGGAGTCATCCCTCCTGAAACTTTCCGACATTTCGTCGTGTAGGGGCCATCCCCTGGACCATCGGATTGGTTCCCCCTGGGAACCTTCCCTTCCTTACTCGTTGGGCCCTCACTTGGCCCCCTATCCCTGGACCATAACTCATCAGGGCTCGCCCTCACCCCTGGGATATTACCTATGACCAGGTCATACACAGGTGATTCAATGCACATGGCTTCCACTTCGCCACAATAAAAGGGGTATCTACCGTTATCCTCGCGATGGGGAACCTTCTAACCGTCCCATCTATCAAAATACACAAATGGTCGCGCCCCAACAATTGCTTATCGTCAACCAGTTGCTTTCTAACCGCTGCAGAGGAGCACCCAGAATCCCGGAGCAGACGGATCTCCCTTTGTCCCACATACCCTGGGTACACTGGCATATCAACCTTCTCCTGCGAAGTTGTGAGCCTCTCACACATGCCACTTATTATCGGGACAACCTTCCCTCCTTCCAGCCTTAATTCTCCCTCTTGTATACATTCCCGGAGGGGACTGTGTTCTGGACCGATAGTTTGACAGAACGCTGCCGTCTGCCTACTGGGCCCTGGATCTACGCGGTCACCTTGCTTCCAACCCCTTGGCGCTGCGTTCCCGGCCCCCTGCTGAGGTGGTCTAATGTTCCCAGTGGTTCTTACCTGCTTCTGCCAGCAGTCCCTGGCAATATGACCCCGCTTGTTGCAGATAAAACAAGTGGTGTCCTTGGTAGCGCTCCCCTTCCGGCTGGTCTGCGACGCAGGAGGATCGGGGTGGTGTTGCCTTACGGGTGCCATTGCCAACCCGTTCGCCCCGCCCCTAGCCGATTTGGGTGCGTTCACACTCCCACCGTGGGCCTCGATGTAGCGTTCTGCCACAGTTGCCATCTCATCATAGGTGGGCGGACCCCTTTCCTTGATGAACAGGCCCAACTCCTTGGAGCATGTAGTTAAAAACTGCTCCCGGAGAAATAGATCTCGCAGGGCTCCATATGACTCATTCACTTCTGCGAGATCAGTCCAGCGGTCAAAGTACCGCCTAGCTCGGGCAAAATACTGAGGCACTGTTTCTCCCTTCTCCTGCTTAATTTCTCGGAACTTGGTCCGGAATCCTTCTTCAGTGAGCTGGTATCTCCGAAGGATGGCATTCTTCAGCTCACTGTAGTCGTTAAGAAGTGCAGGAGGCATACTGGTATAAGCCTCGAGGGCTTTACCTGACAACAAAGGGCTCAAGCACATAGCCCATGTGTCTTCTGGCCACATTTGACTGGAGGCAAAACGCTCGAACCTCTCCAAGTACGAGTCCAAGTCATCTGTGTTTTCATTAAACTGAGCGAGGTGGGGGCTAGGGCATGAATTGCTACACCTGCACTCCCATCCCCTGAGCGCCGATTTTCATTCTCCACATCGGCCCTTGCTCTGAGGAGCTCTAATTCTCTCTCATGCCTCTGTTGTTCGAGCTCCCGTTCTGCCTCCCTTGCCTCCCTTGCTAATTGGGCTTCCCTCTCTCTCGCCTCTTTCTCTCTCTCCCTTTCTAACTGAATCTCTCGCTCTTTTGCCTCTCTTGCGTCTTTCTCACGCTCTCATTCTAATTGGATCTCTCGCTCTTTTGCCTCCCTTGCGTCTTTCTCGCGCTCTCGTTCTAATTGGATCTCTCGCTCTTTTGCCTCCCTATCTAATTGGGCTTCTCTCTCCCTCGCCTCTCTTGCGTCTTTCTCACGCTCTCGTTCTAATTGGGCTTCTCTCTCCCTTGCGTCATTACGTAAGGCAATCTCCTTGGCCTCACGTTTCTGCTCATCTTTAACGAACTTCTGAAGTTCGTCCCCCTCAAGGCCCATTTCCTTGCCTAATGATACGAGTTGGGCGAGGGGTGTAACAACATCCATTTTGATTTTTTCTTTCTATCTTCAACACTCGTCAGAAAGAATGAGGAAGGAAAAGAAAGAAAGAAAAAAAAAATATGGCAATTGATCCTAATTTACCTCTGTAATTTAACGTAATTAAGCGCCCCAAATATTCTGAAACCTACCGCAGTTATAGTGGCTATTAAGTATCCTTTTGGGGACTACTGTATTGCGGTATTAAACCCCTGAATGGCATCAGCTGACCGAACGCGTCAAAACATAAACAGAACCGCCGTTAAAATAAAACACAATTTCCATATAGCCATTTTTTACTTTTAGAAATATCCTGGTAGCGCTCGCCAATCAATGTCAGGGACACCTGAGGCCCCGTAAGGCCTGGGCTGACGTGGGGTTATTTAGTCCCGCTGATGAAGTTGCAGGAAAATTAGACCAACGTGGAGGGTCGGAATCCAAGTGTTGCGAACTCGGCGCAGGGAGCTGAGTTAAACCGACGCCGTGATTCCTTCTCTGCCAAATTGGCCTGAAATAGGTTCGATTTCCATTTAGGTGTGATTCCTAATCACTTCAGGCTGTATAATGGAAAGAATGATTTAAAGTAACAACGATTCTTTTATTTACACATAAAAATAAATCCGTTTCAATATTTCAACAATCAACAATTCGATTCTTTTCACAGAAAATGGGTCGCTGGGGTTAAACAATTCTCAATAATCATATAGTCATTCTATAGCCCTGTACTGGCACTATAGTCTACACACTGGAAATGTTACTACCGTGAGCTCGCCATAAGAGCTTCACAAATCTGAAATGTTATTACTGTGAGCTCGCCATAAGAGCTTCACACGCTTAGGCTCAAATGTCAACGTCTGCGCGTAACTGTACCTCTGGCTGTCGGAGGGTTCCGACCAGCAATGTTCGTCATCTATAAAGACACCGTACTTCTGATTTGGGTCAGATATTGTCTACTCATACCTTGTGTGCCTTTTGAAAGTCCTCCGTGAAAGTCCTATTGAAATATTCACCGCTCCTGGTTGAATTCACGATTCACAAATGCCCTTTTTGTGCTAGGGCGAAATTGTCACTCACACCGATCTCCAGTCGGTATTACGATGCTTCGACAGCAAAACAAACTACTCAGAACGCAATCAGTCTGACGCTTCAAAGGGTTAATACGCACAATACAATTAACCTACACTTCTGACTATTGCAGGCCGATACCTGCTACTCGACAATCTAAACTTTAACGTTCCACCTGGGGTGTTCCTTCTCACGAATTCGGCCCCGTAGCCGCCTATCAACGTTAAGCTAAATCAATCATGGAATGCCCTCTCTGGCGATTCCAGCCGTTTCAGGGTCCTGTGATCGAAGGTACCCTTATGCCAGGGAACAGTCCGCGTGTCCTGGACTTCACCAACGTGTGTGTGACCCCAAGTGTGTGTCTAATGCTCTGCTTGTCCAGGTATATATACTTTTTACCCTAAACTGTCAGGTGGACGGACGCTCATCCATCCATCTGTCAAAACCTTGGGAGATGGCATATATCGAGACAGAATCAATACAAGTCATCTCGCGCGTGACTTAACGGTGATTTCACTTTCGAGAAAACTGATTCGTTCTTGCCATCATTGTTACCTAATGATCAGGTGACGATACGATAGACATTTCTATCGTTTTAGAATCTCGTTTCTCAATTGACCGTGACGATATCTTGACACCAACCGATTACGTCTCGTATAAATTAAATGAGATTAGACCTTATCTAACATGCCGTTTCTCCCCTGGGTCCCTGCGCTAAAGCTGGATATACACCACGTGTGTTTTTCCAGCTTTACAGAGAAGTGAAATTCATGTAGGTTTTTCGCCTTGATGCGGAATATATTTTGAACTTACAATATCTTTAAATATGAGGCCCCTTGCCCCTATATTTAGGCTGGCTTTGCCCTGACAATGTCCCTAGGTCCATATTTGGGCTCACTGTGGGTGTTCGAATTATAACTTAGTTCAAAATGAGGAATTTTCTTTAAAAATCTTCTTATTCAGATCCAGCAGTCGGAATGTTTTGATATTTATTGTGCAGCATCCTTAGGGGGGTGAGATTCAAGTTTGGTAAAGCCAAGTCCCTGGGTTCATATATGGGCTCCCTGTGGGAGCCCGAATTATATCTTAGTTCAATATGAGGAATATTCTTGAAAAATCATTTTTTTTAGATCCACTAGTCAGAATCTTTGGATATTTATTGTAAGTTTTTCTTAGGAGTAGCAGATGCAAATTGTTGAAATCAATTCTCTGGGTTGATATTTAGGCTACCAGTAGGTAATAAATGAGAGTTGTAGACCATTTTTCAAAAAAATGGTACATGTACGTGTACCGCCATAAGGGTTCAGTGTTAAATCATGTACAGAGTGAAATGTCGTTTTTTCATGGTGGTCTAGAACTCTCGGTGTTTTTTTGACCGTTCGGATCGCACTTATAACTGTCAAACAACCGATGGCTAATGTGTGAAATTCGACACATCGTTCGGAAGTGAAAAAACATATGAAATTTGAAGAAAATGTAAATTTTAAAATTTTTGTCGACATTCCTGATCGGCGAAAAACGATTGAGAGTTCTAGACCAGGAAAATCGATCTCAAAACCTTTTCTCGACGTTCACCAACGGTGAAAAGTGTGTGTAAAGTGTAGTTACTCATCGATGATTTTTAAAAAAAATTTTAAAAACCGATTTTGGTGTCCTGTACATCAAAAAAATGTGGTTTGAGAGTTCTGGTTCACCACCACGTTCGCGATCGCGTTTCGGACGGTCTAGGGTGCGATCCGATTGGCGAAACCGATTTACCTCACAAGTTTTGTGAGGTGAATCGTGATAGAATCTGTTTTGTCGAGAGGAAATTAAAAAGTGATTGATATATATAGGAGAGAAAAATAAATAGTTATTTAAAAAAAATAAATATTGAATCGAAATAGATAATAAAATATACGTAAATCATGAACGATTCCCAGATTTTGAGAGCAAGGTTTCTTTTAAAAATGCTGATGAGAGCCTACGCACTCTGCGTGAACGAACAACTAGGTTGCCTCTTGTTAGAACGATACGTCGAGTGTCAGGATCATCTAGACTTCGATCACGAGGATCATTCGTGTCTGACGATGGGGAGGGAAGATATGGTCCTCAAGTATTTCGAACCGGCATTCGAATGCGTTCAAATCGACGACGTCATCAAGTTTTGGATGAGATTAGTCTTCTGTAGTGGGCGAGATAAGCCCACCAATTCGGAAGAAATGAAATTGGCGCGTAGAAGTCTGACTTCAGAAGACAAGGGATGCGTCATGAAAATATTGCTGGAGGAAGCATACGTCTAAGTTTTCTCGTTGATATAAATAAGGGAGAATAGAAAATAAAAATAAATACACACATAAATTTTTTATCTAATATTAGAAAGAAAAAAACATAAAATGAGATCCAGAAATAAATTGTATCCGACGTTAGATGATGACGAGGATGAGAAGCCGAATGGCGTTTTGCAACGGCACCGTCTCCAGAAGAAAAAGAAAGAGGAGAGAGGTATCGCATTGATCAAATCAGTAGAATCCAGTTGTATCTGACTCTAGAGATTCTCGTCGTTCTCTCAAGAAGAAGTATTCGCGTCTCCTGAAATTTGTCAGCGCGGTGGACAAGACACCCATCACGATTTCCATGGGTTTACATGCGGCCGGCATCGGATTGTTGTCGACCGCGGTCGGTATTCCGATCGTGTTGACCATAGAAGGAGTGGCTCTCACCGCCGGATTGTTTAGCACGCTCGGAAACTTTTTGAGTAGGAAATTATATCTGAAGGCTAGGAAACACGAAAGATTCGCGTCTTGGCCGACTCCAAGATCGACACGATATCCGAAATGATCTTGATGGCATTGAAAGACGGTAGGGTATCGGACGGAGAATACTTTACGATATGGGGCGAGAAAACAAAATACGATGCTATGAAACAAGCCATGAGAATCAAGACTCGTCAGATCATCAAGGAAGAGATGAAGGATTCTCTCGTGGAAAAGGGGATGAAAGAAGCCAGGGAGGAATTCGGTAAGTTGATAGAACTCAAGAGCAGCGATTAAAAAAAAATATATATATATAATAACAGAATTTTTAAAAAAGAAAATATTAAATTTATATATAAAATAAAAAATAATACAAAATTAATTTAAATAACTCTCAAAAAATGTATTGCATAAAGTGTAAGAGAGTTACCGAGACTGGTAATTCTCTTGAGAAGTACGAACTAAAAACGACAGACAGATGCTTCGCGGAATTTGCAGTGTGTGGGCAGGGCTCGATTTAACTGGATTAGCATAGCACTTTGCTCTCCAATTTCTGAATTTTGCTATTCAAGATTTATTAGTTTCAAGTGCTTTTGGATCAACTGCTAATCAATTTTCCAGGGTGAATAGTAAATTGCTATTCAAAATTTTCAGATTAAATCAAGCCCTGTGTGTGAGGTTTGATCAAGACTCAATTCGTCAAAAAAAAAAGAACACGAGCAAAGGTAAAGGCATCGTGAATAAAATGATCAATAATCTACCCTTCGAAATGCATCTGCCGGTCACAGTTTCATGGGACCCAGAACGAAATTGAACAAGAGACTCAACGCCGATCTGACTCCTAAATCTTGGAGCAAACCTGTGAATAGGGTGGACACGGCCGCGTATGATCACGATCTGTGCTACGCCGGACATCCCGACACCAAGACTCGCAACGACGTCTGCGATTAAAACATGTTGGCGAAATTGAGAGGTGTATCGGATCCGACCAGGAGAGAAGATAGAACGTTCGCTGTTCGGTAATCTGATCGGTGCGAAATGTCGATTCGGATGAGGCGTTCAAAAAAAAAAAGCGCATCGGAAAAGAAGAAGAAACGATTATTGACGAGCAAATTGGCCGAGGAGTTACACAAACCCATCGTGCGTAAATTTAGAAAGAGAAGGGTGTTCGTGAAGGGTCTGGATGACATTTGGTCCGCCGACTTGGTTGGCATGAGATCGTTTTCGAGGTGGAATGAGGCGGTCAAATATCTATTGACGGTCATCGACGTTTTTTCCAAATACGGTTGGATCAGAGCTTTGAAGAATAAATCGGGACCACGTTCATCGATTAGTCGACCTCTACTTGATCGAAAAGAGAAAGAGAAAGCTAGCGTAGTGGAACGTTGGAATCGAACGATGAAGAAAAAGATGTACAGATACTTCACGGCGAATTCGACTAAGAAATACATATACGCTCTGAATGGTCTGGTCAAAGATTACAACAACACGCGACACAGATCGATCAAGATGACTCCCGCGGAAGCTAGCGATCCTCGAAACGAAAAATGGGTCTACGCGAATCTATATCCTGAGAGATCTAAGATCTGAAAGAAGTCTGGAACGCTGAAATTTGCGGTCGGCGATCGAGTGAGAATCTACGCTTATAAGAAGCACTTCGAAAAAGGTTACACTCGTCGATGGACCTCGGAAATCTTCGTGGTAATCAGAATATTTCACACCGATCCGGTTACTTACAAAATCAAAGCTTTGGATGGCGAAGAGATCATCGGAAAGTTTTACGAACAACAATTGCGGAAGACGAAGTTTTAATAAAGAAAACAAAATCTTTTTTATTTACTCTCTTTAACATTTTCTTGTTTACATATATATAATGGAGAGAAAAAATAATAATAATAAAAATAATTAAAACTATTTTTAGATAAAAAAGCAAGTTAATTGATAAACAAAAAAATGAAAAACCTTTCAAAAATGGCAAATATACTAGATATCTCACAAAGCATAGTGAAAGATGAAAGTATTCAAGAATACGAGGTTCACGAATATGAACCGATAACCGGAACGAGTTTGAACAATGCGGGAGAGATAAGAATCAACGTTGAAACCCAAGATCTATTCGTTCATCCTAGCGAGAGTTACATAGTGGTGCAGGGACGTCTCACCAAGGAAGATGGGACCGAATACACCGCCGACGACACGGTTACTCTAGCCAATAATGGAATCATGCATCTATTCAGTAATATAAAATACTTGCTATCCGGACAAGAGATAGAATCTGTGTTTCATCCCAGTCAGGCCACCACGATGTTCGGACTCTTGACGTATCCGGATGATTTTTCGAAATCCAGAGGACTGAATCAGTTGTGGATGAAAGACACCATCGGCCCTGCTAGCGCCGACGCCGTCGCGATATTCGACTACATCATCAAGACGACCAGACCTAAAGGAACGTTTTCGTTCAGGATACCTTTGAAACACATCTTTGGATTCGCAGATGATTGCAACATGATCATGTATGGATTCAAACACAATCTGATGTTGATTGGAAAAGGAAATGACAATGCAATAGTGAGACTCTCCGCGACCGATGCAGGTAAGATAACTCTACACAAGATATCGTGGTTCGTTCCGCACGTGCAGCCTTCGATCGTGGAAAAAACGCGTCTCTACAAGATCATAGAATCCAAGAGTAAATTACCCGTGGGATTTAGAATGAGACAGTGTGACACGGCTAGCATTCCACTGCCCACGAATCACTTCGATTGGAGATTGACCGTGAAATCCGCTTCCGAGAGACCGCGTTTCATCGTGGTCGCATTTCAGACCGATAGGGACGGGTCTCAGGAAAAGAATGCGTCGCTATTCAATCACTGCAATTTGAGAAATATGCAAGTGTTTCTGAATGCCACGAGATATCCAGCAATCGATTACAACATGTCATTCGACAAGAACGATTTCTGCAGACTGTACGGCAACGCCGCGGATTTTAGAAAGAAGTTTCACGGCCTAGACGAATTGATGAGCAACCCTAATATATCTCCCGGCGAATACAAGTCGATGTATCCCATGTTCGTATTCGACGTCAGGAAACAGAGCGAACGACTCAAGAGTAGCGGCTTAGACGTTCAGGTCAAGATGCAATTCGATGGGAACGTGCCAAGAAAAACCGAAGCCTTCGCCCTGGTCCTGTCGGACAGAGAATACAATTCGAATCGGATGGAAATAAGATGTCGATCATTCGATGAGAGACGTGTGTGTGAAAAAAAAAGAAAAAAAATATATAAATAAAAATTAAAAAAATAATTATAAAAATGAATGATAAAGAAAGAGAATACTTGAGAAGAAACAGACGAGTTTTGATTAAAAATATTTCGCAAGATTCGCTAGCAATAATTCTAGACACTTTAGTCGAAACAGAACTTTTGATATTGACTAATTATATGAGACGCAAAATAGAAAGTAAAATCTTGATAGAAGATAAGACCAGAAAACTTTTAGACACGTTGACGTTTTGAGGACCGACTGCTTTTCGAGAATTTATAAAAGCTCTTTGAAATGCTAAAATAGATGTTGACGCGTGTTTCGAGATAGGTGATCCAATTTCATGAGATGAAACATTATGAGAAATAACATATTAAAACAAAACAAAAAAAGTAATGAGGTCTAGAGAGATTGAACATCTTTCTAAATCTCATTACTTTTTTTTTTTGTTTTTAATAATCACTCATTATATTTTTTTAATTATTTCCACGCGTTCACTGTTTGTTCAGAGGATCTAGTTCGATCAGTAGGCTCACCACGGAAGTGACAGTTTCGGGATTATTGGTTTTCGTAACGAAATTAATCCTGTCTCCGGCGTTCACTTTGAGAGGCGTGCCGAACGTGCTAACATTCGCGTGTTGATTCTCAGTCTTTTCAACGCTGTATCTCTTATCGCTCTCTACTCCGTTCACCGTAAGATTGACGACCGATCTGTTATTCAAATCCGTGGAAGCCAGACCCATTTGTATGATTTCACCTCCCAACGGCATGGGATTTCCCACCTGACCATGTTGCGATCCGCTACCTCCGTTTCTGATAGACCACTCGGCTTTTCCCTCCTCTAACGTGCCGGCCTCCTCGGCCCACACGGTGATCAATTGTCTAGCATATTTGACTTTTTCCACCACCGAAATCAGGGTGCAGGCATGTGACATGTGCACGGGATCCGGTAGATTCGTGAGCGCGTGTCCGCCCATGTCTAGTTGACCTTCCATGATGTCACCCTTTCTCCAGACTGAGTTGTCATCCACGTACTTCCTGCTGACTGCGCTGGAATCAAATTCGGGATCGTGATTGAGAGCGAATAAATTATGACTGTTCATGTTGATGCCACCCTCCATGGTTCCGCCAGATTGTTTGTTCAGGTAGAGATTGTCCACTTGCGATTCTATGTATTCTGGAGATCGAATCATGGTGGAATCTACGTAGCATTTGTTGACCGCTGTTGAGTCCGCATCCGCATCGTCGACCTTCGACAGATTCAATATCTTGTTGAATCCCGCATTCAGATCCGATTTCATTTCTCGTCTGTCAGACTTTCTCTGTTCCAGATCTACGTAGTGTTTAGTCGCCACGTCCTTGGGATTCGTGGTATTGGCCACGTTCGTTATCTTGTTAGAATTGGCGTTCAGTTCCGAGTGCATCATTTTCTGAACGTATCTACTTCTTAGATGTTCGCTGAATCGCACGTGAGAGTCGTCCGCGTATTTCTTGGTCGCTGCATCGGTGGAATCTATGTGATTCGCGACGTTCACCAAACGTTTAGATTTCAGATCGAGATCGTCGGTCATGGCTTTATCCACGTAATTATCCAGCATGATTCATTAAAAATCGGCGTTCCCCCTGTCGACATATTTTTTAGTCGCAGCATCTGCGAGATCTATCGGCTCGGGAAGATTGTAGAGCTTCTTATCGTTCATGTTCAAAGGTTCCTCTCGTGGTTCGTATCTCCGAACGTAACGTTCATCCAAGTTGGCAAAGTCGTAACCATCGCCGACTTCGAGCGTCTTCCTCTTCTTTTTGGGTCGACTTTCGTCGTCACTTCTACCAAATTTATCGACTGGCATGTTGTTTTGAGGTTTTTGTTTTAAAAATATATTTCAAACGCAGTTTATTAAAAATGAATTATTTCACTTATTTTTTTTATTTTTCGTTTTTATTCGATTAAATTTTTTTAAATAATTTTTTTTTTACCTTTATATATACTATAAAAAAATCTCTCTCAAATGTAAATCATTGAGAATGTCTTGAAACCAATCTCCTTCAGACCATCTCTTGAGAACGTAAAGACACAGGTGACTGCAAAACACTTGATCTGGCGATTGCACTCGTTCCGTGTTGTAACGACCCATCGATTTGTTGAAATAGTTCTTTATTTCTTTCAGCGGCGAGATTCCGTAGCTGTCGAAATAATAATTCTTCTTCTTCCCGTTCTTGAACCACGCCACCCAGTGAGTGCCTTCACCCGATGAATCGTCTAGATTTAAAATTCGGCATTCCGATTGTCGAGGTCTTCTCTTCGAAAAGGCATCTCTGGAAAACACGCCTAGAAAATCTTTGATTTTCAAATCCTTCGCCGCATTCGACAGATCGATGTTGGATAGCGGTTTGTTAGGTAAGACGACACCTTCTACGGATATCTCTATTTTCTTATTCATAAATTTGTATATTTTTTTAAAAAATTTATTTATTTTATTATAATTCACTAAAATGACGTTATTTTTTTATATTTTTCTTCTTTCCTTTTTTAAACTAACTCTATAGATGTCTCTATCGACTTCCATAATCTTGAATCCGTCTAATTCCTCTTGATTTTCTGGAATCCTATCGTCCTTAATCATATCTGGAATCCTATCGTCCATAATCATGTCCAAAGTCCAATGTCCGAGTGCCAGAGTGCTTATTTTATCGTCTAACACGAATCTCTTATCGTCGTCGACCGTCAGCGAAATCTTGTTGACTATTTCAGTATACAAGTCGTGATTTTCGCTTCGAATCGATTTCATAGCCTTATACACTGGACCACTTCCGAGCAGACAATCTTTATACTCTCGAAAAGAGATGTTTTTCTTCACCACGCACGTTTTAACCCCTTTTCACTTCTTGATCTCTTCACCTTCTAGACGATAAGCATACAGTTTGGGTCTCAAACCCACGAATTCGACAATTTGTTTACCGCCGCTCTCATCCTTAAATTTACCCAACACCTTCTTGTTGTCGTTCGATTGAATGTTGGACGGATGATCGACGGGATAATTGCTCAAGGCGAGCCACGCGGCCACATCCGGAGATATATCTCGGTAGACGTCTTTCATCTCTATCTCGTAAACTAAACTGTCCGTGTCTGTGAACAGTAGTTTGGCTTTCTCGCCAAATTTCCATTTGACGTAATCATAGTGAAACTCGTACATCAATTTCTTGCTGATATCTAAGATGATCGGTCCGAGATAATAGGGTTTGTCGAACTTCAGGTGCGTCGTTTGCATGTGAATGGCCACTAGATTTTCATCGAATATGGTTCGGTGTCTGTAATTGGGTTTCGCCACTAATTTTTTAGCTCTTTTCTCAGACGTGACGAGTCACGTTGATTCTCTTCCTGATGTTTTCCATCGATTTACCGTACACACAGTTGTTTATGAGTTTGAAGAAATCTTTTTCGAAATCGTTCTCGGCTCGAATTCTGAGATTCGTGTTGAGATCGATGTATTTTTTCATCCAAGGCTCTTCGTCGAATCGAATGATGCGATGTATGTTGACTAATTTCATCCTGTAATCGACATATTGTTTCAAATTCTCACTGTAGACGACGTACTTACGTTTGTTAAATAAATTGGGAATGAGTTTTTCCTTGTCTCCTTCGATTGGCTCCATTCGTTCGGGAGCCAGCGGATAATCGGTGTGTAGATTGTGTAATTCTTCCGGATAGTTCAAATCGACTTCTAAAATGCAAGGATAGTCTCTCCATTTTTTCATCTCTTCCGGTTCTGTCACCCATTCGTTCGGGAGCCAGCGGATAATCGGTGTGTAGATTGTGTAATTCTTCCGGATAGTTCAAATCGACTTCTAAAATGCAAGGATAGTCTCTCCATTTTTTCATCTCTTCCGGTTCTGTCACCCATTCGAAATTTCCAATCGGTAAAGGATGACTCATAGCCCAACCGTACAGATTATTAGCGTCCCAATACTGCATGCATTTATTCGATCGTTTTGAATCGAAACCTTCTTTCATGTAGGGATTGTTAGCTTCAGAATATCTGTGGGAGATCATCGAGACGCCACCTCTCGCAGCCCTTTCGAACATGAGCAACATGTCCACGTCAGATAATAATTCCTATTGGACTTCGGTGGTCTTCAACAGAGCGTCCCACGCCAGACTGGGTGCGGTGAAATACCAAGCCGGATCCAGATCGTAATTTCGACGACAGACGTCTCGAAAATTTTCGAACACGTCTGTCAAGAGCAGAACGTCGGTCTTCAGATAGAGATCGTGACAATCTCTCATGGTTTTCATATCGAATGATTTCCACACGTTTTTAGCGTGTTCGTAATTCTCGTCGGAAATGTCGGATTCATATAATTTCGAATAAAAATCTTCTTTCGAAGGTAGTGCGGTGTCGTCGAATCTCTTTAGATCGTTCATGTAATAGTAAGGATAGACTCCTTTCCTCAACATGACGTCTGCTCGTTCTCCGAAATGTTCGCTCGTGATTTTAAATTTATCGTTGCTCATGTTATTGACTAATTTTTCCAGAGCGGTCGACATGAATTTAAAACTGTCGATGAAACGTATGCTTCTACGAATGGATTTCGTTTTTTCTTCCAACGTCTCTCCGTCGATTACTCTTTTCTTCTCCATGGACTTCCATTTCGTGATGGAAATGTATCTTTCTTCGCTGTTTGCGATGCCATGATTTTTCACGAACAGATGACTGTCGTAACCCGAGAGATTGTGAAATATCACCAGATAGAAAACGGCGTCTCGATATTTTAAATTACACTTACTGTGAGTTGGACCGCGATACAGACTCGTGTAATGATCGTGGTCTCTAACCTTCTTATTTTCCTTCGAATTCTCGTCGAACGATTGTCTGCATATGTGACATTCGGTGGCTCTGTTATTTTCATCCTGCTGCTCTCGCGTGATGATCATTTTCGCCGGAGTTTTGAATTTGTCGTATAAAATCGCACTGTTTCGTGTAGGTGAAGGGACCCATGTCGTGTTGCGAGTCTAAAGCGCATTTCACGTAAATGCAATAACCCGAAGGCGTGTGATTTTGATATTTTTCAACGTAACTTCGTGGAGGGTCGGGTTGGCAGGAACTCATTTTCACGGTGAAGCATTCGAAATCGGCGTACACGACGAATGGTACTTTTAACCTTCTATTGCGATTTTCAAAGTTCACGATGGTGTTGGGTTTGGGCATTTCGATGGCGATACCTTGATTTTTGTTGCAATATTCCTGATGTTTCGCTCACAGTTTTTCGCTGTGAAACGCGTTCATGCAGTTGCAACATAAATATATCTCACCATTATGTTTACTTCTCTGGCTTGACAGTAATCGGCTCGGATGTTTAACCCAACAATAATGACGTTTGTCACCATTCGAAATCAATAATAAAATAATCGTCGTTTCTCTTTCGAGATACGAAGTCTGTCTGAGAGGGTAGATCTTCGTTTTTCATCGTCGTATCCCAAGGTGGGATTTTGAGCCTCGAAACATTCGATGTGTTTTAACTGCATTGGAAAAGTCACTCCGGTCCAATCAAGATTTTTAGAAGTCTCCTCGTAACAAGAAACTCTATCGGAATGCATTTTAACAGGGTATAAAACAGAGGTGACTGCCCATTTAAAACACTGATCATCTTTATTTCTCACGTTGATCACAGCTTTTTTTTCAGCTAAGAAATACGGTAATTCCACGTAGGAAGACCCTTTCAACAAATCGTTTTTAGTTATATGAATTTCGAGTTTCAACACCTCATCGAACGTCCAATTACTACCTTCATGTTGATAATTCGCAAGAGACGTCAACATCTTGTCTTTCATCGTTTCGAAAACGTCTGATAAATCTGAACCTCGAAATACGGGTTCGACGTTAGATCTGAAATATGCATTTTTCACGATGCTCTCGTCAGAATTCACGTCGATTTTATTCATCACGCAATGGAGTATCATCTTAATTTTTTGTCCCACTTTCATGTGTTCGCGAAACAAATCCAACACTTTTTTCTTCACCCGGTCCATGAACAATTTCAGATCGACTTTCTTGAACGAGGGAACCACGTCGAAAGTTTTAAAAATGTCTTTGATCGCACTCTCCCGTTCTACAGGATTCAATTGGAATCGTTCTGTGACGAGTCGTGCTACATATTCTTCTCCTTTCCCTTCATCAATTGCTCGTCGAATTTCGTTTGATATATCTCATTTGCCTAGATTCTGAACTGCATCACTCATTTTCGTTTTAGTTTTTTTTTTCTTTTGAAACTTGAAGTTCTTCAACGGCTTTTCGTTTAGTCGTCTTCTTATTTTTCACAACTGAAACATTTTTTTTTGTTTTTGACATTGGCATTTCGATTCCTTTTACTACCTTTTCTTTTTCTCATTTTTCACAACCGAAGCATTTTTTGACGTCGTTGCTATCAACATTTCATTTGCCATTTCATTGAGCAAACTACTTATCTCCTCATGCATGATCTTTCTAATTTCATCACACTCCACTTTTCGTTTTCTATCGTCAGACGTTACTGTCATCGGCTTATTTTTTTTCGCAATTCGAGTCTGTTTAAGTTTATTCACTTCTGATCTTATGATTTTCTTCTTTCCATCGTTTCGCAAACGATATTCCTGTATGACTTCAATTTTTTTTGATTTGGTTCTATTATTTCTGAAATGTGGAATGTTTAACTCTCTACACATCTCGTTTAAGTGAGGTATGGTTTTCTCATTTAAATTTTCCATTTTTTTATTTGTTTGCTTCATTTGTAAGAATATTTTTTTTTGAATTTTGTATTTAAATAATAATTTGTTAAAAAGTTTTAAAATAGTTTTTATATATATATGTTTTAATTCCTTCAAAAAAAAAAATTTTTTTGATGAAATTAATCAATTTTTTTATGTTCCTTAATGTGAAAAAATTGAATTAATACGAGAAAAAAGGATTTTAAATTTTAACTTTTTATTTATATATAAATAGAAAAAACTTTTACAAAAAAAATTTTTACATTAAAGAAAATTAAAATTAAAAAGAAAAAACTTTTATATATGTATATATATATAGAGAGTAAAAAAAAAACAAACTTTTTAACAAATTATTATTTAAACACAAAATTCAAAAATATATATTATTTGCAATAATTCATAAAACAAAAAAACCCCAAATAATCGATCATGACAACAACACCTAAAAAATGCGAATTGAAATTGAAACAAGTCGAAACGTGTAAGAAATTTGGTTATAAAATCTATAGATTACAACGACACGACGCCATCGAATTGAACGAGGTCGAGACGAATGGCTTAGAGCACAAACACGATAAATATAGCATGCCTTTGAAAATGGACGAAGCCACGCTCGATTTGTTTTACGAGTACCAAAGCGATCTACAGAAAATCATCATCGCCAAAGATAGAGAATTCGACAAGGACAATTTGTCGTCATTGCCCTACGGAAGTTACATATATCAAAACATCTCTCTCGAACTCGTGAACAAATCTGGTGGTGAGAGCTCATTCACCGATGTAAAAAAACTCAAAAAAGTAAAGATAAACATTCAACACATTTTCGAAAAAGGAGAAAACACGACCGTCAACATGCTAATAACGGACTTGGAAATATAAACAATAGAGAGACTGATTTTTAGCGAAGAAGAAGGAAAAAAAAAGTAATGAGATCTGGAGAGGTTGATCATCTCTAGATTTCATTAGGTTTTTTTTTGTTTTTTTTTTGTTTTCCTTCTTCTTCTTCTTCTTCTTCTTCTTTTCAGTATCGCCCATATATATATATATTATAATAACGTTTCCTTTTTTCTCAATTTCAGCGTCGATTCTTCTTTTCTTTTTTTTGTGATACATTACGTTTTTATGAGAACACATTTGTTTATCCGAATCATAATTATGAACGAATGTGGTGCATCTCTTGGTGACACTCACATCATTACCATTCTCTTCCGAAGGTAGTGGTAACGGTGGAAAGCCTCTCATTCTTTTAAATTTCAACCATCTATCCCGCTCTTTTTTCAGTTCTTTCCTAAGATATCCATCATTAGTGTCTAATTGTTTTTCCACATCTTTTTCCAACACTATTCCGCAATATTCATCATTGGCTTCTAATCGTTTTTCCACATCTTTTTTGCACTCTATCTCACGATATTCATCATTATTGTCTAATTGTTTTTCCACCTTTTTATCCATGTTATATTATTTTTTATACTTTCTGTGATTTATATTTTTATATTTTATATAATTATATAATTTTTACATTATAATAACATACTCAAAATCGGTATATTCTTAAACGGCGAATTCTCACCAAACAACAAACCCTTACCGAGTCGCTCAACGTTCCGTTCACTCTTCAGATAGAGACCGTTTCCACTCAAAGAGTTGCCACCTCTAACAGGTTCTAGATACAATCCTTCACCGCCGTCGTCTACGTGGACGCGACACACGGCTCCTCCCTTCTTCAAAAACAGTCTGCTGCCACCCATTAATTTCTCAACTGCCGCACTAGTGAGTCCCGAGAGAGCTCCCACGCCGAGAGTCTTTCCGAGAAAAGGTAATGCTTTTGCGGCAAAGGATAATGCTTTTGCGGCGATTCCTGCCAATAGCGGTAGGAAACCGCCTTTCATTCCCAAATTGTATTTCAATTGAGCGGGACTCAATCTCACCGACAAACCCTCTTCCATCACGAATCGCTTTCTCCATCCTTTTGATTTGACTTCTGGTCCAGGCGATCGAATCCTGACCGCCACTCTCCAGATCTTCGTGAGTGAATTTGAATCTCACCGCCTCGCCTCGAGTTGTTAACGCTCTCTTAAGTTTCTTCCTCTGTCCTTCGGATATGTTCACCTTTTTAACCACATATTGTGTCATAATTCTTTTTTTTAAATATATTTTGTTCAGTTGTTTTTTTGTTTTAATGATAATTATATATATTAAATAATTTTTGTAAATTAATATTGCGTTTATTTTATTTTCTTATATATATACACAATTTTTTTTTTTTTGCTTTTTATATTTCTCTTACGTGAAATCGTATCGTCACCCTCTCTCCACGAAGATCTATCAGTTCACCATTTTGATCCATCAACGTGGTTTTGAGACTATACCACGTGTCTAAAATCACTGGTAGATAAACTAAATTTCAAGGTCGTTCCACGATCATATAACCTGGCGACATATTTGGAAAGAAGGAATAGATCGTTGGTTGAGCGCTACCATTCACATAGCTTCCAGCAATCATGTCCACGTTCACCAGAATGCTGCGAGAATGTCGACTGTATTTTTAGATGCCGCGTGGCCTCAATACATCTTTCGATCGAATCCCAGCATCTTGCCTATAGAATCGTCCGTGTTGAAATCCACTCGAAAATTATCTTCCAAATCAAACATCGTCTGTAGGGTATTGGGGTTGGGAGCGAGTCTGATCTTGTTGCTTCCCTTTCCATCTGTCTTCATTCGCGTCTGAATGTAATTGTTCAAATCGTCTATGTCGTAACTTCCTTTGGGAATTCAAATCTCCAACCAATCCACTCCGTCGGAATACTTGAATGAGTTATTCTTTTCGGTGATGTTTGGAAAGGAATAATAAGTCTCCAGATTCACCAATGCCATCTCGTATCTTTTCTCTCTATTCAATTCGATGGAAGGTTCGAATTTCGTCGTGAATCGAGTCAAATCGCCACTCACCACGATTTGAATGGATTGTTTTGCAACCGTATTCTCGGCTATCCGTTCTAACAATTCTCCTTGTTCAAACATTATATTTTAATTTTATTTTTATTTTTCAAAACTAAATTATTTGATGATTTATTATTTTCTAATTTTATTTTCGCTCTCTATCTTATTATCATCAGAAACATAAAACTTGTCGAATACGCACCTATATTTTCCACGATTAAATTCGCTGGTCAAATCGATCACGACGAAATTGTAAAGTCCTCCATCCCAAACCCTCTTGCAGAGTCTCCTGAATTCCACCACGCTCATGTCGTTTGCGACGTGATCACTGTAGATGTGATTGAGATTCTTGAGATCCTGGCGAAAGAGACACAGTAAATTAGCGTTCTCCCTTATCGTCTGTCTGGGCAATCGAAAATAATTCTGCGACAAGTAGAAACAGTCCACGTTGCTGTGATGACCCCTAACATAATACGATTCGCATCGGTTCTGTCTCTCCAAAAGCAGATCGTCGAAAATCATGAGATTCTTATCTTTCGATTTCAGTTCTCTAGGATCCAGAACGTTGATAGCGTTCTCATAAAATCGACACTCGACATTCGAAGACGCATTTCTCTTCATCAATTCCATCGCCGCACCGTCCAAAATGATAGAAAGAGAAGCTTCACTTTTGTCAAATTCCTCCCTGCTGTCAAAGATTCTAGCTATGACGTCCTTAGGCAATCTACGATCCATGCACTCTCGAAGCAATCTGTATTCGGGTTGAAACAAGCTCTTGCCAAACACGAATAATCTGTCGTAATCCAACCAGTCGTGTTGCGACAACAGATTCATGAACAGATTGGTCTTTCCACAATTCGATTTTCCCACTATCAAGCCTTTTATGCTTTTGGGAAAGAACTCGTTATTCGACCTCTTGGTCGCGGCGTCGTTCCAAGACATATCTTTAATGTTCATCTTTGTTTATTTTTGTTATTTTTAGATTTTTTCAAACACAATTTTTTGTTTTTTCAAACTCAGTTTTTATAAATATTATTATTTATTTATATTACACCGTCGCGAGTTTTTTTCAATCCAGATCCACTCGTCATTTTGGCTAAATCTTGTATGGGTACCACAGCATCCTTAAAATCTTTCCAACTTTTCGGCGATCGCTCTAACGTAGCTTGCCTTGCCGGCAGACTGATCAACTTGTCGATCAACGCGTCGGCTGCCCTCTTGCCAGCCACAGAAGCTATCCTACCACTAGCTTCGGAAGCGGCTTTCTTACCAGCATCCAAAGCCGTCTTCTTACCAACCTCAAATGCGGTCGATGCGAGTTTTCTACCTGCATCGCTCGTGAACGCTCGCATTATAGAATCGACGATGCCAGAACTGCCTTGAACGCAAGTTCTGACGTATCCCGTTCTTTATCACCAACATATTTTTATTTTATAATATATATTTTGTTTTTCCACTGGTAAATCGTTTGTTGTTTAAATACTTTTTATTATTTTCTAGTGTAAAATTTACTGTTTTTATTTTATATATTTTTTTTGTTTGTTTGTTTGTTCTCTCTACTTATTATATATATATCAATCCTTCAATTCGTTCATCAGCCTTTTATAATCGAGCTTATTCAAAACCTTTTGCCTCAACAATTCGTCGCATATGCTCACTATCTCATTATCTAATCCAGTATTACCAGCACATCTACATGCCATCAACAATCTCAATCTCTGAGACAGAGCGTCAGAATCGCTCGGAAGAAAAGTGGTTCTCACCCGTTTCCCAGTAACTGATTCGACGAACTTCTTATTCATATCCCTTATGGGTTTCACCACCTTCGTCCACTTGTAACCTCTATTGGCTTTGGGTCTCGTTTCTCTAACATCGTTATTTCTCTTCATAGCATGGGTCTGAACCAGAATGTTGCCGTAATTGTCGAAATCCTGATCCGTGTAATCTCCAGGCTTGTCGAAAAAGGAGCAATTTGCGCAGTCCAGGAGTTAATTCGTACCTATTTGAACTGACGATTAAATTATCATCATCCTCTTGCACTTTGGTGTTGCCTATAAATGTTCTACCGTCAGAATCCTTATAAATTCTATACAACAGATCTCTCTTACCACCATTCTCGGACGACGCGGCGCTATCAGTGGTGATAGTCGAAGCTGCATCGTTGCTTTCGCTCACGTCGGTTTCGATCCTCATGGGAACGTAATCCGGCGATGATCTTTGAAAGGAAAACCCCCTCGTAAAACTGCCGGGCAACGAACCCATTCTCAAAAAACTTTCTTTTAAGGGCCTCAATTCGTCAACGATCTCCTTTTTACTTCGTTCCTGAACCTCCGTCACAGGTTTAAATAATTTTGTGGTTTCACGTTTTAATTCCATTTCTCCCAATCGCCTGCTTCTGTCAGCTGATTGAATACTCTTCTTAGCACGTTCATATTCGTTGAGAAGTTGATCTCTCCGCTTGGAATCTGTGATGTGTAAAAACATTTTTTCGTTTTTAAAATTATTAATATTTCCTTCAGAGTATGCTAACATGAGTTATTTTATTATTCTCAAAATTAAATGTATAATTATTTTTATGTTTTATGTTTTAAGTAAATAAAAATCTTTTGACTTTAATATATAATAACTAATAATGGTTGAGGAAAAACATTTTACACGATAAATGCGTTTTTGCACCCGAACGTGTTAAAGATCACATCACCGATTATTCACTCCATAACGAACAGGAGGACTTTGAAAAAATTTGAAAGTTTAGCGCATAAGAAACCATTTTCTGATTTAACGCGTTTGAGAATAATTATATCCATGAAAAGTGTTCATTCATATCTCCGAAACATTATCACAAGTCGATTAAAATTCAATTACCTCTTAAAACTCGACTGAGTGGACAACGCTATTTTATTGTCCATTATTAAAACAAAATACCTTTCATTCACACCGGAACAAAACATGAGTGTCAATTTATAACACAATTTTTATCTCTTAAACCCATCTAAGTGAAAATGCTTTATAGTGGAATTTTTATTTTAATGAAAAAATTCTACAAACTGTTTTATTAAGATTTACCTCACAAAACTCGCTATGACAAAACGTGAACGGACGATTTCCATCTGTTGTAATTTTCCAAAACTCGAGTTTTCAATGTCATCCATTGAAGGAAAACTTTTCATTTATACAAGAACAAAAAATGAAAGGATTTTTGCAAAGATTTCATAATGTTAGTTAAACACAAATTTCTCGCTTAAAACTCATCTAAAGTAGAACTCAATTTATAGTCGACTCTATTGAATGAAAAAAGCTATTTTATTTACACTGAGTACAAAATTGAAAAACTCCTCAAAACCGATTCTATCACGATTCACCTCACAAAACTCGTGAGGCAAATCGGTTTCGCCGATCGGATCGCACCCTAGACCGTTCGAAACGCGATTGCGAACGTGGTGGTGGTCCAGAACTCTCAAACCGCATTTTTTTTGATGTACCGGAGGCTGAAATCGGTTTTTAAAAATTTTTTAAAAAATCCTCGATGAGTAACTACACTTTAGTAAATTACACTCACTTTTCACCGTTGGTGAACGTCGAGAAAAGGTTTTGAGATCGATTTTCCTGGTCTAGAACTCTCAATCGTTTTTCGCCGATCGGATTGCACCCTCGACCGTCCGAAACGCGATTGCAAACGTAGGTGGTCCAGAACTCTCAAAACACTTTTTTGATGCTGGTCTAGAACTCTCAAAGCATTTTTTGCTTGCGTTCACCAATGATAGATCGAAGGTCTGATCCGCGATGGGAACGTCGACAAAAATTTTAAAATTTACATTTTCTTCAAATTTCATACGTTTTTTCACTTCCGAGCGATGTGTCGAATTTCACACGTTCGTCAACGGTTGTTTGACAGTTAAAAGTGCGATCCGAACGGTAAAAAAAAAAAAACCAAGAGTTCTAGACCACCATGAAAAAACGACATTTTTTGCACTCTGTACACGATTTAACACTGAACCCTTATGGCAGTAGACGTACATGTACGTGTACATGTACCATTTTTTTGAAAAATGGTCTAGAACTCTCATTTATTACCTGCTGCTACCATGTCAGGTGAGCGTCCTCAGGCCCCCTGGGGCCTCTTGTTTAGTTCCTATTTACAGAGGATCAAGAACATGGTGTGGCTTCGTGATGCCGTCAGGGAGTGTGCTGCCGTCGTCGCAAATCAGTGCAGAGCTAGCGGCAAAAGTGCTCAAGGAATTAGACAAGTGCCTAGATCCTTAGTAGGACTGACGGCCTTGTCGCCGGCTAGCTCAACTGGCAGATCTCACTCGTATGTGGGTGATGTGATGCCGGGTATGTGCGTAGCAGTTGAGAAGAGGAGTAAGAGTGTAGCGAGCGCTATAAACATACGAACATGAAAACCCAGCAACGACGGAAAGGAGGAAGCACGGGAAGGAGGAAGTAGACAAGTTCTGAGGTATATATGCTCGTCCAGGTCTTCCATGATCGCGAGCAAGAGAGAGGCCTCTCTCTCTTATAACAACATCTGGGGTCAGAGGTTGTTGGTAGGAACTTGTGTCGGTCAGACAAGTTCTGAGGTATGCTCGTCCAGGTCTTCCGTGATCGCGAGCAAGAGAGAGGCCCCTCTCTCTTATAACAACATCTGGGGTCAGAGGTTGTTGGTAGGAACTTGTGTCAGTTGGAACTTACTTCCACAGGATGCTCATTCCATAGACTGCCGGGGTTGGCCAGTCTTATAGCTTCCTCTATGTTCGAAAAGCACACACGACCGCACATGTCCGTTGTCGCCAGTTAGCGTGACCAGTGAAGTAGTTACTCAGGCCTCTGAGAACTGTGACGCCAGGTGTATACAATCTGGGCTAGGAGATAATATAGGGTGGCGCAAACTATATGATATGCAATTATGCTCATCCAGCAAGGACGGAAGGAGGAAACTGGCAAATTCTGAGGTACGCTCGTCCAGGTCATCCAGGACCGCGAGCAAGAGAGACGCCTCTCTCTCTTGCAGCATCATCTGGGGACAGATGTTGTTGGTAGGAACTTGCGTCAGTCGGAGTATACGTCCATGCCTCCTGTCCGGGACATGCCGTCTAATAGGCAGCCGGGGTCGGCTAGTCTTATGGTTTCCTCTGTATAATGGACAAAGTGATCTTTATATTGCACAGGGCTATAAAACCCGATGAGTGGTTTCAGTTCCCTGTCGCCGGTGAAATGGTTAAGATTCGATACTAGGACCGTGACTCCAGATGTGTCGCATTTGCATTTGCATTTAGAGCTACAGCTAGCTCAACCGGCAGATCTCACTCGTATGTGGGTGATGTGATGCCGGGTATGTCTGTGGCTGTCGAGAGAGAATAAGGGTGTAGCGAGCACTGTTTAATCGAATCAGGCTCACCCAGTGTTGATGGAAGGAAGAAGACAGCAAGTTCTGAGGTACGCTCGTCCAGGTCTCTCCAGACCGCGAGCAAGAGGGAGACCCCTCTCTCTCTTTCAACAGCATCTGGAGCCGGGTGTTGTTGGTAGGAACTTTCGTCAGTCAGAGCTTACGTACATAGCTATTGTCCGGTACGCTTAGTTCAATTCTTAGCCGGGGACGGCTACAGTTTTGTTTCTTTAGCATCTACCAAGCACTCCCGACCGCACCTTGGCTAAGTGACTCAGGAGTTCCGGTCTGCATCGTCAAAAGGTCCATCTTTTGTGAAGAAAGTCGCACCATCTAGTAGCCAAGGCTTCATTCATTGGGTCGTCCGCAGTAATAGCTATATTGGACTCCCTTCCTTGGAGCAGCCGGCGAAGAGGCTATTCATGACCGCTGCTCCTCCGGCCTCTGTAACCGACTTGCTGTCGCAGTTGCGCAGCTAATCGCAGTATTCCTGCTAAGGCTGAAGCACTCAACGTCAGTCTCAAATCTTGAGCTGTTGCATGGTGCTTATTTGGTCCAGTCACCTGCCTGTTTAGATGTTGGTGACTGTGATTCTAACTGATTTGAACGTATGATGGAAAGGATAACTTTTCCTTCCGGAACAACTCTTGGATGATATAGATACCATACATTATCATTTCCTTGAACTTGTTCCTGTGATTCAAAATGCTGCGAGCAATTATGAGAAACTGCTAGCGTAGTTGGACGCTGACTTCATCCGGGTAAAGAGCAGGGTAATAAGATATCTTTTTCGGTGAAGTTTACACGGGTGTCACAGGTCTTCTATTGTGCAGACGACACCATATTTAACTTCCTGCGGGAAAAAGTAACTCGGTTTCTTATCTTCTTCCTCTGTATTTTTAATCGTTTGTGATTGTTCACATACTTTTAAAAACAACAGGGGAAGATGTGGAGAGTTCCTCTACATTGATTGAGCAGGCTAAGATCCTAGATTTTTATACTGTACCAATGACCCAGACTTAGCTGGTGCAAACTCTATAAAATTCAGGGCCAGACACAAATTTTGCCCCCCCAATCCCCAAAATTTGCATCCAAAACGAAAATTAGATGTCCTGGTAGGTCCTCCATACTTTTACTGCACTGTGCATGCGCAGTGTCAAGGAGGTCTCGAAATTCCCGCCAAAATAAATGTCATTCTTTGTTTGGCCCTGTAAACAGTGTCACCTCACTGATATTTGTGCTGTAAATCTCAGTTTTAATGATGCCAGACACATAATTATGAGAGAAATGGTGGATATGAAGTGCATTTAGGATGAGGAGAGGAGAAAAACAGTGGTTTCTGATGTTCAGGGCTGTAACTTAAAATTTTTTTATGAAAATTTATTCACGTTGCCTATTTTCAAGGCATAGCCCTGTCATTGTCATTCTTGCTATGAATGTTCCATTGTTTGTTCAGTGTTTCCTCTCTCCCTTTCCTTCATTCCCCCCTAACTATTCTCCCATGCTTTTGGCTTATTTTTTGTAATCTTTATTGCTAAAATTTCTTGGGAGTTTTGGCTTGAAACAGAATTATTTTCTGTTCTTTCCCCATGTTTATGTCCTCACCCTAGGGGTGTTTAGGCAGTTTGCTCTGCATCTACCATCTGATGCTCTGCAGTCTCTTCTGGGGAAGGCTGTGTTTAGCATCAGATAGTGTTTAAATTAGACACTGATTACTGGGCCATGTTTTCCAGTGCCTGGAGTCAGTTTTCTGGTTTGTTTACACTTTTGTTTATGTTGACAACGGTTACTTCTGATAAGTGATTCCTTGTCTTCTGCCTTGATTATTCATAGTAAGATACATTAATATTGTCCATAAGTGTTACATCAATTTTTTCAGAATGATTTAAAATTTTTGTTCACACTTTGGCTTTTTTGGGATCCATTTGGGCTCAGGGTTCCCTTTGGGAACTTGGGCTGTTCTGAATAAAATTTTTTCAAAATTTTTTTTCTTTTTGAATTGTTTTTTCATATTATTATAATGGATTTTTATATTATGTATCTTTGTTTACAAGGTTTATTGGGGGTACTATGATTGATTATTTTTACAATGAAAGATTATTGTTCAAATTGTAATGGAAGGAAGTCTTCCTCTGATTCTCATGATTTCTGCATTTATTGTAGTCAATGTACCCGCACTAATCCTTGTTCTATATGTAGCAGTTGGGATGACAAACGTTGGACGCGTGTGTCACGGTATGTTGTTAGCGGGGAGAGGGACATGCCGGTCCTCTCTCCGCAGGGTCACTCAAGTATTTCACTCTCTTTTTCAGAGGAACAAGAATTGGGTGATGTTTCCATGATGTCGTCTTCCAGTGCGCGTCTGTCGTCACAATCCTGAGAAGAGCTAGTGGCAAAAGTGCTCATGGATATACGGCAATTGCCTAAGAGCCCCTAGTAGGGTTGTTGGCGTCTACGTCCACTAGCTCGCCCGGTGTCGCGACCATTTACCGAATGGTACAGCACCGGGTTCGTCCGTTGTGGTCCAGGAAAGAATTAAGGGTGGTGCGAGCACTATAAACATTCCACAGGCACACCCAGTGACGACGGAACTTGGTTTAGGATGGAAGAAGCCTTTGGGTTCGGTCCCTAGCTCGTCCAGCTCCGCACGGGCTGCGAGCGAGAGAGGTCTCTCTCTCGTACAACAACATCGCGGTCCAGATGTTGTTGTACAAAACGTTCCTCAGTCGGCGCTTACGTCCACCCCTCGGGACGCTCCAGTGTATAAACAGTCCGGAGCGACTGTATCAAGGCCTTCTCCTCCTCACGTCAGCGCACTCGACCACACATTGGCTACGTGACCGCCGATATCCAGCCGGCATCGCCTTCCAGAGATTCCTCGACAGCCAGGTCATGCCATCCGATACCCAAGAATTCGAGGACACCTTCATCTGGACGTTTGCATAAGAGAAGTATGCAAGAGACAACGTCCACGGAGCTTCCTGCGGCTAAATCACGTAAGACCGCAGCTCCGCAGGCCTCGTTAATGGACGTGCTATCGCAGATAGCACAAATCATAGCAACATCTGGCAGAAGCCCTATCAGAGCAGGAAGAATCTGATGATGCTGGGTCGGTACGTTCCGCAGCTGGATCGGGAGCGGACGACCAAGATATCCAGGAGGTCCGTCAGGATGGCGAAAGGGATATGGATGAATTGGAGTTCTCCCTTTCGGAACAAGACAAAATCGCCGTCGAGTTAATCCGGCATTTTCTTCCTGATGTTGTTCCAGTGGACCAGGATGCTGCTCAGCCTGATAGGAGGCTTATAGCATGGGTTCTTCTTAAGCTAAAAAGCTAAAAGAAGCACCTTTTGAGCCTCTTGATACAGTGGACTTCAAATTATTAACATATAAGACAGCTTTTCTCTTAGCCTTCTCTTCTGCTAGAAGAGTTAGTAAGCTTCATGCTTTATCTGTAGATGATTCTCACTATCGTAGTGTTGGTAATACTATTAATTTTACTACTAATGTTGGATTTTGGGCTAAGAATCAGACTCCTAATAAGTATCCTGAACCTATTGTTGTTAGGGCCCTTCCGTCTTCAGATGGGCGTAGGCCTTTACTCTGTCCTGTTAGAGCAATACGTATTTATAAACGTAGGTCTGAGTTTATTAGAAAGGGACGTAAGTGTTTCTTTTTGTCTTTGATGCCTAATAGAAAGGACATTATGGTTCATTCTATTGCTAGATGGCTTCAATTATCTATACGTACTGCTTATGAAAAGTTATCTTCTTCTCAGCAGTCTGCTATCAAGATTTTGGCTCATGAAGTAAGAGCTCTATCAACATCTTGGGCTTATGCTAATAGTGTTGCTATTTATACCCCCCGCAAACAAAGTTTGGGGGGTATATAGGAATCACCCTGTCCATCCGTCTGTCCATCTGTCCATCCATCATAAGCGCAACTCCTCCTAAACCGTTTGAAGAATTTTCATGAAACTTTACACAATGGAAGAACTCCATATGGGAATGTGCATGAAGCAATATAATTCCGTTCTGACATTTCTAAGGGGAGATAATCTGTCCGTCTGACCATCCTTGTAAGCGCAACTCCTCCTAAACCGTTTGAACAATTTTCATGAAACTTTACACAATGGAAGAACTCCATATGAAGATGTGCATGAAGCAATATAATTCCGTTCTGACATTTCCAAGGGGAGATAATCTAACTTATACATTTCAGGCGCGGGGGGGGGTATCACTTTGTGAGTTTGCTCACAGTACCTCTAGTTCAGATTTAATGAACGCTGCATATTGGTCTCAGCCTTCCACTTTCACTAATTTTTATCTTAGAAATATTGAGTTCATTTCTGGAGATCTACACTGTTTAGGTCAGTTATCTGTTGCTCAGAATATCGTCCACTAAACAGTTGCAACTATAGTTATTTAGGCTTTCTGTTCCAGCAGTGACTCTGTCCTGCTGCCCTCTTCGCTCTGGGGTATTTGACCCAGGGCAAGGGGAAGGAGGGGGGGGGGGGGGTGTTCCCTTAGGTCACCTACTTTATAGTGAAAAGCAAGGGAATACCTCCCCCAGAGTCAGTATTTCCGAGTCGGTACCGGGATGGTTTTAAAGTGTAAAGCTAATGTTTACTCATGTCATGTAATATTTTTAAAGTGTAGCTCGGTGTGAAGCATTTGTATATGTCACATGTCAAACGGGCATTAATATACAATCCTCGCACACTTTTAATGAGTATAAAGAGTCTCATTTCTCTGGACTGTCTTTATTTATTGGCTTACCTTTAAAAATTATTAGTATAAAGGGTTATACTGGATTTTAATAGCGATCATTGATGTATTTGTGCTCAATTACGGAATGGTTTTGTGTCTTTCTTTTTTGATAAAATAAGAAAGATACATGTAAATCCTATCTCTCCTTTTCTCCTTGAGGGGATAATTCTGTTATATGTAATTGAGCCTATTGGATTTTCCTTCATGTCCTGGGCCATCCAGCCTGTTTACTATTCAGCTAAGTCTGGGTCATTGGTACAGTATAAAAATGTTAAAAAATTTATAGTAATTTATATATTTTTTATACTTACCAATGACCCAGATGGGGATGGCCCTCCCAGGAGTTGGGAACTCTTGCCTCCCCACTGCGTTCATAACATTTACCAGGCACTGGTTGTAAGAATGACATTTTGGCGGGAATTTCGAGACCTCCTTGACACTGCGCATGCGCAGTACAGTAAAAGTATGGAGGATCTACCAGGACATCTAATTTTCGTTTTGGATGCAAATTTTGGGGATTGGGGGGGCAAAATTTGTGTTTGGCCATGAATTTTATGGAGTTTGCACCAGCTAAGTCTGGGTCATTGGTAAGTATAAAAAATATATAAATTACTATAAATTTTTTAACTTTTTAGCCTTACCTTCATCATTTAGCTGTTCACTCGGACGCAATTGAGAAGATAATTTCTTAGAGCGAATTTAGTCTCATGGTCTTATGTACTTTAATTTTAAGTACTGTGATGCATCGTCTATATGGAAAGGAATTTTTTGGTCATTTGTACCTTTTAAAATTCTTTCCAGACCTAGTATTTATATCTCAGTCTTAACTAATGTTAAGTGGGAGTTATTCTGATGCAACGAAGCCTTGTGTCTTCATCTTTGCTTTTGACTAGGTGGAAAACTCTAGTCTTTATGATAAGAATCAATTCTCGGCTCTTTAAGTTGGGGTCTGATGTACCAACACCAGCAGAAAGAGTATGAGAGGTTGTCCTAGGCTCAGATCGTCTATAAGGATTCATGGCAAAGGTATAGGTATACCTAAGTCTTTGATGGTAAGCTTTCATTATTGTAGGATTAAGCTACAAGGAAGCATCTATACTCAACTCTTTAAGTTGGGGTCTAATCGACCACAGCCAACAGAAGAGTAGGAGAGTTTGTACTGGACTCAATTCGCTTATATGGTCTCATAGCGAAGGTATAGGTATCTCTCCTATATATATTTCTTTAGAATTGTCTATACAGCCACTTGGATAGGGGTTTCTCGTCAGACTGAGTTACTGATCAGACTCCCCTGAGCCGGTGGTTCAAGGCGCTTATAGAACTCAGTCCGGCCGATTTTGACTGGAAGTGGATAATTAGGTTATTTATGATTATCTTTCAGTCGAAAAGCGAACGTTCGGCAATTGTAGTGAGTATAGTTCTTCAGATCACTTGTTTTGTAATAATAATAATAATAATAGATATTTATATAGCGCTCATTTCACAATAATAAAAAGTTCCATGGCGCTTTACAAGAAAAATCATGGTTACATGTGACAGTACTTCTGTACTGTAGATTTGCATAGTGCTACGCGGAAATCACTCCGAGTATGGTTTACCAAAAAGATAGGTTTTCAGTACCGATTTGAAAGCACTTGGCGCAGTCTGTCGCACTGAAATGGGTAGCTCATTGAAAAGCCTAGGTGCACTATGAGAGAAGGAGCGGCCACCATATGATACCAAGTTGCAGGTAGTCTCTTCAAGCAAGTCATGCATAGAAGACCTTAATGTGCGTTTAGGCTCATACGGAACCACTAGGTCGCTTATATAAGCCGGGGTCAGATCACAGCAGCGAGCCCTGTGTGCAAAAAGTAAGACCTTGAACTGAATCCGTGATGAAATAGGAAGCCAATGAAGATCTTTCAGGACTGGAGTTATGTGTTGGCGCCGCTTCGTCAGTGAGACAATACGGGCAGCTGTGTTCTGTATTTGTTGCAACCTTTGTATCTGCTTGCCTGGAAGCCCATACAACAATGAGTTGCAATAATCTAAGCGTGATGTGATAAATGCATGCACCAGGCACACTGCAGCCTTCTTCGTCAAAATTTTTCGAGAGCGACCCAGTTTACGGAGGTACCAGTTGGCAGACTGACATATTTTGGTAATATGATCAGCCATAGTTAGGTGTCTGTCGAAATAGACACCTAAATTCCGAACCTTAGTTGACGGATTAATCACTACATCACCAACCATGAGCCGTGGCAGAGTGTCTGGTGCGGGTCTGAATCTTGAGGAAAATACTATCAGCTCAGTTTTTCGTCATTTAATTTAAGTTTGTTTTGTAGCATAAATGCTCTCACTTCCTTAATACAGTTTTCGAGACGCATAAACTGTGTGGCTGTATCTTCATAATCAATGGGGTTAAATTCTACATATAACTGGGAGTCGTCAGCGTAAAAGATGCACTCAATACCGTGTGAGCGAATAATGGTGCCCAGAGGCTGCATATAAAGGGTGAATAAAATTGGGCCGAGAACGGAACCCTGGGGTACCCCAAATTCAAGTGAGGCTATTTCAGATTTGTTGCCATCAACGGTAACACACTGGGTTCGGTTACTCAAATAAGATCGAAACCAATCTAGTGCTGATCCTTCTATTCCTAGCTGAGAAAGTCGTTCAAAAAGAATTTCATGGTCAGTCGTGTCGAATGCGGCTGAAAGGTCAAGTAGCACCAACGCAACACCTTTTTTGTTGTCAATAGATTCCAAAACCGCATTTTGGACTGAGAGAAGGGCAGTCTCTGTTGAATAACCAGGTCTATATGCAGACTGCTTAGGGTCAAGTAAACAATTATCGTCCAAATGCGCACGCAGTTGTTGTGCAATGACTTTTTCTATAATCTTGGAGATAAAAGGAAGATTCGAGACCGGGCGATAATTTTTCAGCATTGTGGGATCAAGAGATGTTTTTTTAAGAAGTGGGGTAACAAGAGCTGTTTTCAGACTAGGCGGTAGATAGCCAGAACTCACTGAGTTGTTAACAATTTCTGTAATGCTGCCAATGAGTACGGGAAGAGATGTTTTAAGGAGTGTAGTTGGTATCGGATCCAGATCACAAGTTTTTGATGGTGAAGACATTATGATTTTTTGAACAGTCTTCTCTGAAACCGTGTGAAAATGAGTTAGTTTTGAGGATGGGTTGACAGTTTGAAAGGGCTGGTCAGGTTGCCTATTCTCCGTATCTGCCTTATCCAAAGACTCCCTGATGTTTTTAATCTTTGTGATAAAAAACTCTGAGAACGCATTTGCGACCTCTGTTTTGGAAAGATGATCGGAGAAATTATGGGTTTCTTTGGCTTCCAGTGACTTTAGGATCTTGAAGAGCTGTTTTTGGTCAGATTCACAAGCGGACATTTTCTCACTCAAATATTGCTTTTTTAGGTGGTTTATCAAGTTTTTAACTTTTTTACATTGTTGTTTAAACAACTCATGATGCACAGTCAACTTAGTTTTACGCCATTTCCGTTCGAGTTGATGGCGCAAACGCTTAGCCGACCGTACTGCAGAATTGATCCAGGGACGAATGGCTTTTAGAGTAAAGGTTCTTGATAAAATGGAACCTTTTGTGAACTAGATAATGTTTCATGGGATTTATGATTGGATACACGTATCCCACTATTCATTTGGCTGGTTCATCTGTTTCACAGAGCGAATTAACCAGCTGTTTGGCTCGCTTTTATCTGTCTGACGCATTAACAGCAATAGTTTTATGCGCCGGATGGAGTTGTGTGGAGTGGCTTGGAATGTTATTTCGATGGGTTGGTTACACACATGTCTACTCCAGTTATTAACTGGAGTGGTAGACATTTTTCCCTCTTGACCTGTTTTGTTTTAGAGAATCTTTTAACATAAGGTCAAGTTTGGGCATATATTACAGTTTTCTCAATTATTTCGGACCTGAGTTCATATATTGCGTTACAATCCTGAGTCCGAGGGTCTCTCTATGCAGGTATCTTGGGACCCTCGTTTATTGGAAATCACATATTCAATGATGTCTCATTGTTTACGATTACATCATCGAATTTTTTTCCGTTCATGTATTTATAAACGCACATCAGAGTTTATCTGAAGAGAAGTAACGCTTCTTTTGTCATTATTTTTCAATAGAAGGGCCGTTTATGTTCATTCTGTTGTTAAATAAGTCAGCTATTCGTACTGCTTGGGTTATTTATCTTCCAATTAGCAGTCAATGCTTAAGATTTCAGCGCATAAGTAAGCGCTGGCTATATCTTATGCTTATTCTAACTGTTTGGCTATTACATGATCTTATGTGGGATCTCTTCAGGATAGTTAAGTTTTCGGTGCATGGGAATAATAGTTTCCATTATAAGTGTCGCTAGTATAAGGCTTTTGAGCGCATACATTGACGCTCAGCCGTTTTCATGGGAATGAATGGTAGGATATGTGTATCCTTCAATTCATTTGTTTCTATTGATTTCATTGAGGTTATGGGGTCTGCTATTGAGCATTCGCCAGAAGCTTCCCCATTAGAGGGTTTTCTTCTTTGAGGGAAGTTTATTCTTGTCATTCTCCGCTCTCAGTGGCATTACGGAGTATTTCAGATTTGAAAGAGCTTTATGGTCAATATAGTATTGCTGTCTGCACCAGCAATGATTAAGTAATGTGGGTGAGGAGATTTCGACATATATTCGAATTCCCCCCCCCCCCTCCCCCCACACACACTCACGCTGTCGCGTATATATTTTTTAATACATACATACTTTGCGTCTGGGTTGTGTTGGATGGCGCCATCATAGGCATATATGCAGTTCTGTTGCATTTGTTTCCGGTATTTATTTTCTGATTTTGGAGCCGGTTTATCCTACCTACCTCCATTTCTAGATCCTGGTCTCTATTTTGTCGGTTCTCAAATCGCATATTCTCACGTGTTTATAGTTGTAGATACCAAATAGTACACGTTGGAGAGTGTTTATTACCGGATTTAATTTTACAGAGGCCTTCTGTGAATGATCTTGAAGCGTGTTTTCTCTGCAGAGATTGTTCATCTTATCCCGCTTTTGTATGTATATGTTATAATTGATTTCTCACTGATTTCATCGTACCTGTATATGGCGTCTGCAGTGCATATCTTGTAGCGGATAATGTTATTTACCAAAATCATCGCTATAGCCTTGGCTTGTGAAGTGGCATTAAGCACCATTTATTATTCATGAATTAGTTTTTTGAGTGCCTGATCGATATTTATTTATATCGTTTCCGGGTTCTGCTTATTGATTCCAGAGCTCTTCCCTCTTTCTTTTGAAGTTATGTTAAAAAAAAAGGGGGGGGGTGTCATTTTGTCCACTTCTCTGCCTTATGGGGTATGTAATTATTGAGGAAGCTGTCTTGTGTGTACTATGTTCGGCGATCAGCTGCAGTATTATTGTGTGACGCAGGTTTATGGGAAATTTTCTCTCATTTTCAGTATGCCATAATAATTTTTAGGGCCTAGTCCATACTAGTCTCAAAAATGGTTTATTTGTTACATCCTAATTAACATTATTTTATGCTTAGATCTAGGATTTACATAATTGGGATCCATATTAGGATATGTCTCTTCTATTATGGTATTAAGAGACATGTAAATTCTAATTTCTTTATCATGCATTGAAGGATTTGATCTATGTTGATCTACTATTTCGGAAGTTCTAGGCCCTCCGCCTTTTTACGATTCATCTAAGTCTGGGTCATTGGTTACAGTATAAAAATATGAAAAAATTTATAGTAATTTATATATTTTTTATACTTACCAATGACCCAGACGGGAATGGTCCTCCCATGTGTGGGCAGTACTGGGCACTCATACCTCCCCACTGAATAATTATAATCTTTTTTTCTACAAAGAATGATTTATTGGTGCCAGATTTGGTAACTTCCTGGCGTCTGCGCATGCGCGGAGGGTAAAATGTATGGAGGGCCAGATAGGACTTCTAATTTTCAGTTTTGCATGCAAATTTTGGGGATTGGAGGGCAAAATTTGTGTTTGGCCCTAGATATTTTTGGGTTAGCACCAGCTAAGTCTGGGTCATTGGTAAGTATAAAAAATATATAAATTACTATAAATATTTTCATTTTCGTTTCGACACTTGAAGCTCCTACTGAAATGGAACAAAATAGAAATTAATAATCTGCCAAAAGCAGCAATCGACCATTGATTGTCGTGTGATTTCAAATAAATGGTTGCTTATTTGACGAAAGAAAATGCCCATTTATCACACTCAAGCGCACTCAAGCACATTCGATTCTTGAAAATAATCGTTTTTATGTAAACCTCAGGTCACTCAGTTCAGCCTTTCCTCATTTTGGCCAATTTTTAGAGGGTAGCTTGTAATGGCCCTGACTTTTTTTCTAGGCGACTTTGGTCTTAGAAGGGCGACATAATTGCCCTAGTCGCCATCACGGCTGGTCCCTGATTGTAACCTGTTAGTTTGACTCCATATAATGCCCAGATGATGACATTCCCTTTTGGTCGTGATTGGTCAACTGTGATGGTTACAGGGGCTCGAAGCCCGATAACTTTGAGCACAGTTTACAGGTCATATTTATGAAGGGATTTCTTAGTAACTTCGTAGGATCACTCCAGATGATGCCCAGATTACGTCTCCTTTTGATCCCGATCATTCAACCATGATGGCTTCCCGAGCTCAAAACCCGAAAAAACTTTAGTACAGACTACAAGTCGTTTTTGTTAAGGGATTTCATTGTAACTCAGTAGAATGACTCGATATAATGTCGAGATGAGGACGTCCCCTTTTAGTAGCAATCGGTCAACCATCATGGCTACACAGGCCTGAAGCCTGAAAACCTTTAGCACAGTCAACAGGCTATGTTTATGAAGGGATTTCAATGTAACTTGATAGGATGACTCGTTTTGGAATAATTTCTCTGTAACTTGGTAACTTTTGATGACATACGTTAACTGTGAGGGCCACATACATCAACTGTGAGGTCATATTAACCACCCCTCTGCCTTTTAGTATAGTACAGTGTACACCTCATATTATTTTTATGAAAAACATAGCATACAGGGAACAGAAATTAACATATTCCCAATTATCACATTTCTTGTCTTATTAGCTCACCTGACTGAAAGTCAGGGTGAGCTTTTCTTATCACTCTTCGTCTGTCGTCTGTCGTCCATCGTGAAGGTGGTGTTTGAGCCTCTTTCTCCTAAACCACTGGCCACATTTTAATTAAATTTCATGTAAGTAGTGGTTATATAGGGGCATTTTGATTTTTATCCAAATTAGGTTTTCGGCTCATATTGAGCAGAGGTGTGGGGAAAAAATGGCCAAATTTTTTGAAAATCTTCTTCTAATGAACCACCAGCAGCAGAGACTTGATATGTGGTATACAGAGTCCTTTTGAGGTTTAGAATCAAATTTGTTCAAGAGAAGTTTGTCGGGCATTATTTGCTTTCGTTATGGGAGGGGCAAAAATTTTGGCCATGCCTAAAATTTCTATTTTCAGAACCGTGAGGTCGATTTGAATCAAATTTGATATGAGATGATAATGGGTCATAAGTAGTTGATTGATGCAAAAAAAAATTTTCTCATTGCCCCGTGGGAACCTCGGGAGCTAAAAATAGGAAAAACCTTAAAACTGCCATATCTCCAAAACTACACGTCACAGAGAATTCTTATTTTGTATAAAGCTTACTTTTATCTAGTAGAATAGAATGTTTTAAAAAAATCCCTATTGATTTGATCACAAGGTACTTTTTTCAGGACTTTGAAAAAGTGCTGAGTCAGCACTTTTTAACACTGTAGGCAATGGGAAAAAGATTAAAAAATCTTCTCCAGATCCAGCAGGCAGAATCTTTTGATATTTGGTATGCAACATTGTAGGGTGGATCTGATTCAAGTTTGTTCAAATCGGCCCCCTGGGTTCATATTTGGGGTCAGTATAGGAGCCCGATTTCGAACTTGGTGCATTTCAGGCAAATTTCTTCAAAAATCTTCTTCTCCAGATCCAGCAGGCAGAATCTTTTGATATTTGGTATGCAACATTGTGGGGTGGATCTGATTCAAGTTTGTTCAAATCGGCCCCCTGGGTTTATATTTGGGCTCAGTATAGAAGCTTGAATTCGAACTTAGTGCATTTCAGGCAAATTTCTTCAAAAATCTTCTTCTCCAGATCCAGCAGGCAGAATCTTTTGATATTTGGTATGCAACATTGTGGGGTGGATCTGATTCAAGTTTGTTCAAATCGGCCCCCTGGGTTTATATTTGGGCTCTCTATAGAAGCTCGAATTCGAACTTAGTGCATTTCAGGCAAATTTCTTCAAAAATCTTTTCCAGATCCAGCAGGCAGAATCTTGATATTTGGTATGCAACCTTGTGGGGTGGATCTGATTCAAGTTTGTTCAAATCAGCTCCCTAGATTCATATTTGGGCTCACTATAGAAGCTCGAATTCGAACTTAGTGCATTTCAGGCAAATTTCTTCTCAAGATCCAGCAGGCAGAATCTTTTGATATTGGGTATGCACCTTGCTTAGGGGGGTGAGATTCAAGTTTGTTCAAGCCAAGTCCCTGGGTTCATATTTGGGCTCACTGTGGTAGCCCGACTTATAACTTAGTTCAAAATGAGGAATTTTCTTTAAAAAATTTCTTCAGATCCAGCAGTCGGAATGTTTTGATATTTGGTATGCAGCATCCTTAGGGGGATGAGATTCAACTTTGTTCAAGCCATGTCCCTAGGTCCATATTTGGACTCACTGTGGGAGCTTGAATTGTAACTTAGTTCAAAATGAGGAATTTTCTTTAAAAACCTTCTTCAGATCCGGCGGTCAGAATGTTTTGATATTTGGTGTGCAGCATCCTTAGGGGGGTGAGATTCAAGTTTGTTAAAGCCAGGTCCATGGGTTCATATATGGGCTCCCTGTGGGAGCCCGAATTATAACTTCGTTTAATATGAGAAATATTCTTTAAAAATCTTTTTTTTTTTTGATCCACTGGTCAGAATCTTTGGATATTTGGTATAAGCTTTTCTTAGAAGGAGCAGATGCAACTTGTTGAAATCAATTCTCTGGTTTGATATTTAGGCTACTATGTCAGGTGAGTGCCCCCCTAAGCATGGTGCATACCCAATTGTTTCATAATCCTTTCATAAACATTGAACATTATCCTTTTCATCAAACAAAACACACAGACAAGTTAAGCTACAGTGTCATTGACACTTTCATTTAGTATCTTTTTCTGTTCACTGCTAGGACAAAAGTCACAAACAGTTCCATGAAATTTCTGGCGGGAATATGTTGCGAGTCATGAATGTGGTGTGGTAAGAAATTATATGCCCTGTTGACCAAGAGCCCCTCGTGCCCCTCGTCCGACATTGACCATTGAAAAACAAATTTTAAAATGCCAGATATTAAAAAAAAAATTTTTATGACATGCGTTCGTACTTTTAAACAGTTCAATAGAATCAAAACCTGGTTTTTCTGAAACACATTTGAAAAGTACCAAACAGTCAATTTATTCTTAAAGCACCGTTACTTACACTGAGGGATTTTTAGTTGAGTTGTGATGAAGCCAAACTCGACATAGTTTGATGAATGGCGGGCGGGCATGAACAATTGGTTTCTGGATGATTCGACATTCTTGAAACTTCATAGGTAAGTTGGCCTCGGTGAGAGGAAGAACCCTATTTATTTTGGACTCACTAGGTCAATGGTGAAGGTCACAGTGACCTTGAACATACTAAATCTTAAACAATTGGTTTCCGGATGGTAACTTGACTATGGTTGAACCCACATTCATGAAACTTCATGTAGGTTGGCCTTCGTGAGAGGAAGAACCCTATTTATTTTGGACTTGCTAGGTCAAAGGTCAAGGTCACAGTGACTCTAAACATAATAAATCAAAACACTTGGTTTCCGGATGATAACTTGATAATGGTTTGACCCATGTCCATGAAACTTCCTAGGTAGGTTGGCATCAGTAAGAGGAAGAACCCTATTTATTTTGGACTTGCTGGGTAAAAGGTCAAGGTCAGAGTGGCCTTCAACATAGTAAATCTGTAAACAATTGGTTTCCGGACGATAACTTGATAATGGTTTGACCCACGTTCATGAAACTTCATATGTAGGTAGACATCCGTGAGAGGGAGCACCCTATTTATTTTGGACTCGTTTGGTGAAAGGTCAAGGTCACAGTGACCTTGAACATAGTAAATCATAAACAATTGTTTCTGGATGATAACTTGACTATGGTTCAACCCACATTTATGAAACTTCATATGTAGGGTGGCCTTCTTGAGAGGAAGAAGCCTATTTATTTTGGACTTGCTAGGTGAAAGATCAAGGTCACAGTGACCTTCAACATAATAAATCGTAAACAATTGGTTTCCGGATGATAACTTGATAATGGTTTGACGCACATTCATGAAACGTCATATGTAGGTTGGCCTAGGTTAGTGGAAGACCCCTATTTATTTTGGACTCGCTAGATCAATGGTCAAGGTCACAGTGACCTTGAACATAATAAATCGTAAACAATTGGTTTCCGGATGATAACTTGATAATGGTACCACCCACATTCATGAATCTTCATAGGTAGGTTGGCATTTGTGCAAGGAAGAGCCCTATTTATTTTGGAATCACAGGGTCAAAGGTCAAGGCCACAGTGACCCTTCACACAGTAATTTGTAAACAACTGGTTTCCGGAGGATAAGTCGATAATTATTAAACCCACTTTTGTGCTGTCACAACTTGACTTTGGATCGGTGATCCTATTGGCATTTTTTCAGCGTTATAATCTGCAATTAACAACACCTCATCAAAGAGAAGAATGTCAAATTTGTCTGTAGAAGACAATGTTACACTGACAGTCATGTGCTCACTGCTTCCCATGCAGAAAACAAACAACCTTCAGTGCACTCGACAGTTTGATACAAAGTAACAAACATTTATCCATGACTTGACAGCCCAAGCGACCAAAATAACTGTTCATTTGACATTCCAACACCTTAACCCTTTCATGTTGCATCGTGTACATATCATTGTAAATCAACAAATGTTGGGTAGCTTTGACAGTGCTTGTGTCAGCAAAAGAATTCTAACGTCTGGTAGTCAAATACTACTTATTTTCCCGATGCTATCCCGTATACTATAGGTATAGTGATTATAGCGTTCACAGCTTTTCCAACCGGTTATGCTGATATTATAAACCGGTTGCAAACCAGTTATCCAGCTAACCATTTCAGCATTAATTTACATAATTTACATTCTCTTAGGCCTATTTATGGAAGTTGCATAAATTTCATTGAGTTATCTCTCATCGCTTGAACCACTAATACAATATGTTTCTATCCTGGTCCTGACACCATTATTGTGGTTCATCATCCCAAAATGTATATCTTCTCTGTTCCGAAATGACAGTATGTGGCTTTTCAGTTAACAGTGTTCCACTCTGAAGCATTCCAGATCAATTTTACAGTGTCATTTTCATTCACAGGTGAAAAGCGTTTTGAATGCAAAGAATGCAACAAGCGATTTATGCGCAGTGATCATTTATCCAAGCATTTGCGAACTCACCAAAGCAAGAAATTCCAGGATATGGATCCAGCTATTGGTAAGACTTCTGAACTATTATGGCTGTAATGATTATTAACCCTCTGCACACTGATGTCGAAATATCAAAATTTCAGCCTGAACATTTTTCTCATTATGCACCAGGAAGTTACCAATTCAGTCTTGTTTGACAGAGCTCAGTGAGCTCTGTCAAACAACATGGAATTGCTTAACATCCTAGTTGCATCAAGGGACAATTTTGTTGCTTAAAATTTTCATATTTTGACATCATTAAGTGCAGAGGTTCAACTAATGTATACCTTCATGAAATGTATCACTTGTATCCTTTCAGCACTATACCCCAAATATAATTTCCATTCAAATTTTGTTATTAGCTTAACTTAACTTGGCAAAGTCAATATAAGCTATTGCCATCACGCGTGCGGAGGTCTGTGAGTCTGTCACATCTTCTTTAGCACAGGCTACACTCCATAGTTTTTGTCCGATCATCACAAAATTTCATATGCTGGTTTGAGGTCATGTCTAGATGAGAATGTCCCCTTTTGGTTGCGATCGGTCAACCATGATGGGTATGCGAGACCGAAACCTGAAAACCTTTAACACAGTCTACAGGTCTTATTTATGAAGGGATTTTATTGTAACTTTGTAGGATGACTGTATAATATCTAGATGAGAACGTCCTATTTTGGTCGGGTTCAGACAACCATGACGGCCGCAAGGGCACGTTGCCTAGATTCCTTTAACACAGTCTACAGCTTGCATTTATGAAGGGATTTAATTGCAAATTTGTAGGATGACTCAGTATAATGTTCAGATGAGAATGTCCTATTTTGGCCGCACAAGCATGTGACCTAGATTTGTTTAGCACAGTCTACAGTTCATATTTATGAAGCGATTGCATTGTAACTTGGAAGGATAACTCGGTATGATGTCTAGATGAGACTCTCGTATTTTGGTCATGATCGGTCAACCATACCTGCCAAACCGTCACATGACCTAAATTCCTTTAGCAAAATCTATGAGTTATATTTATGAAGGGATTGGGGGCGTGGTGGCTCAGTAGGTATAGAGGTGCAGGCTGAAAGCCGAGAGGTCCTCAGTTCGAATCCCACCTGTGGCAACCACGTTGTGTTCTTGGGCAAGACACTTCACCCCCACTGCCCACGTGGGGGCAATGTGGCATTGTGTACTAAGGCATACTGCACATCAATGGTGCAGTTGTCTTCAACCAATGCTGCCCCTGCTTGTGCAGAGTTCGTATGTTGGGGAGCCTGACAGTTGCTCGGTGGTTCTCTCTGGGTATTCTGGCTTCCTCCACCCGTAAACTGCCCGACACAAGGTGACCCTGGCTGTTGAAAGTATTGTTAAACCCCAATAAATAAATAAATTTTGAAGGGATTTCATTGTAACTTGGTAGGATGACTCATTTTAGAATGATTTTACTTGAACTTAGTAAGTTTGGTTGACATACATTAACTGTGAGGGCCACATTAAACCAGGCCTCAATTCTTTAATACAGTCTACACCTCAGATTATTCTTATTGAAATATAGGGAACAGAAATTAACATATTCTCGATTATCACAATTCTTGTCTTATTTCGTAATCTTTTTATAAACATTGAACATTATCCTTTTCATCAAACACTACACACAGTCAATTTAAGCTTCAGTGTCATTGACACTTTCATTTTTTTAATTTTTGCTTTAGAAACATAGCATTTGCTCCCTCCTTGAAAAAAAAGACATATCATTGAAGCTTGATAATATCGAAATTGCAGACTTGATTACGGTATTGGTGCTCTGGGGATGTTTTACCTTGGTATCGGTATGCTATTTGATATTGACATGATACCAGTACCAGGTAGGGTTTTTGGTATACAACCCTTGTCACCGATCTACAGTAATCAGACTCAGAATGATAACATTCAACTATCAATTTAATATCATGATGATGAACAGAGCAAATTTAATGAATAATGAATGCATCGTTTATCAAAATGTTGGAAATAACACAGGCACTCACCATCACTCTGTTGTTGTAATTAAAAGGATGATAGAAGATGCCCTGAGTATTTTTTTCAGCATTGTTTTTTGCCTCAAATGACGGATGGCAAGTGCCTGTGGAGATAAGTAGACCACACGCTCTTCTTGTCAATTACTTTGGGTCAGTGCTCTGCTGTCAAAACAATTTTTAGCTGATAGAGGGTGTATTTTTCAACATGGAGATTTCATTTTTAGCTTAACTTGACAAAGTCAAGATAAGCTATTGCCATCACGCTTGTGGAAGTCTGTGAGTCTGTTCACATTTTCCTTTAGCACAGGCTACCCCATAGTTCTTGTCAGATCATCACAAAATTTCATGTGCAGGTTTGGGATCATGTCTAGATGAGAACATCCCCTTTTGGTCGCAATTGGTCAACTGTGTCAGCTGCCTAAGCCCCAAACCTGAAAACCGTTAGCACGTCTACAGATTGTATTTATGAAGGGATTTCATAGTAACTTGGTAGGAGGATGCCTCGGTATAATATCTAGATGAGAACGTCCCCTTTTGGTCATGTTCTGTTAACCAAGCCTGAAACCCCAGGGATTTTTCTACCCTTTTTGGGAAAGGGTCCAGGGGCCTTTCTAATTGGGAAAATTAGCATCGCAGAGGCCAAAATTGGGAATTTATCTGAGCGATTATCAACAAGAAATATATAAACTTACTAGCATATCCTTGTGAGAAATCAGTCTATTAATCAATGAAAAACTGTTGTATAATTGTATTTACCCACTGGCTGCTTAGAATTATTAAATTGTACTGGTGATTAATCAATCCTAGTGATGAAAAAGGATTGATTCTGAATACCCCCTAACTCTTTGCCTAACAGTGATGACTAAGGTTACCGTGCAGTTGATTTTGTATTTGCCTCAACGATGTGGATTTGAAATTTAGTATGACCCATGGTGAGAGTGTTCTTCTCTGTAACAGAAGGTATATTCTTTTTAAAAAAATATTTAAAGTGTTTAAAATAAATTTCAAGTTCATATAAGAAGCTGGGTCATTCATGGTTTCTGAATACCCTAACTGAGTTGAAAAGCGTAGTTAAAAAAGTTTTCGATATCCTTCGTAAATTAAGCGTTATTAACAATTTGAGTTAATTAATTTCTTTGGTAAATGACAAAACATTTCAGTTGTCTCCCTTCCCGGCTGCGCTGGGTAATAATACACTGTTCAGAAAACAGACAATTTCTGCCAACCATCTTTCACTGACATGTGCGATTGGTGCTTTGAAGGTCTGCCATTTTTATCCATACAAATACCTGTGATTTCTATTGTAGCCTTATTACATTTAACCCCTTCCAACAAACTTCACAAGTTTTCAAAGAAAAACATTCAATGCAAATTGCGGGGCGAATTTCAATGCAGCCAATTTTTCAGTGGAACAGAGCATAACCGCAAGCAATTTCGATATGGATGAACTGTCTCCAATACATTTTTTTTGTTTTGAAACGGTGGTTAACTTTAATAAATTCTAATTAACTCGATGCGTGTCTTGTGTGATTCGTTGTTTTGTCTGGTACTTTGTTTTTAAATAGCCATTTTGTGCTGGTTGCTATCAGTTGGGGCGAATTGTTCGAACGACTGCGCCATTGCAATTCTTTTCAGAAATATAAAATTGGGCTAGTTTAGGCTATTTTCATAGCCGTGTGACGGACTTTAACAGCAACCGTGTTTACTGTTTTTTGCGGAAGCATGTGTTTTTAAAAAATAAAACATAAGAAAATACAGTAAACTGCCATGTATTACCCTTCGTACTGGAACAATTCACACTGCGAAGTCCACTGGCAAATATTATTCGGTGCTGGTCACTTAAAAATAATCGACTGGTCACACAGAAATGAATTCTCAGCTGCTGTGAATTGGGAATTTTTGGGAGCAAATTGGGAAAAAAAGTGACTGTTTTCGATTGGGAATGGGGCCGATATTGGTTGCGATCTGTTAACCATGCAACTGCCCGAGCCCAAAACCCAAAAACCTTTAGCACAGTCTACAGGTCATATTTATGAAGGGATTTCATTGTAACTTGGTAGGTTGACTTCATATAATGTTTAGATGAGAACATCCCCTTTTGGTCGCGATTGGTCAACTGTGACGACTGCAGGGGCCCAAGCCTGAAAACCATTAGCACAGTCTGCAGGTCATATTTATGAAGGGATTTCATTGTAACTTGGTAGGATGACTCCAGATAATGTCTAGATGAGAACATCCACTTTTGGTCGCAATCATTCAGCTGTGACATCTGCCCAAGCCCAAAACCCGAAAACCTTTAGCACAGTCTATAGGTCGAATTTATGGAGGGATTTCATTGTAGCTTGGTAGGTTGACTCCATATAATGTCTAGATGATAACGTGCCCTTTTGATCGTGATTGGTCAACTGTGACGGCTACAGGGGCCTGAAGACCAAAAACCTTTAGTACAGTGTACAGGTCATATTTATGAAGGGATTTTATTGTAACGTGGTAGGATGACTCCAGATAATGCCCAGTTGAGAACGTCACCTTTTGGTCGCGATCAATCAACCATGATGGCTGCCTGAGCCCAAAACCCGGAAAACTTTAGCACAGATTACAGGTCGTATTTAGGGAGGGATTTCATTTTAACTTGGTAGAATGTGTCAATATAATGTCTAGATGAGGACATCCCCTTTTGGTTGTGATCGGTCAACCGTGATGCCGTATTTATGAAGGGTTTTCATTGTAGCTTGATAGGATGATTTGTTTTGGAATAATTTCACTGCAACTTGGTAACTTCCGTTGGCATACATTAACTGTGAGGGCCATATACATTAATTATGAGGGCCACATTAACCCACCCCTTCAATTCTTTAGTTTAGTCTACACCTCATATTGTTTTTATTGAAAACATAGCATACAGGGAACAGAAATTAACATTTTCCCAATTATCACAATTCTTGTCTTATTTCGTAATCCTTTCATGAACATTGAACATTATCCTTTTCATCAAACACAACACACAGACAAGTTAAGCTACAGTGTCACTGACACTTTCATTTGAGAATCCCTTGGTAGAGTAAATCGGTATTGGCATGACCGATACCTGCTGTCCCACAAGTAAAACTTCAAAAAGTGCAAACCAAAAATTTTAAATGTTTCTGTACAATCAATTTCCATAACTCTAAAAATTGTTAAGCAAAAAAAGATAGTTCAAGTCTTGCAGAAACCAAAAAATAACGAACACTTATTGTGTGCAACCAAGGGCTGTAACTTTAAAACTATATTTGCAAAAATTAAAAAAAAATGAAACTCAGGTCATTAGTAATAAAGCTGTAAAATTTGTAAACATTGTGACAGGTGAGACTAAAGTAAAATGTTGAAACCCCAAAATGGCTAATCAAGGGCCATAACTTGGACACCACATGTATGAAAACTCAGAAAAATCAACTTGACCGACAGTCTGTTGCCAAAGCTAAACTCATAAAACTTGAAAACATTGTGCCAATTGAAGCGTTGATGATAAGAATTGGTTGTATCCGGCTCTGAATTTTCTTCAATTTTTTCTTGTATAAAATGTTTGAAGATCTTACTAGTTTGTGATAAATAAATTAAATATACAGTGTGTAGAAATACAGTACTCACAGAGTGGGTAGCATCTCATCCACTCTGCATGGCGATTGGTGATTTTACCTAAATTGGCTCTGTGAAACCCTGCATCGACTATTACACACCATGTTTGCTGTGCGTAAAAGATTACCTGCTCAAGTACAAGGTGATAAACAATAGTGATGGCTAATTCACCTGTTGATTGAAGTGGCTCGGTCTACAGTGACAATATTAATTAAAATTAAAACCTGTGTGGATACATGTGCCAAAAGAAAAAAAGATTGCACGGTGTTGAAAAGAATAGAAGTTTGTTATCTGAACAGTAATGAGTTCCCCTTTTCCTCAAGTAGCCTACAATGCTATGATGTCAAGGTAACATCAAATCAGGAGTATGGAAGTTATTGTTAACGAAAATTTTAAAGCCTCCCACTGTGTTCTGGTTCCATTATAACTCAACCCAGACAATTTTTGCGGTTTTGGGCAATTTCAAATGGAGCACTATTAAAGCAGAGGTGTCCCGATGTCAAAAATGCCTCCAAGGATATCCAACAGAACTAATTTGTACCGTATTTACCGTAACTCAGAACTCCAAATACCGATAATACTGCTTTGGAAATGATTTCCCTTGTCATATTAACCCATCAAATGTACTGCGCCAGAATATCAATTCACCCCCCCAAAACAGGACAAAAAATGAAAAACTGATTTTTGATTGATTTCTGGCATCCGGATGTAAACAATGTTTTCCACTAAACATTGACAACGATTGTTGGAAAGGTTTAATGGTGATCCTTCTAAAAACAAATAAATATCAAGGGTTGTTTAATAGTCTTTTCCTATCAGAGAGAAATTTAAAACCGCCGCATTGTGAATATATATCGAACAAACGTATAGTGTTTTCAAGTAAAAAAATTATTCTACGAGTAGGATTAAGAATGAAACCGACGATCCTCTGTCGAGTCAGTTTGATTCTAAATTCTACGAGTAGAATAAATTTTTTACTTGAAAACACTATACGTTTATTTTGTTTATCCCATAAATCTTTTACAAAGAAGTTGCCCGCAAAATCGTGCGGTTATTCGCTACAAAACATAGCTCGAAGTGAGGAGTACATTGGTCCATTTCGATCGACAAGAGAACATTGTAAAAAATAAATAAGGCGCAGTGATACATTTCTGTCTAAAAATAATTCCCCAACAAAAGTCAGCTAAACTTGCAAAAATCCTTTATTAATTAAATGAGCAATCTATATTCTTTTGTACTGGCATCGTGTAATACTTTCAAACCTTTTAAAGAAAACAACAATTGAACTGTTAAATATGCTACATAACAATGCGTTCATGAAGCATTGAGTGGGTAGGAGCAATTGGGCCACTTTCAAAGCAGGTTATGAATGTCACTTGTCAGTTCATTTTTGTATGTTGATGTTTAAAGTGTTAATGTTTATACGTCCGTGAAATAAACTATTCAATAATATGCTTTGATTCGAGAGGTCAGTATGCTGCTCAAATGGAAGTCGTTAATGTTAACACTTGTGCCGCCATTTCGTTCTAATGAGGAAATAGTTATTGTGGTTACCCGAGATTCGTGTGTGGGAGCCATAGGTTCAGCAGCATGTGATACAGGTGTGTTCAAATTATTTTGACAATCTGAATTCAGTTGTATTGGAATTGTGCAGAGTGTACTTCGTGTTACGCATTGCTGTGCTGGGAGGAGAGGTATGGTTACTCATAATTAAAGAACATTTTTCACGCTCTTTCTCTCCTGAAACAGAATAATTGTTTATCGATGCGAGATACCGCCCCATCGAGCATATGTACATCCCCAAATTAACATTACACCAGTCACTACTGGCATCAGATATTTCAAAATCGAGTTTTATTTTTGAATACTTTTGTTAATTAATTATGAGTATTCTTTATTGTTTGCTCGCAATGGACGTCCTACATGCGGCATATAATCTTATATACCGGTGCAACTCATTTAATTACGTTTAAGTGATGATCGTGGCTTCGTTTCCACAGATTTCTGATACGCGTAAATCAGGTCAAGATATCCCGACCTTTCAAATGGAACGCCAGAGGTCAACATAGTATAGTCCATTTCCATCTCCCTACTACTAGGTAATTAAAGCAAAAATTATCCACGGCCTTTATTGTTCAAATAAACGGCCATTTATGGGATAAAATATAATAACTGATCCCATGTGAAAGAGTAGGATTGTGGGCCCCAGAAAAAAATGTGTTGTTCAGATGTGAACGGTAGGCCTTCCCTTATCAATCATAAGTTGTTTGCACAGCACCCCTACCCAAATAGTGACAGAAACGTGGGGGCCGTGGGAGAGGGGGTGGGGGCACAATTTTTCAGATATATATTTTGCCTCCCACTCTCACAAATAAACTGACACAGGCACTTAATAATTTAACTCTGTTTAACACTAGGGCTGAAATGGTTATGGGATTGTCATAAGTGGTTAAGTGCCTTTGATAACCGCGGTTAACTGATTAACCATGGATATTCAACGAATTCCATTGGCATATGTCTTTGGTAGGTTAAATGAGGACCAAGATCAAACTAAAAATGCCCAAATCAGTCCCGGCAATGCACCCTCGGCGATTAGCAATGCTGAGGAAAATGGTTTGTTGTTGTGCACATTCACAGCAAAAAAAAAAAATTGCTGACGGTGTAATTTTGTAAAATGTCAGGGCCCTCAACCTCCCCTCCCCCCACACACAAAATAGTACTCATTTAGAATAGCCCAACTGACCCTGAAAAGTTTATCGAGTAAAAGCCATTCATTTAGTTCATTGTAACCCTAAATTTCCATCAGACTTACAAATGATTTGGAGTTCAAGCTTTGCCATCCCTCCAAAAACAAGCACATTAACTCCAGAATAGCCACCAGGAGGCTCCATTTGATAGTACATTTCTAGGCTCCATTTGATAGCACACTCCCCTCCCCCCAAATTGCTCATCTGCATATTTCTTTGCCAAGAGAGCGATGGGAAATTACCAGAACTGCAAAATGGACACACAAAGCTTGTTTGGCATTCTCATCTGATAACTCGGAAAAAATTTCTCGTCAAGTTATCCTCAGTTGAAGTGGTTATAATTTATGCTGAACTGTTTTGCGACTGTTATCATTGACCAAGCAACCAAAACATCGCCCCGATGAAGAAACAGAATGCTTGCATTAGTTCAAATAGCGTATCCTGTAACAGCATGGATTTTTTTTCACTTGCTTCTTCACAGTCGTTTTTTAAGTCTGAGTTGGTACATGTTATATCTGGTGACGGTTAACCGATTATGGAAATCATAACTGATCATGTCTGTGACCGATTATTAACCGCTTAACCATTTCAGCCCTATTTAACACTCACAGATTGATGA